>JAJJMC010000896.1:5317031-5343687 GCA_023531435.1 Papaver californicum
TAATAATAATAATAATAATAATAATAATAATAATAATAATAATAATAATAATAATAAAAAATTAAATACAACATCATACAAGAGTATAACTGTATTATACTATATTTTTTTATCATATCAAATAATTTATTAATGATTTAAAGAAAAGACCTCTGGTCCATACATATTATCGTTTCTAGCATCAGAAAAAAGATGTCTAGTTAAGAAAGGAGGAGGTGTAGTGTACAACAAGATGGTGTTGCAATGAATTTTGATGCCAGGGCAGCAACCACCTGGTTTGTACTCCCTTTGATAGAATTAAATCTCACTACATTTGAACTTAAATAGTCTTTACATGAATGTAGAAGGTCTTGTAAAATAGTTTGTCTTTTCCATTCGATGCATGTGCTTTGATTTTGGATAAATCTGATATCATCTTTGTGGTCCCCTTCTAGCTCTACTCCATTAAGCCCTAGAGTTTTTGCCCACAATATTGCTTCCTTTAAAGCTTGAGTCCCCGCTTGATTTTCTCCCCTTGATTCCGTTTTCTTTACCTTGGCTTTCCTGTAATTTCCATACAAATCACGTATAATTAGTCCAATGGTAATAATGTTGGTTTGTCTATTTAAGACCCCTTTAAAGTTTATTTTCAGCATATGAACAGGTGGTCGATGCTAAATTACATGATTTGAAAGAACCATGGCTACAAGATGATTTGTGTGGTTTGTAACTTTCTGTCCTGTGTATGTATCAAGCATAAGATTGATTTCAAAAAAAAACTTGTTTGGGGTTTGGGTTATGGTCTCTAAACACTTTTGCACATCTGGTTTTCCAAATGTGCCAGATTATTGCAGCATATTTTTCTCCCCTTCCTCATTCCAGCTTAATACCCAGTTTATTAGATTTGGTGGTTGCACATTTGGAGGAAATGGATTATAAGCAAAAATAAACCATACACTCCTAGCAAAAGGACAAGTGATTAACATATGTGTTAGAGTTTCCACTGCATTTCCACACATCACACATTTAGGGCATGTGTTCAAGATTAGGGCTATTTTATCTCCTATAGGCAATATATTATGAAGAAGTTTATAAACAAACATTTTAACTCTTGGTGATACATCTAGAGTCCACACCACCTCCCATAATCTACTGTTATCCGAGTTGGTACCTTTAAGAGTGGTGTACAAAGATTTACTTGTGAACTCTCCTGTTAAAGTGTGATTCCATCTTAATTTATCTTCTCTCCCTAAGTTAGGTTGTATATTCTGAATTTTTGAGACTATATCATGAGAAAAAAAGGTTGTTTAGGGTGTTGATATCCCAATCCATTGGGTCAACCATATCACTCACAAAATTACAATTCATAGTATCTATAGGTCTGACTAGTTGGTCTCCATTGTTAGGAACCCAGTAATCCTCCCAAACATTAATGTTATTCCCTTTCCCAACTTCTCAAATTGAGTTAGTTTTTATCATTATTAAACCTTTGTGAATACACTTTAATGTCCAAGATCTAGAAGGTTGAGACTTGATTCCAAGAGGGTGTTTACAGTTAGGAAAATATTTGGCTTTTAAGATTTGACTACATAAAGCTTCTGGGAATTGGGTTAGTCTTCATGCTATTCTCGACAGTTGAGCTAGATTGTTTGTGTGAAGATCTCTAAATCCGAGTCCTCTACAGTTTTTTGGTTGGCGAAAACCCAGTCCATGCTTTTAAGTAAAGGCCTTTGCCACCTTCTTGTTTACCCCACCAAAAGTTCATTTGAATTGAGGTAAGATGGTGGGTAATAGTTTTTGGGATAAGAAAGCATCCCATTCGGAATATAGGGATGGATTCCATGACAATTTTGATTTCAGTAGTTTTTGTTGCTGAATTTAATTAACTTACCTTTCCATTTTTGGAGTCTGGACTTAAACCTAACTATTAGCGAGTCAAACATTTGACCTTATATTGGTTTATAAAAAGAGGCATCCCTAAGTAATTGTCCGTCATTTTTATTTTCCTAACTTTTAAAATTGTCATTATCATTTTACCAAATTTATTAGGAAAACCTTTACTAAAAAAATCCCAGATTTTTAGAAGTTTAACATTTGACCAGAGGCTAAACCAAAATTGTTCAACAAATCCAACAAATTCCCAGTGTCTACAAGGATAGCTTCTGCAAAGATTAGACAGTCATCGGCAAAAATAAGAATGACTAATTGAAGGACTCCTTTTAGAACATTTTATACCCTGTATTTTCTTTTCTTTTTCAGATCTATCGAGAAGTATAGACAATCCTTCCACGCATAGGAGAAAAAGAGAAGGGGTTAAGGGATCCCATTGCCTTAAACCCCTAGTAGGTTTATAAAACTCACCAGGGCTCCCATTACAAAGAATTGCAATTTGGAGAATACTAATGCATTGGAAAATTAGATCACACCAAGTGTCATTAAAACCTAGATTTTTCATTATCTGAATTAAATAATCCCACTTGACCCTATCAAAGGCTTTTGACATATCTAGTTTAATCCCCATGATTCCTTGTTTTCCTTTCTTATTTTTGTTCATCTTGTTCATTGTGTGTATAACCTCATGTGCCAAGATTATGTTGTCAGTAATTTGTCTATTAGAAACAAAAGCCGATTGGGTTGGGGATATAAGCTTAGAAAAAATAGGCCTTAATCGGTTAGCTAACAGTTTCGTTATAATCTTATATGTGGTATTACAAAGACTTATTGGTCTATATTTTTTTAGTGGCTCAGGATTTTTCAGTTTTGAGTATCAGAGCTAAAAAGGTAGCATTAAGTTCCTGCAAGAGATGTTTAGAATTAATTTTTTTTGAACCATCCTGATTATATCAGGTCCTACAATTGGCCATTCATGTTGGAAAAATTTAGATCCAAATTCATCCGGACTCGTGGATTTGTCAACAACCATACTCTTAAAAATCTTAGAAATCTCCTCACTGGTAGGGGGAACTATTAGTTTGACATTTTCACTATCCGTTATGCATTTAGTGAATAAGTCAACGACTGGTAGCATATCCCTTGGGCCGAGAGAAGAGGCAATTAAGGAGAATTGAGATGTTAAAGTAGATTTTATTTGATTTAGATCAGTTAACAAAGTCCCATTAAAATCTTTTTAAGGTATTGATTTTATTTCTCCTTCCTCTATTAAGAGTGGTGGTATGAAAGTATTTAGTATTTCTATCCCCTGATTTGACTATGTTGTCTTACAATTTTTCATTCCACGGTTTTTCTTCTTGGTCATACAATTTTCCTAGTTCTTAGGAATAATGGTGATATCAGAGTCCTGGAGGCCTTGAGTGTTTGAAACATGGATTGTTTATATTTTCTAAAAGATTATTTTTTATGTTTGTTTGGATTATACCGAACACTTCTTTTTTCCATACTTTGAGTTTGGATTTAATAATTTTGAGATGGGCCACAACTGAATACGTTGCTAACCTCCTACCGGTTTGGCCCAACAATCTCTAATTATTTTCTTCTAACCAGATATTAAAGAATCTATACGGAGTGGCATTCTATTGTTTTTTGGGTAAGATACTAAAGAAATAGGACTATGATCAGATCCCACGGGAGCTAAGTGAGTGACTAAAGAATCTTTGAATGACAATAACCATTCAACATTACATAAGGCTCTATTTAGTTTTTCTTGAATCTTTTCCCATCCTTGTCGGTTGTGACACCACGTATAAGTAGGTTTGACATAACCTAGATCAATTAGTCTCGTTTGGTCCATTATCGTCTTGATTTCTCTTATTTCAGAATAACTAAAAGTAAGACCACCCTTTTTTTCTGAAGCATCTAGAACTAGGTTAAGATCTCTTATTATAACCTATGGTTTTGTGACTGTCTTTTGGTCAAGTTCCTCCGCTAACTCTTTAATAAAAAACCAATCTTTTATTCTCTCTTTCTTGATGGGTTTTCCATATAAACAAGACAACATACATTCTATTTCCTTTTGATTCTCTAAAATTGTCCCTCTCTCCACTGTAGAGACCTCAAAATATGCTTTTCTCCAAAGACACAAGATACCCCTTTTTTATGTCTTTTTATAGGTTCTGTTACACCCTAGATTTACTTGTGCGCATCATAGCTGAAATGTGATAAGGAAGCCCGCTTTGAAGCACTAGAGAAGAGGGAAGATAAGAGTCTAGTTCTTTTGCTGCCTAGCTCTCCTCGAAATAATATAGACAGTTAAGAGGTCCATTAATACACCAGCATCTGTTGCATGACTTTATGTCGGTCACCCTTCAAGCAAATTTGAAGAGACAAAAGAGCAGTGGCTCGGAAACCCACGAAGATATCTATAGGAGATGCGTCTTAGCCCAACCATCAATGGATGCTCTAACATATCGCATGGGTCATTCTACGAATTTTATGAACAACTTCTAAATAAAGCTTGTCTTTCCATGCTAAGGCTAACCTACTTGATCTTCTTAACGGAAGAACCGTATCAAATTTTGAAAATCCACATTTGCTAAGAGCAGTGGCCATTTTTGGTTCATGGGCTTTAGTATCAAATAAAAATAAAATATCAAGAGCTTTTATTATGCATAGCTTAATCAAACGAGGGATAATGGATTTAGATCCTATCCCTTGTCAATTCCAGGACAAACAATTCATTTCGACCCTAGATTAAGACAGATGTAAATCAGACAACCAATTCATTCCATCAAATAAGGGAAGCACAGTTATTACAACTTTGGACCAAGCTAATTGTAGAGAACTACAACTAAAAATACATAATAATTCAGACAGATAACATGATAAAGAGATGGTTATAAAATAAAAGTTTGAAGAGGTTTTATCAGTCTTACAAGACCTCCCTCAAGCTTTCGAACATGTTTTCATCGATTGTTCCCCTTGCCTGACTTTGTTGATGCGACAAGAGTTGCACCTGTTTTCACGATTGTCCCCCTTGCCGACTTTATTGTTGAGAGGACTATAACATCCGAGGTCACCTGAAAGGGCAAAAGAAATAAAAAACCATGTGAGATGAATTAGGAATAAATTGAAGAAAGATTAAAGAAAATATAAATAGGTTAAGAACGACTAAGCAATTGTGAATCTGATTCAGACAGACTGATAGAAGAATTAAAAAAAAAAATTGGAAAGCGTTACCTTAAAAAATCAGAAGAAGTAGGATATTGTCCTAATTAAATTCAAAAATCAGATTTCTATTAAATCAAAATCAAGCAAATCAAATTTTTATAATTAAAAAACAAAAAAGAAGGATCTTTGAGATGAAAAAACGAGCAATAGATAATCTCTTATGTGCCGAAAACTCTTATGTGCCGTAGCAGGATCAGATCTAAAAACAAAAGAGTTGAAAAGAGTCTTTGGAAACTTTGAATCTTTAAAAGGTGTTTTTGAAATTTAGGTCTTGGTGATTAGGTCTTGGTGTTTTTGAAACTTAGGTTTTTGGTGATTAGGAGTCAAAAGAATAAAATCATGGGATCTAGGGTTCTAAAAATTGTGTTCTGATATCATATCTGAAAGGGTTTTTGATCAGTAGACAAAAGGGGTAACTAAATTAAGGTGGTTTTTAGATGGTCATCACCGTTGTGTCACGGGGTCGGTCCTTCGCCTCGACTTTACTCCGTGCGGCACTTGTCTAGAATTCTGTTACTAGATAAGTAATCCTACCAAACAAAGTTTAACATAACTTTGTGTAACTACTCAAGATCAAAATTCACAAGAAACTCAAGAACGCTCAAGAACACTCAAGAACAAGAGAGAATGATTTGAATGAGAGAAGTAAGTGTGTATTTCTCTCTTTACTTGAATACTTGGATTGTTGGATGATTACAAATGAGAATGGAATCCCTATTAATACTAGTTGGGAGCCAATAATGTTCTAGAGATTTATATAATATCTATACAAGTGTATGGCTAAGATCTACTTCTAGATTATTCTACTCTTATCCACAAATATCTACACCATTCTAGAGTATTCTAAGAAAATGAAAAAATAGAGAAGATTCTAGAATGTAGGCTAGCCAGTTAGCCAAATGGGCTAGCCATGGTGGTGCACAAGGGTGAGTTAGCCATTTATTGAGCTATGTGGTGCACCCTTGTGACATTCTCCCCCATCCGAATTCGCAGACGTCCTCGTCGCGTTGTACTTGTCGATGAGATCTTTTTGTTTTACCAAAGTAAGTTTTCATGTTCCCAACTGGCTTCACTGTCTGGTTGATCCTTCCATCGGACAAGATATTCCTTATAAATTTGCCCTCCTCTTGAGGCACGTCTGTGTGACTCTATGCTTGAAGCCTGCTTGTGTAGAGAAGTAATCATATTGAACGGGGC
Organism: Papaver californicum; assembly: GCA_023531435.1. Lineage (NCBI taxonomy): Eukaryota > Viridiplantae > Streptophyta > Magnoliopsida > Ranunculales > Papaveraceae > Papaver > Papaver californicum. The sequence goes on from JAJJMC010000896.1 coordinate 5,323,332, forward strand.
TCTCTTGGTAACTCCTCTAGAATCGTCATCTTGATCCGCATAATATGTCTTCAAGCAACTGACATGAAAGACGGGATGAATCTTCATGTGGCTAGGTAGCTTCAATCTATAGAACGCCTTCCCGACTTTCTTGACGATGCGAAATGGTCCCTCGTACCGTCGAATGAGTCCCTTATGTACCTTCCGAAAAGCTTTGAACTGTTGCGGGTTCAACTTCAGCATGACTAAGTCACCTTCTTCGAAAGATACGAGTCTCCTCTTCTCGTCCGCCCATTTCTTCATTCGCTAAGAGGCTTTCTCCAAGTATGCTTTGTCCAAGTCGTGCTTTTCGTGCAACTTCTTAGTGAATTGAAAAGAAGCAGGGCTCTTTCCTCTATATCCTCCAGCGAGTGTGTGTGGCATCAGAGGTTGTTGGCCTGTGGCCAACTCGAATGGACTGTGGCCGGATGATTCACTCTTCTGCAAGTTGTAGCAAAACTGAGCCACGTCCAACATTTCCACCCAATTCTTCTGGTTAGCGTTCGCGAAGTGTCTCAAGTACTCCTCTAACAAAGCATTGGTGCGCTCCGTTTGTCCATCTATCTGAGGATGAAAGCTTGTAGAGAAATTGAGCTCGGACCCAAATAACTTGAACACTTATGTCCATAATTTTCCCGTAAATCTTGGATCGCGATCGCTAACTATGATCTTTGGTATGCCCCAATATTTCACCACGTACTTCACGAACAGTCGAGCATCCTGTTCCACGGTGCAGTCTGTAGGTGCAACGATGAAGGTACAATACTTGGTGAACCTGTCCACGACCACCAAGATTGATCCTAATCCATCTACCTTGGGTAAGGCAGATATGAAGTCCATCGATAAACACTCCCACGGTCTATCTAGCACTGGTAATGGCTCTAGAAGTCCTCCTGACTTCTTTTGTTCTACCTTATCCTGCTGGCATACCAGACACGTCCGAACATAGGCATCCACATCGTCCTCCATCTTTGGCCAGTAATAACTTGCTTCCAGCAAAGCCAAAGTCCTTTTCTGGCCAGGGTGGCCTGCCCATCGGGTGTCATGACACTCATATGTTAGTTCACGCCTCAGGTTCCCATGCTTAGGTATGAACATCTTGTTCCCATGTGTGAATAGAAGACCGTCTTTCAACCAGAACCGACGAGTCTTCCCCTTATTCACCGCATGAATGAGGCTCTTTGTAAAAAAATCCTGTTCCAAGCCTTCATGTACACGATCCGGAATGGTGCCCGATAATTTGGTGATGGAAGCTACACGTTGCAAGGCAAGACCGGCAAGTTCCACTTTTCGGCTCAATGCATCAGCAACATAGTTGGTGCGACCTGGCTTGTACTCAAGCTTCATGTGGAACTCGTCCAGAAAGTCTTGCCACCTTGCTTTCTTCGAAGACAACTTCTTTTGAGTCTGGAAGTAGCTAGTAGCCATATTATCGGTGAAGACCATGAAATGTGACCCAAGAAGGTAGTGCCTTCATGTCCGAAGACAGTGTATGAAGGCAGTCATCTTTTTTTCTTGCACCGTGTAGCGTCGTTCCGCATCGTTCAGTTTTCTACTTTCATATGCAAGTGGGTGTCCTTCCTGCATAAGTACTCCGCCAATAGCAAAATCGTAAGCGTCAGTGTATACCTCAAAAGGCTTGGCGTGATCAGGTAATCTTAAGACTGGCTCCTTCATAACCGCGGTCTTAAGATCATCGAAAGCGGCTTGGCACTCTTCACTCCACGTCCAAGTCCTCGCTTTCTTTAGCAAGTCCGTGAGTGGTGCTGCTCTCTTCGAGTATCCCTCGATGAATCTCCGGTAGTAGTTGGCAAGTCCTAGGAAAGACCGTAACTGAGCCACTTTGGTAGGCGGTTCCCACTCCTTGATAGCCTTGATATTCTTTTCCTTCATCCAGATTTGGCCATCACCTATCCAATGTCCAAGGAAGGACACTTTGGGCTGAGCGAAGCTGCATGTCTCCTTCTTCACATATAAAGAGTTCTCCCTCAGTACTTGGAACACGATCCGCAAGTGTTTGAGGTGCTTATCCAAAGTGTAGCTATACACGATGATGTCGTCAAGGTACACGACTACGAACCGATCGAGATATGGGTGGAATACCTTGTTCATCAAAGTACAAAATATGGAAGGAGCATTGGTTAGAACAAAAGGTATAACTAAGAATTCGTAAGCTCCGTACCTCGTTACATATGTGGTCTTCGGCTCGTCCCCTTCTGCTATTCGAACTTGATAGTATCCCGACCTCAAGTCCAGCTTTGTGAAGTATCGAGCATTACCCAATTGATCGAACAATTCTTCTACTCGAGGAATTGGATATTTGTTCTTTATGGTCACCTTGCTTAGGGCTCGGTAGTCGATGCACATCCGGATACTTCCGTCATTCTTCTTCTGAAACAGCACCGGGGCTCCGTAAGGGGCCTTAGAGGGTTGGATGTAGCCGGCATCCAACAATTTCTTGAGTTGCTTATTCAACTCTTCCAACTCTGGCGAGTCCATGCGGTATGGGGCCATGCGGGCGGCTTTGCTCCAGGTTCCAGCTCGATCTGATGATCCACCTCCCTCTTAGGTGGTAGTTGCTTGGGCAACTCGGCTGGCATCACATCCTGGTATTCCTGCAAAGCTTTTTGCACCTCCAATGGAACGACCTCGACCAGTTCTTCGCTTTCCTCAATGATGGAAGCTACAAAGGTGGGTTCTCCCTTCTGAACACCCCTCTTTAGTTGTAGAGCCGACAATGCACTCGAGCAAGTCTCCTTGGTCCGGGTGGCTGGAATCACACATGGAGACTTCTCGTCACTGATGTTGACTACGCCGAGGCAAGTAACTACGGAAAATTTGGCACGATCCAAGAAATCCATTCCGTGAATAACTTTGAAATCGTTCATCTTTACCACCATAAAGTCGGTAGTTCCTTTCAACGCACCAACCTTCATTTCGTCCCCCTTGGCCGCTCCGTGAACAGGTATGGCTTCTGAATTTACCGCCTTGATGGTGCTTGAATCCGCCTCGACCTTCAACTTCAATCTCTCGGCTTCTCCTTTAGAGATGAAGTTGTGTGTTGCACCAGAATCGACCATTGCCTTGGTCTTCTGCTCGTTTAGACTTATGTCTACATCCATAAGTCCTTTGTTCTCCTTTGGTGCTGGACGTTTTTCCTTGGGCTGGCTCTTGATGGCGCTCAACCGAACGGCTCCCAGGTGCAAGTCTTCGGTTTTCTCTTCATGCTCCGCAATCAAAGAGTTGAGCAAGTTATTTTTGGGACAACTGTGGGCAAGATGGTCACCTTGGAAAATGAAGCATTTCTTCACACGGTTATCTTGCCTTCCTTTCCACCCGTTATTTGGCTTAGACCCTTCGCGGCTAGTTTGTGGCTTATCGCGGTAGTTCATGTCTCCACCCGCTCATTGTGGTAATGGCTTGGATGACTTGTTCTTGGAAAGTTGATCAGGTTTGCTAGAAAAGTCATCAAGTTTCTCGACAGTGCTTAATGCGGTGGACAAGTCAGTAATACCTCTTCGTTGAAGTTTCATAGAAGCCCAACGAGGTAGGCCACGATTGAAGTGGTAGAAGCGGTCCTCGTCTGCCATTGTTAATATGTCTAACATGAGGGAATTAAATTTTTTGACATATTCAGAAATGGCACCTGAATACTTCAAATTGTGAAGCTTGTCCCGAGCTTTGTGCTCAACGTTCTCCGGATAGAACATGGATTTAATCTCCCTTTTGAACTCCGCCCAAGTAGTGATGGTGCAGACTCCTCTCTCGATTTCTGCATATTTTATTCTCCACCACAATAATCCATCTTCTATCAGGTACATGGTCGCTGTGTCGACCCGTTCTTGCTCGTCATCAAGGCCCGTGGCCCTGAAGTATCTTTCCATGTTCCATATAAAGTTTTCCAGCTCCTTAGCATCCCTTGCGCCGGAGTATTCCTTTGGTTCTGGCACCCTCACTCTAGATGGTCCACGAACTGCATTTCCTCGGATCAGGGTCCTTAGCTCATCAATTTGAGATTGCAGCATCCTCACATATGCACCCATCTCGTTCCGATACGTCTCAAAAGCCATCGATTTCTCCAAATCGTCTTGTTGCTTCATGGATTCCCCTAAATCCAGGTTCAACTTTTCTACCTTTTCTTCCAGTGATCCAACACGAGATTCTAAATGGGGGCCACTGACTTATCCCGTTGTTGTTTCTTTGTCTTCTCAACCTTTTCATTATCGTTAGTGATAACAACATTTGCATCATTTGAAGACTTGATGAGAGATCTTACCGAGAGTAGTTGAACTTAGCTATGATACCAGTTGTAACGGGGTCGGTCCTTCGCCTCGACTTTAATCCGTGCGACATTTGTCTAGAATTCCATTACTAGATAAGTAAGCCTCCCAAACAAAGTTTAACACAACTTTGTGTAACTACTCAAGATCAAAACTCACAAGAAACTCAAGAACGCTCAAGAACACTCAAGAACAAGAGAGAATGATTTGAATGAGAGAAGTAAGTGTGTATTGCTCTCTTTACTTGAATACTTGGATTGTTGGATGATTACAAATGAGAATGGCATCCCTATTAATACTAGTTGGGAGCCAAGAATGTTTTAGAGATTTATCTAAGATCTATACAAGTGTATGGCTAAGATCTACTTCTAGATTATTCTACTCTTATCCACAAATATCTACATCATTCTAGAGTATTATAAGAAAAGGACAAAATAGAGAAGATTCTAGAATGGAGGCTAGCCAGTTAGCCAAGTGGACTAGTCATGGTGGTGCATAAGGGTGAGTTAACCATTTGTTGAACTATATGGTGCACCCTTGTGACAGCTGGCTACGGTGGTTACTGGCTAGAAGGCGGTGGCTACTGGTTAGAAGACGATGGCTGCTGGTTTTGAGGGGGTAGTTTTGGGGGTGGCGCAAGAATCGCCTAGGAAAGGAGGGCGAGAGCATTTCAATGGATGTACTAGTTTTTTATTTTATTTTTTTTAATACTAGCGAAGTAGGAAAAGGTATCGTCACAAGAGCCACGTCACATGGTATTGACCCAACACATTTATAGTCACTTGGCAACAGAAAAAAAGCATTCTAAACCTGTAGCAACAGTTTAGCAGATTCATTGAGTTATTTCATTGAAATCCTACGAAAAATTGGAAATGCGTATTAATCGACTACAAAAACAACAACAGCAAAACCTGAGTGAATATTGCTTTAAGTAGAAGTGTTGGGTGTATTATTATAGGAAACAAGCCGTACAAGTCAGATACGGGACCCATCCTATGTCGTCATCACGTACAGCTCAAGTAAAGAGAGAGAGTGTTTTATCAGTTAAAAAGCTAAGTGGTGGGTCGGTTGGCAGTATTTTTGGTAGAGAAAACACGGATTTCTCTAAGATATTTGGCTGTTATACGTGAGCGGTTATTCAATATAAGATGGAGCATCGAGATGGATGCAGTAACCGGTGATAAAGAAGCCACATTGCTCCACATGGGGACCATGGACGATCAAGACAATTTGAAAGCACATGCACTCTACTAAAATACTCAGCAATATACACCGAATCAGCAATTATCTAATTTGTGATAAAATACAAACTCTTTTAACCGACTTTGCATCTCTATCAATTGCAGATATTCGGGATCGAGTAGGATATTTGGAGGCTATAAATAGAAGTCAAGATATAAGAAAAAAATATTTCTTGTTTGTTCTATTATTTCTTAGCTAGAAGATATAGGTTATATTGTGGCCTCCGAAGATTATTTTGGTCCTATATAATTTTATATACACTCATATTAATAATAAAGTGTGTTTAATTTTATACGAAAATACTAATATATTTTCTATAAAATCTTAATATTATAACAAAAATAAACTCAATTAAAAAAACTAATTACTCTACGTATTCTCCATTTCTATTTCAATCAAACGATTCTTCTTCTACTCTTTTCTTCCTCTTCTTCTTCATTTCAAACCAACATCGTCGATAATCGACGATTTAAAAAATGATTAATCGTTTTTTTTTTCTATATATAACGAAAATGTCAAAATGAGTAAAGCATCCCTCTAGAGGATAGACTGAACCTAGTGGAAGCGATCTAGGAACTGGATTAGCAATTCGAAATAAACAAACTAAGAAGAAAACGATTACGAATGAGAAAGACAAAGAAACTCTTAGCTCGATATAGCAAATGGCTCGAATCATGTACTTTTCTACCATCCATCACTCTAAATTAGGTTTCAATCACATGGCAGCACTTAAAAATTGAAAATCTTGATTTCTCTGTGAAACCCAGAATCGGTCGATGTTCATGTCCACATCCAACGATTCCAATTTGAATCGTTTGATGTTCATGCCCCCGTCGAACGATTCCAACGTAACTGAAAAGTCAGGGTACGTCGACCCAGAATCGTTGGATGTGAATATGAACATCCAGCGATTCTGGGCCGAGAAAAAACTGAACATTTATATGAATCGTTTGATGTGGACATCACTATCGAATGATTCTGAATCGAAAAAAACCCCAATTTTTCTGTTAGTTTTTTAGCCTAGAATCATTGTATATGAACACCACCATCGAACGATTCTGAACTGTATAATATTTTGAATCGTTGGATGTGTGTGCATCGTGATGGCCGATTCTGCTCTTGGAATTCCTAAATTCACTTGAATTAGATCGTTGATTATCGTATGTTGTTGTACTATTTAGGATTAAGAGAAAGGGAAAGGGAAAGGCACCGGAAAAGAGAGCGAAGAAAAAAACATGATCTTGCTACTCCTTAGAGCTTGGGACCTCGTCGAAAGGACAGTAGGAACTTGGTGGCTAACCACCGTAGGGGTTCGACAGGCAAAGCTAAAGTGGTATCCATCAACGAACCATCTGAATTGGAGACACACGAAGATTCTTCTTCTTCTGATACAGAATCTGAAAGAGGTCCAAGTGAAGAGGAAGATAATGAGAGCAATGACGGAGAAAAACGAGGAGGTGGAGCACTACCACGAAAGCCACAAGAACAACCACAACAAGAAGGAGATAAAGATGCAGCACAATGAAGGAAGAAAAAAGGGGCATACTTGCCAAAGCCCGAGATGTTGTTAAGTCGCGGCCCTAATGAGCCCATTTATAGGTTACCGGGTGACAGCGGAGAGTTTCTATGGGGGTACAAGCACCGTTGGGATGCTAACATTTGTGCAACCATGGTAAGTATCTCAACCTTATTGTATATATCGTCTACTTTTATCTAAGCCTAATACACTTTTCTAATTTGTCGTGATATGTTATTTAGGATCACACCAATGTCGCGCGTCTTCCAAAACACCAATAGTCAATCAGTAAAATAGAGTTATGGTCGCTGGATGGAGAAGCACCCGAAGTACAGTGGATTGTCGAATAAATGAGGTAGATGTATGGAGTCAACAACTCCGTGGTTTGGTATGACAATCCCCTTGTTTCTACCTTCCTCGAAAGATATTTTACGGAAACGGATACTTTTCATCTTTCGTTTGAGAAAATGACAATAAAACCAAACGATATGCAGTTGATCACGGGTCTGAGCGTGGGAGGTAAAGTCGGTAGGGGCCCAACTACGTGAATAAGGTTAGTTGGGAGGACATCTATAATTTCACCTCTAAGGTGTTTGGTTGGGATAAAGACAAGACCACGTGGGAGATGACGGTGGTGAAAGATAAAAAACAGAGAATATTTCATCTCAGCCACCTGAGGGAAGAGTTCTCAGGAACAATGGGTCTTCTGAGCTGACCAAAGACTGTATCACTGCTACAACCACCGGATATATTCTCTACATCTTGGGATCTATTAGCTTCCTCGACTTTTCCGGTTCTCGGGTGAACACCAACTACATCCAGTTAGTGGAACCATTGGACCGAGTCCGCGAGTACTCTTGGGTCACTTCTTACCTTGCATACTTGTTGAATGAGATAAGAAAGTGTATTAGGGTAGACAGGACCCAAGTCGGGTGTGGATATACTTATACTTCCCATAGTTTGCTAAGAGGGCCGGTGTGCAAGGGAATTGGGATGAAGAATTTTTTGGAAGCAAATACCCTTATAACGGCAAGGGGCAGAGTCAGCAGAAGGACCTCCTTGAGCTGAGTCAGCGGATGGACAACTTGTATTCGGTATCAACCGTTTAATTAAATCCTCCAAATACGGAGAACACACCTTATACTCGTTACAATATTGCTCATTTTCCAGTTCATGATAATGTGAATCTCTACAAGCATATTCTTCAATTGTTTTAGTAAATAACTTACTTTCTGATTCTTCTGTCTGAAACTTTTTGGATGATTTCCAAAATGCCAGAAAGGATGTCATGTCACCATAATTCATATATACAAAGAAAATAAAAACATAAATTTATACAAAATAAAATTGGTGCAAATTCAGGAAGTAAACAAACAAGCAATCACCAATTCATTCATTCCATAAATTACACCATAAAAGAAAAGAAAAAAATTGCTCTTACCCTTATAATTGGAACGGAAGAGTTCTACGAACTCTACTAAGTATTTTCCCACTTCGAAAAGCAGTACTAGTACCTCGTATCAACATTCATAATTTAGGATAACGAGTGTCCAACTTGTCCAAATCGTTAAATATATAACTCACAAGCAAGAAACTCGTGAGTATTTTGCGGCAAACGAATGTTGTTGAGTTAGACGACCATGAGCAACCCCAAAAGTACCTGAAACAAAATTCTAAGACACAAAACTACTTAAAAAGAACTAAAAATCCTAAAGATAAAAATAAAAATATTGTACAAAATAAAAAATAAATTAAATAAAAACCTAAACTACGATTAGAAAATCAAAAATACTAATTACAATATTCCACAACCATTCCCCGGCAGCGGCGCCAAAAATTGATAGGATCCTGAGAAACCTATTTATAATAACTGCAATCACGCGACGTCTACAATGTAGAAGCGGAAAATACGGGTCGAACCCACAGAGAGTGGGAAAATACTGCAATCAATATCTCTAATAAACTAACCAGAAATGATGTTTTTGGATTTTTGGGATAAAGATAAACAAGAAGAATAAACTAAATTAATAAAGTAAATCAAATGGAAGAATCGATAGACAGAGTTTATAGTATCCACCACTATTTCTATTTAATTACTGAAAAGAAACATAACTCCTGAATATTTGTCTATTGTCCGTTCTATCGACATCACCTATTATATGTATTAGAGTCGCAAGTATCACTGGGACACCCTAAGCATGGCACATCAAAAAACTAAATCCAAGCATGCACCATCGAATTGTATTAGCGAGAAAATTATACAAAACTAAATATTAGCTCACAAATAGTACCTGCAATTCTAAGCATATCGCATCAAAGAATTTAACCCAGGGATGGAATATCAAATAATAATACAAATATATTTGTGACCCAATTAATTATGCACATAGGTTACTGTATTTTACCAAATCGGTGAAGCAACAACTTATTTTCGAATAATCAATAAACAATATCAATAATTAATCTATTCAAACCATAATAGTCTTTTGCCTAATAAATCAATTCAAAGTAGCCTAATATTCCAAGTGGTTTCAACATAAAAATCCTAGTTACAAAATTTAAGAGGACATGACAATAGATTTCTTACAACTCATAAAAATAAATAACAAAAGTAGAGAGGAAAGGATTAAACCGAAATCGTACAACGGAGTCTTCTCCCTATCTCTACTATAGCCAACACCACCTTCTTTCCGCCTGACAACCCAAGTTCAATCCAACAAAAACAGATCCCAAAACTCGCCGCCAACCCTTCTTTCCTCTGTCTAGAGCCAAAACCTCCCCCCTCTCTGTCCGTTTTTTCCAACTCCAAAAAGAGTCTCAGCCTCCCCGTCTGACAGAACCCCGTCTAAAACTTCCAGAAAACTTTTTCTCGCCACTTTCTTTTATACCCCACCAGCCACCGACCACTTTCTCTTTTCTATGCCATGCCACGTCTGTTAGCCAACACCTAGCTAACTTCTACTTATTTAGCCCAGACTTCTCTTAATTTCACTAAATCAAGGCAATACCCCACCGAACATCAACTCCAAGTCAACAACTAACTAAAACTAAAGTAGGCCACCTTCTTTTTTTGCTTTAACTCAGTTGTAATTAAAACTGAACATGAACCGATCAGAACCGAGGGAATCGAGATAGAACCGTCCCAGAACCGAAAGGTTCGGGATAGAAACAAGGAATGAAAGTAAGAACCGGCTCATCCTAGGTACAAATATTGGTTCTTAGACATAACCGAGCCGAACCGACCTATAAAAACCGGCTACCGTAGGCCGTTGATCGTAAATTATAATTTTAATCCTAGTCGTTTATTTAGTATAGGTTCACTTCTCACTCGATTACATTTCTCTTCTTTTCTGGTTATTCTCCATCACCACCACGGTAACACACCACTACATTTCTAGGTTTTATTATCTCTTTCATCTCTCTAATGTCATCTCCATAAGCAGAACCACCTCCATAGATCCCACTGAATCCTCCTTTTTTTGTCTTTATAATAGCATATATTACCATAAAATATCTCTTAATGTTTTGCTCTCATCACCACAACTAAACTTATTACCACATAATCTTTCTTAATATCTTTATTCTTCTAGCCCACCTCCTTCAATCACCTATTGAATGTACCCCTAATATGTCTTTCAATCTTTTTAACCCACCACCTAAAATCAACTGAACCATATCATTGTAAAGGGTTTCAAGAGAGGAACAGTCGGAATTAGGTTATAACGAAGGTAACATAACTTAACCTCATCATAGTTTTAGTTTCTCTTTAATTGTTTTTATTTTTTTATTTTTTTATTTTGTTACTTGCTAGCTAACTTTGTGTTTCTATTTTTTTATGAATTAGGGTTTCGATTTGCCTGTGGTATAGGGTAAAGTTCTTTCCTTTAGGCTGTGTTTATTTTTTTAGGGATTTGTTTTTAGGATCGATTTATGAATGATTCTGTGGAGGTTATCAATTAATGATTTATCTGATTTGTTTTTTTTTGTAAGCAATTGATTTTAGTGATTGGGTTCTCTGTAGTCTGTTGTATAATTGTATTTTAAAGAGTCCACATAAAACCCATATTTTTGTTGATTATTGCTTCTTAGTTTACCTGTTAGACTTACACTATGTTATTTTTTTCCAGATCTGACTGAAATCACCTGACTCATCTGAATCTGACTCACTAAGTTCTGACTTAGAAAATATGTTTATTTTTTCAGTCAGATCTGACTCAACTGACTGATTTTATTTGGACAGAAAATACCCTTGTATACATTTTAGACCATCAACATTCACCATTACCAACTCATTACAATTGTTCCATACCATTTTAACCAACTTTATTTTTCATTGATTAAACAAAAATGTTAGAACTACACTGTGATCTACATAAGACTGGGTAAACAACTATACAATTTATAAGTAAATGATCTAATCTTATCTTTCGATAGAGTCCCATCACGTTAAGTTCTGTTCTCTCTGGTGTGTCCCTATCAGCTTCCGGTGAAAATTTTCTATTGAATAAAACTCAGCAAGAGATCATCATCTTTCAAACCCTTCTCTTTAACTTTTTGATTCTCTGCATCAATACAGTAGAAATCAGTTAATATTTCAAGCAATATAAAACAACTTAAGACAGAAAAGACTCATAGCTAGAATAAATACACATACTAGTATGAATGATAAAACCATGAAATTTCTCAACCCCAAAATTTCATAAATTTACAAGAGCTCAGCATTTCACCATTAGCTAGACTGGGACAAACCCGCCTCGCAGACACGACACTGTGGATGTTGATCTGATATGTTAGGAGAAGAACTCTAGAAGTGAAGGCATTTGTAAATACAAAGACAACAGTAGAGATGACCACATAGAGTTACTACAGGCTCATGGGCATGGTCAAGGCAGATGTTGCATTGGAAACCATCATTAGTGCAGTCAGAACATTTTGCAGGGAAGAAGAAACAAAGTTTTCCCACAACTTAGAAAAATCTACACCCAACTCCGAGTGGTGCAACATAGCTTCTTGGAATCGTCCTACACATGATTTCAGGGAGAAAATTTTAGTCATTTAGGCACAGTTCTCATGGTAAGAACATAAACAAATCAAACAAAATTCTGCCCACAAAACTGCTCTAGTTTTTACATCAGTCCCTAATATCCCCAATGTTGGGCAACACTTAAAACACTGATTGAACAAGAATTTTAAGCATGTGTATCCCAAACCCTCCCTTTACCAGTCCCACAAATTAAGAATTAGAAACTATCAATAGTGATGGGGAAACTTAAGTCTGGATTCATGAAAACTATAAGTGATTACATGATGAACTGAACTCTAACAGCAGGAATGTATAACTTACAGGGATAAGTGCTAGATAACTAATGAATGAAGGGAATATATGTAGTACGACATGAACACTTATGAGTACCACAACAAGGCCCTTGCATAGCCGAGTAAATCCAGATGTGACGCCAATCCCCTGTTAAAAACTATAAAATAAACTGTTGATCCCCTTGCATAGCCTGCTACATATGTATATCAAAAGGAATAAACATTGGTCCACTACAACTTCACTATAACAATAAAGCAAACAAATGATGAACACCAAAAAACCATATCCACATAAACTCTAAATAAAAAAAAGAAAGAAAAGAAACCCAGATTAGCAAATGAATATTATCACTTTAATCAGTAAAAACATATAGCTAAAAGCATGATTATTTACCTTGACAGTGAAGTCACAAATATTATGTAGTAAAGTTAAGTTGAACAAAACTAAAAAAAATACTTTTAATCAACCAATTGAATCCCAGATTTCCCAAATACTTTGAGAAGCAAATAAATTTTTTCAATCTAATCAAAATCCATAACTAAAACAAAACAACAAAAATATCAAATAATGGAATTGATAATAGTAACATGATCTGTAGAGTACAAATCTGTTGAGCTGAAACTGAAGCAGGAACTTGAGAAAATAATAAAAATTGAGAGTGAGAATGAGAATGAGAATGAGAATGACAATGAGAATGAGAATGAGAATGAGAATGAGAATGAGAATGAGAATGAGAATGAGAATGAATGAAGTTCAGATCTGCAACACACACAAGTAAGGAAGGAAGGAAACGTGGTGAGCGAGAATCATCATCTTCACGAAAATTCCTCAGGGTTCTTCACGAAAACTTCTTAGGGTTTTCGTTTTCATTTCTGAAAGAGTGAAATCGAAGAAAAATGAAATCCTTATTTTGGAAACTCAAGGGTATTGTTTTTATTACACGCGAGTCAGTGGTTTGGTCCAATGAGTTAGGGGTATTTTTATACCTGACTCAAGCGGGTCTGAGTCAGGTATCAAGTCAGATCTGACTCAAAATAAAAAAAAAAACAGTTGGACAGGGCCAAGTCAGATTCAGATGCCGAGTCAGGTGCAAACAAACACGTTGTTAGATTAGCTTTCTGGTATTTAAGTTAATTTTTCCTTACGCGGTTACACCTCCGTACTAAAAGATATGTGATGAAAATTCCTTTGGCAGGGAGTACTTTGGATATCTCTTGTGAAATTTCCAATAACTAGTTAAGTTTGATCTCTTAGTTAATTATTACTACTTTCTAATAATACCAAATGTGAACTCCATTTCATCTTCATTCTCTTGTTTACAGTTTACGTTATTTTGAAGTTCAAGTGAGAATATATTTTGGACATGATACACTCAGTTCTGATGATATGGGTGTTTGTTTTTGAAGTTCTTGAGATTTTGGAATTGTTTTCTCGGCTAGTTTACATTGTAGGATTCGTTTTAAGTGCTTCTTACAAAGTAGGTTGAAATTCTTGTTTATGACTTTTGCATTCCAACACTTGGAATTTCCACTTTGAGTTATCCAGAGAAATACTGATTGAATTATCCTTTGTGTAATAAGATGAATACTAGTTGAATTGGTGTATTCTGTTATACATCTATGTTTCTGTATGTGTGAAGGGATTCAATTTGGTTTATTACTTTTTTTTCATGTTATGAATTCATATTATGAGTGGATATATAATTACTCTCTTGACTGAAATCTTTATGTGAGATTATATGAAGCACATTTAAGCTAGCATTATCCAAATACTTGTCAAGCTGAAATGTTTGGTATTTGAGTTTAGATGGATGGATCAAATTCAAGTCAAGCTACACCTATAACTCTGCAACTGAAGTTCATTTGAAATATTTCTTGTTGTAACTTGTTGCGGACTTATGGAAGTCGAAGTACTATCATTGGTGTTGTTGCGTGTTTATTTGTTTTTTATGTTGAACTTTGAAGTTGGAAGATTTATGGATTGTAATTTGCATGGCTTAAAATTTATGATTTTGTATGGATTGAACAAGTACAAGTTACAGAGGGAAAATCAAAAGAACAGGGAAAATTCGGTTTGGACGGGCAATTATTATTTACAAAACTGCCACAGGTACGGTTCCAAAACCGAACAGACAGGTACGATTCCAGAACCGAACCGACCCTGGTCAGGACAGGTATCGGTTCCAAAATAGAAAACCGGCCTTAGGTAGGTATAGGTACTCGATACTCCAAAGAACCGAGCGGAACCGACCTTTGTGCAGCCCTAGTTGTAATCTCCATCCAACATCCACCTTCAATCTCACGTGTTGTGCTTGGTGCTAACCATCTTTTCTATTTATCCAATGCCCAACACCAAGTCTCACCCTTCAAAAACTCTCACAAGCAGTCCCACCAAACCAACTATCACCAGATTCACCACTCAATCGGTCAAACTTCTTTTACTCTCAATGCTCGTTCCGTCTCTTTCGATGCAGTTTTGTACGTTTAACCAAGCTTTCTTATGATTATGGGTTCTATACATGCTACCTATAAAAACATAAAATAATAGTATTAGTATTAAATAAAATATTAGCAAATATAAATTAAACGATAAATATGTATAAGTTAAATCCGTATTAGTACCGTAATGTTTCTCGCATTCGTGTGATACGAATAGACAAAAGGCCCTTGATCAAGAATAGGATAGAGCTCTCAATGTTCTGATACGTGTTGTGGTCTCTTATGGTATGTTACGAGGGTTTAACATGAACCGTAACTTGTTTATTGTTTGAAATGAAAACAGAGAAGACGAATCACGTCCCTGATCAACAAAGCAAAAATACGTATCGGGAGAGGAGAACATGTTGTGGCGAACCAAGCAAAGATTGAAGAATACAACACTCTGGAGGTTGAACAAGATGGTGTTAAATTTGGGGGACGGCGGAACCGGGGCCAACAAAGAAACCAACAGTGAGAAAGGTTGTTCGGGGAAAACCAAGCAGTGGATAAAGACCTGCCAAACGAGGTCGAGGTGGTCGTGAGGAAGGAGGTGATGTAGTTGAATGACTTTCTTGTTTTTCAAACTTATTTCTTTCACTTTGGATAATAATGTCTTTAATTTATGTTTTTCGTTCGGATTTAAACATATGATAATTAGATTTATTAGTTTATGAATGAACGAATTTAGTTGATTTTAAAATTGTTGTGTATGCTAATTTATCATTAGAACTATGGATATTTTTATTGCTAGAATCATTCGATGTGGATAAACCTATCAAACGATTATGAACAGAAAATTAGAACTTTTTCCAGGTATTCAGAATCGGTTGATGTCAACGTTCCTATAGAACGATTCTAGGCAGAGTAAAACACCAAACTTTCTGATTGCTTTTTATCCAAGAATTTTTCGATATGTGCATCTATATCTAACGATTACAGGTAGATAAAATGACGATTTTTCAGTTGGTTTTTTATGGAAGAATCGTTCGATATGGGAATCCATATCGAACGATTCTAAGCGGAGAAAACACAAAACTTTCTGATGGATTTTTAGCCAAGAATCGTTCGATATGGACATCCATATCTAACGATTCTAGGTAGATAAAATGCTAATTTTTTATTTGGTTTTTCAGGGAAGAATCGTTCGATGTGGACAACCATATCAAACGATTCTAAGAAGAGAAAATGTCAACTTTCATGTTGTTTTTATCTTAGAATCGTTCGATTAGTACCTATGTATAGAACGATTCTATCAAGCCTAGTTTTTGATATTTTCGATAACCCAAGAATAGTTCGGTGTGGTCTTACATATCGAATGATTCATACATAATATTTCACATAAATTTTGAGCTTTTCGAAAAAACAACCGTTGGGTCTACCTCTATTAAAGAAGTACCTCTATCCCTGACCCAACTTGCCCAAAACTTACGCCATTTACTCACTCCCACTTCATCCACTACTCAAATAGAGCTGGGGAAATGGATTAGGAACCGGATGAAGATTTGGAGCTCGTCAAGTCGTTCATTCCCGTCTTTCGCGAACGCCCATTTGAAATTTGTTCGATGTTTTGGAAGAGAGTCAAAGAATTCTTCTATGACCGCACCAGGAACCCTAACCATTGCAAATGGAGAGACCTAACTTTTAGATTCTACTATATCAAAAGCGAAATACGAGATTTCCGTAAAATTAAAAGAATGGTTCATGAGCATCATCCTCAAGCTTCTAATAACGAGAAAGTGAGTAGTTCGACATGTTTATCCCTCTCTCATCGTTTGATGTTCCCATACTAATGTGTAATCGATTTAATTTCAGGACAAACAATTCCATAGCCTGTGGCGAATTCGAAACGGGGAAAAAATGTTCATGCACGCAAGGGAATATGCCGTGTTGAACCAACGTGCTCGGAGGTTCATTAACGATGTATTAATGTGCGAGATTCAAGAATACGCGTACTAGATCATGTAACGCAACGCGCTAATATCCTAAACTATGTATTGCAATGCGCTAATTTCCTAAACTATGAATGACATTTATCTTTTATGAAAGTGTAGCAGAATCGTTCCATAATAATACCCACATCCAACGATTATAAGAATCGTTCTTTATAAAATGAAACATCCACCGATTCTGGTGTTCTTCGTGATTGAAGTTAACCCAGAATCCGCATATGTTATCCTTCTTATCCACCGATTCTGGGTTGATTAACTTAAAAAAAATCAAAATTTCTGAGTTTTTTTTGTAAGTTTTGATGATTTCTTAACACTTGTTGATTTCATAACTAACACGATTAAATAACTACTAATCAAATTAATTAACACCAATTAACTATAGGGTAAATTACGCGTTGACATAAATAGTTGGAATAAGGGGTTTTGGCAAAAAAAATTTCATAATGATCCTATTTTGTCTTTTAGTGGTATGGCCGAAATAATCCTTGTAGTCCCCAATATAGCTAGGTAGAAGATAGAAACAAAAAGAGAGGGAAAGCTTTTCTCCTGGATTAATTTGTAAGATTTTTATTTTAAGTTTTATTTAAATACTTTTAGCTATGTCTAGCTAATTCTTTCTTTAATTAGGGATGATTTCAAAGTCCTGAATAATGAAATTTTAATTTCTTACATCAAGTTTTTTTTGAGTTTTATTTTTATTGTTGATTATCTCTATTATTTCTATTGTCTAAGAATATTGATTGGTTATTTAAAGTGATCAATTAAATCAATCTATCAATATTTCTTCTACTAGTTTTGAGTTGTGTGATATGTGTAATTATCAATCAACTCTTTACAAAAGTAGTACATTGCAAGAACTGGCAGAGGGATTTTGTTAAGAAATTATGTATAGAGATAACACCAGTAAGCGGGTCGAGCCTATGCGTCTGATGCTAGGATCAACCTGATTCACAAAGTGTAAAGCGTTCGACTAATTTACACCTTGAGAGCTTATTCTTGGTGGGTTAGTTGGATGGAATCTGGTAGTTGAGCACTTCCGTATCCAGTGAAATAAAGAGTTCCGGGGATAGAAGAGCTTATTACTATTCTACGGTTGTAACAATATAAATTCAACAAGAAATAAACTTGTATTTAATTAAATTTCTGTTCAGTGATGGTGAAGGATTCCTTAGTCATCTTTTTTCTCATTATTTGGAATAAATTCTTTTTATTTTATTTTATTATTTACTTTGATTTAATCTAACCTCTCCTGGTTACTTTATAACAACTAGAAATTCATTGCTCTTCGTGGGAACGAAATCCTTGCAATTATATTACCAGTTAATTTTGTGGAAAGAAGTGAATTAATTTGTTGTGTAAATGACACACATCATTACCCTCCATCTAAAATCAAAACCTAATAACTAAAATCAAAACCTAATTCTATTTCAAATATGCTCCAATCAAGATGGTAATCAACAACAACCCAACCAACAGATTGATCATCATCAACAACTCAATCAAGAAATCCAAGAACAAATCGGTTTACAATTTGAAACTCTTCAACAACCATGCATGGTTTATGTTAGGTATGATTCGACAAATTCATCTTCTTCTTTTTTTTTTTTCTCTTTTTTGTGTTTGAAAAGTGTTAGATTGGTTGAAATTATTGAGAAAATTAAGGTTGCAGGGTTTTTTACGATTAGGAGTTCTTAATTCCTATCTGTAGTACCAATCTTTAAAGCCGTTATGGTTAGAAATTAGAACTCCCGACCGTAGATATAAAATAGAAAAACCGTTACATGTGATTTTACGGTAAGAAACCAAACCAATTTAAGTTTTGGTTCGTTTATTTAAAACCTAACTGTAAAATCCCGTGTACATCCTTTTTTCCAAGTTTAAATTTTTTACGGTTTGGTTCGTTTATTTAAAACCCGACTGCAAAAAATCCTGGAACTTCAAATCTTTGTCCAAATGCTTTTACGGTTTGGTTCGTGTTGATCAGACTAGCCGTAATTTGTTTACGGTTGGATTTTCACTAGCTTTAACCAATAACGGTTGGGAGTTCATGTCATCTAACCGTAAATTTGTCTTACGGTTGGTTAAGAATTGGGAAAACCCAGCTGTAAACCGGTATGAAAACCAAAAAAATTTAATCTTTTTACGTACTTTATCCAATTTTGAGCAATAATAAGGACATTGAGGCTAAAAAATCAATTCAGTTTTTTTTCAAAAAATCTCCAAAAATTCCCTTTTTGTTTCTTTTATTTTTTTTTCCCACCAAAACAACACATTTAATCTGATTTGGTTTCACTAACTATGAAAGAAATTCATTAATCTAATATATTAGCTAATTAGATAATTATCACTAATTAAACAAGGACAGTTTAGCCATTATGAAAATATCTTGGGTATGGTATTTTTTTATTTTACTAACTGGTGATCCTATTTTGTTTTACATGGAAATCCCCTCTAGTGTTTCCAACAGCCTTATATGAGGTTTCTTGTCTCTTTTGGTATTAATTTTGATGTTTCGTCTTCTCTAGATTGCTAAAAGAGTTTGTCTTTTTTTTTTCTTTTTTTTTTTTAAACAAATCTTTCATTAAAACTCGAAAAGATTACGAGGACCTCGGAAATAAGTACGTGATAACATCAAGTGGAGTGTACCACCACTGCATAATACAAATATAAGATTTAACATAACTTAACAAGCCTATCAGCTGATTTATTATGCACTCGACCAACATAAACATAAACATTAGACATACTATTCAACATGCTACCAGCTGCTTTGTCTTGGTTGAGTATCTTATTTCCTGTTTTTTCTTTCTTTCTTTTTAATCATTGATTTGTTGCGAAACTATTTTCTAAGATAAAACTATAACTTGTTACATGCCTCGTCGGTTTCAGCGTAACGTGTGTTTCTATTCAGGCTATCTGTTAAGCTTGTCAATTTTGAGTTTCAAGATTTAACCCATGTCCCATCATTGCATTTACTTCATTGGTTTTATCGTTTTCTTCTTATAAGTTATTTAGTTTCTCTGGAATAAACCACTAGTATCTCTACTATGATAGTCATGCAATCATCCTCAAGGAATTCGATTACAAACATTACATCTCAAATGAGAAGTACTTCTTTGACTGATAGAATTGTGATTCATGAGTATGTCGATGCACAAGAAGGAATTGATAATTGGTCTAACAATATTACAACAAAAGTTTTTATGAAGAAACTATATCAGTAGGAGTCTCGGAAAGTACTGTAAAAAGAATTTGGAAAAATATGGGTAATTTTAGATTTAGATATCATGATAAGAATATGCACATCATAAATTTTGATAATGAGGCTGATAAATATTTTATCTATCCATAATGTAGCATTGGGATCCTATGGTAGATGCAAATCAGTTAGAGTAGAATCATGTTGTTGCTAAATTTGAGCTTTGGAACTGTAATGACCCGGCCCTCCACCGATATTGTCCCCACTTAGCCACTGCGGTCATCCGGCAGTGTGGGGTTTTCTACGGGCACCGCTGCGGTCATCCAGCAGCAGCTTCCCGGGAGGTCACCCATCCCTG
>JAJJMC010000896.1:5343697-5437918 GCA_023531435.1 Papaver californicum
CGCTGCGGTCATCCAGCAGCAGCTTCCCGGGAGGTCACCCATCCCTGGATTACTCCCGCCCGAGCACGCTTAACTGCAAAGATTTTTGCCAACTCTGAGCCAGTTGTGCTGAAAAGGCCTCGGTGTTAGGAAAGGACAAACCATTATCTATATTCCCTTCGGCGAACTCTACCTGCCGAATTTGGGTATTACAGGAACCAACCCCGTGAATTTCAAACAAGATCTTTTGCATAAAAATGGAAAGTTTTGTTGAAATTGTTTGTGATGTGGATCCACTTAATGGTATTGCAACAAAACATAAAAGGGTAACAGTTACTGCTCATATTACAGCTGATACGTTATGAAGCAAAGGAATCACAATGGAAAGAATCAATGACTCAGATGTTAAAACTATCTTTTATTATCTTAATCAGCCGTTTAAAAATTTGCCTCAATATTTTGTTACTAACCATGACTGGTGGAAATATTCGACAATTGTCAATTGTCCCTAGACAAATATTAGTATTCTGCACAGATTTTTCAAAGTGTGCCCTTCTCCTAGACCTTATAATGCTTCTCAAGGTATCTCTAAACTAATTACCACTGGTGAATAAAGTCAATCATCTGAAGATTCCAATCCTTAACAGATTGTGTCAGGTAAGGGTAAAGCAAGTATGGTCTTAGTGTTGGATGCTAAAGGAAGTAAACGTCCTAGAAATGAAGAGTTGGTAATAAATCAGGTAGCGATTAATGTTGAACATAATAAAAAGTAGGATACTAATGAAACACATGTTTGAAAGGCCGAAAGCAATGACTAGGTTTTCCTTAACCTTATTTCCTTGTATCATTTTATCAGGTTACTATAATTATGTTTTCTTTGCTTTAGTTTTAACGTAATTGCTAGAGACTTTAATATTTTGTTCCCTATAAATGGCATCTAGTTTTACTTGGTCATCATAAGTGTTTTTTTTTTGTTTCGGTTTCTATTGGTTCTTCTGGTACAGTAAAGATATATCTTGCTCTTTGCTTGTTTATCTGGTTTTAATTTTTCCTATAACATGAAAACAATAGCCTGGAATGTTCACGGGATTGGTCATTCTCCAACTCAAAACAATCCTTAAGTGTGAAATTTATACTCATTCCCTAGATTTGATTTTTCTTTCTGAAACTAAGGATGGTTTCAAGAAAATTCAATATATCTAAAAGACTTTTGGTTATCCAAATTATTGGATTCAAAGTTCTATATGATTAGCTGGGGGCCTGTGTATGTGGTGGAAAGATAGTTTCCATATTGAAGTTATTCGAAAAGATCGAAACCTAATTTTTTTTTATTGCAGACTGATGCTTCAGTAGGAAAATGGATCGTATCTTGTATTTATGGTGTTATTTATGATTTTGACAAAACTATTTAATGGTATGTTGTGGAGAACCTCTCTGTCTCTTATGACCTTCCTTGGATCCTAGTAGGTAATTTAAACACAACGTTAGGTGATTCCGAAAAGGGATGGTCTAGTTTTCCAAATAAGAAACATGCTTACGTAACTCGGATCATTCAAAATTCAGGATTAACTGATGTTGTGTGGACTGGAGATCCTTATACATGGTCAAACCATAAACAAGGTGAGCAGTTAATTAGATTTCAATTAGATAGAGCATTAGGGAATTCTACCTGGCATAATCATTTTTCAGATGCTCAACTAGATAATTTAATTCTTGTAGGTTCTGATCATGCTTCGATTTTTCTTGTAACTAATCCTAGTACTGTTCAAACTGCATACCTTTTGGATTTTTTGAATACTGATTAGGTCATTAATAGTGTAATTTTTTTATTGTTGTTGCTTGGAAATCTCATGATTCTCCATTATGATTAGGTGTTTTTCCTAATAAACTAGCTATTACTCAGCAAACGCTAGCTGATTGGAGTCAGACTACTTTCGCTTATGAGGAAAGAATAGATCTTACAAGAGGTTTTTGAGATTTAGTTTCAGAAAGGAAGATAATTTCAGGTTTGGCATGCATTGTAATATGTTTAAGGTGATTTTGGGTTGACGGGTTTCCACAACCTTGAACATTCTAAGTAATGATTTTTATTGTATACAGAAAACTAAGAGATTAACAGACTTAAGAGATTATATTAAAAATATAAACAATTGGAAACCTAGTGATTGATTGGATTATAAATTCAACTACTAAGAAGATAAATTGTATTAATTCGACTAACTTTATTCTAAGAAAAATATGAATAACTAAATCAATGAGCAGAGAATATGAAACTTTTGGAATTGAGCAAAAACTTAGTTAAAAAATGATATTTGTAGTTCATCCTTCAGTTTTGATGTGGTTGTTGATGAGAGAGATAATGGGAGATATAATTTAGATATGTCTTTGTGTTCTTTCAAATTTGATCCATATTGGTCAACTTGGAGCATGATTACTTTGCCAGAAGCTGAAATAGAGGTATTGCATGAAGGATAACTATAAGAATCATCCGAGCATTCAGAAATTGAAATGCAAAAACTAGGGTCTAAAACCAAATTGGAAGAATCAGAAAGTGTGAAACTAAAACTTGGATCTACAAAGCTAGGGATAATTTCTTCATCCCCAGTATTAAAGGTAGAGCTAATTGAAATAGGAGAATAAAAAGAGTCTCTAGCATTATGAAATAAAAAAATAAAATCCTTATAGCAAGAGGAGGAAAGGAAATAGTCATGGTTCTGAGTTGACCCAGATTAACCACATCCTGATCCTGGTTGACCCGATTCCGTTTCTGACTCGGCTAAAAATGCAGAAGAGATATTAAGCTTAGATGGGATGTTGAATGGGAAAGTTATCTTATCCAGCACGAAGTCAAATGTCGAAATTATATTCTGAGTCCGGATCATTGAAGTTATCCGAAACTTGATGGGTTACGGGTTTAGTAGCTAGTCTTTGCTTATCAAAAGTTAGACTGGGCTTCAAAATGGATATGATAAACTTATTTTACTCCTGGAATATCCATAAATTAATCAAAAGAAATCGAGTCACGTTTTTTACTGATTGTATCTTCACTTCTTGGATTACAGATTTGACTTTTGGAGGAAGAATAGATCATCACCTGGAAACGAAGAATCTATACTCATATCATATACTCCCTCCGTTTCAGGAAAAGAGTTACTTTTCCTGTTTGCACAATTATTAAGGCAAGATGAGAGAGAATAATTTTTGTAATTTATTTTCAGATTTACCCTAACAAAAAGTTTAATACTACATATATCTTTATAATGAGAATAATAACATTTCTTAAAATAATAAGGGTAGTTTTGAAAGTTTGTTATATTAAAAATGAAAGTAACTCTTTTGTTGGAACAAAAATTTAAAGAGAAAGTAACTCTTTTCCTGAAACGGAAGGAGTATATCTTCGAAAGGTCTTTTTAGTATCTTGGCATAATTCTCTTGTTTATGACCAAATCTTAAGTAATTATCACATGATTCGGAAGGTAAGTTGAAATAGTTGAAGTGTATATTAGTTACCGGAAAGTTGTCAACTTTAACCAACAGGCGGTCAATAGGAGTTTTCTCTATATCAATATTGATTAATGCTTTGAGATTTATAGCATACCCTGTTAGATCATCCACTAAAGGAGCTCTCACTACTTTTCCTAGTTTGTTAACTATCAACTCAATCTTTTCCTGACTATGATGTTCGTGCTTAGTAGTTAAGATATTTACCCAAAACGGATTTTCTTTCACCTAATCTTTTGATATTTCCATATCAGGATAAACATGAATAACCGAGATAACATTACCAAACGTATATCAAAAACCATTAGAAATTACCCAAATGGAGTTTTCAAGATTATAAAATGTGATAATGAACAAGTTAGGGTATATTTCTTTGATTTGAAAAGGAATGTGAATGCCCCATAAGTACGTTAAACTGTTAAAGCTCATCTAATCTCCCAAGTTTTGAAAACTGAAGTTGAAAAAATCTAGCTAAGAGGCTATTTCATTTGATCACAAATTCTCTTGCTAAAGCTGCAAGAATTGGTAACAGTCAACATGCCTATGATTAGAAAAATGTTGAGCAAGGGAGAGACCGTTTAAATGATGATACAAATTGGCTAGGTTATTAGCCATAAGAGCAAAGAAGTAAAGCACAACAAAAAAAAACTAAGAATGGATGCAGAAACAAAAAGAAGCACAAGATAGTAAAGAGCAACTGACAAGTATATGACAGTCAATAGGATTAAAAGGGTTCATAAGAAATCCAAGAAACAACAATGCAAGGGAGATAAACCTTCAAACTATTCGTGATTGAGAGGACCCATCTCTCAGAGAACGCAAATCAAGAAAAAGTTCAAGACCAATAAGAGAAAAACAGAACATGCATTTGAGTTGCGCAATATAAGACTTATTAGAAAAACTAATGTTCTTAGTCAAAGGAAAAGGTGATACCGATTGTCCTTAGTCTAAGGAAAGATCCAAAAAAAACAAAAGAATAAACTAGGCTTTGGGACAGTAACCATAAACTAATGAGAGAGTTCATAAATACCCCTAAATGAATCATGATTTAAGATAAGAAATAAATTAATATCTAGGCAATTGACAGGCTTTATAATTGTCTATTACCAAAATAATAAGAATTTTTTAATATATCTTCGCAACAATGACTTGCGATAACCAGATTGTCCTTAACGATGTACTAGTCTCACTTACTCGAGTGATACGATGCCGCAATAGGAAGTTTCATCGTATCTGCAATTATAGTTGTCCTAGATGTGGGAATCTAGTATTTCTACATTCTAGTTAGAGTACTGAATTAACTTTGTACAATTAGGATCCTTATTGTCGAAGGCCACAACCAAGAGAAGAGCCAATTCGAAGACAATGAAAGGTGAAGATAGACGAGGGGGTAGCTCTACCCCATGACGAATATCCTCCCGGATTTGATGTGTCTTATGTAGTGGTTCAGGCTGCTGCTTATCATCCTAATCTATAATAATTAGGCCAAACATACAAAAGGTTTTGACATGGTGACAGTAGGAACATGGATTTAGAAATAAGAGCAGAAATCAGATGTAGCTAGCCTTTTGTATTCCTAAAATATTCTTAGAGAATAATTTCTAATTTAGCCTAAAAATATCCGAAGTTATGAGTTTTTTTTTTATGAAGCCTATTATTCGGGCTGTAGACTTTTGATTTTAGGGACTGCAATGGATTAAAATGTCTAAAATATGGATAGGGAGACCTAAACTATACGAAAAGTCAATAATCATTGAACATCCAAAATATGGATTGGGGCTGCAAACTTTTGCGCCCAGCGTGCTAAAATTCATATAAGAATGCAAAACTCTACTCAAATAATCATTGAACATCCAAAACTGGATAAAAATTCACATTGCTCGAAATCAATCAAATTCAAACACAGGGATAGATTAGAAGATGAAAATAGAAGTAATGAATGGTGCATATGTTGACTAAGGTGAACTGTGTTTCCCAAAATATTAGTATAAAGTCTGGCTCGGATGCTCCTATTTTTATTATTATTTATATACATAATATTTTTTTTCTTTTTTTTTTCACGACTACATGATTAAATCTTTTGAATCTAAATGCATGCTCCTTTTCAACAGATTACATGATAGTTCCCGTGGATCCTGCATTCCACGCTTGCTTAGACGACGGAGACAGGGAGAACATACACATATTGCTATCAAAGTGTCAATTTTTTTTTTTGACAAAATTAAAATTCTAATGCATCCGAGCTACGACCTTATGGAAATACTAGGGCCCCACCAAATCACTTAGAGAAACATAAAATTGCAAAAGTAAAAATAGAAAGTGATATGGTTATGATGATTCCGAGATATGCTTGTTCAATGATTATCATGTTATTTCTAACACATGAGTGCATCCAGATATGAATAGACCATTTAGATGGGCACATCAATTCCTACAGATAAGAGCTATGTTTCCATCTACCTAGAATGGCTAGTGTCATCCTGAATAATTCACAAGTTTCTAAATTTCAGAGTTTCTTTATTGGCATCAATTTTCTGAAACTCTACCCCCAAACCTAAATTTAACAGTGTCCCCAATGTTTCAAACTGTGCAACCTAGAATGTATGCAATAAATATAAATAGGAGAAACAAATGTAAATCAAAGAGAAGGGATTGAAACGTCTCAACTGATTGACGCAAGAAAAGCAGTATTCTCTATAACACATATCAAACGATAGTAATAACAAAGAACACTGAAAATAAAATAAAAATAAAAACAAGAAGTCTAAAAAGAAAAATAAAAATCTACCGACTGGATATGTAAAGAAAGAATACCCATACACTAATAACCTGAAAATTTTGGGATCGACCCAAAATACAATATATACAAATGACACCTTCACACTTATGTTATGGAAACACGGAGACACTGAAACTATCAAAAAAAAGGGATTACCCCCAAACCAAGTTTTTACTACACTTGGATGTGTGTAAAGAACAAAATATGGGGATAATATTGGGATTGTGGAAGTACTGATTGGTTCATGCACAGTGTCAGGAACAGGCAAGTCCTTTGGGTATTTGGATGCAAAGTAATCCAACAAAACTTTTGAAGCACATAATTCTAACCCTAAATTAGGTAACTTTTGGAAGTCTAGGGGTCTATAAACAAACTCTAAGTCGTTAAATTTAAATAAATTTTCCTCGGAATTAACACATACATCATTAGCAGGTTTACGTTGCCATTTTCCACAATCCAAAACGGGTGCAGAATCTAACAACGCATTAACTTCTTCCAAATACCTATCCTCATCGTAGTAGGCTCCAAAATGGGACAAGCAAGCCTCTAACGGATCATTAACACTATTGGTGCTAGAATCAATCACGCAAACAGACTCCATATATACAAAATAAAATAAAATAAAATAAATAATTGCTCCTACCTTTATAATTTGAACGAAAGAGTTCAAAGAACTCAACTAAGTATTTTCCCACTTCGAAAAGTAGTACTAGTACCTCGTATCAACATTCAAAATTTAGAGTAATGAGCGTCCAACCTGTCCAAATCGTTCAATATATAACTCACAAGCAAGAAACTCGTAAGTATTTTATAGCAGACGAATTTTGTTGAGCTAGACGACCAGGAGCAACCCCAAAGGTATCTGAAATAAAATTCTAAGACACCAAACTAGTCAAAAAGAACTAAAATCCTAAAAAAAAATAAAAAAAAATATATATACAAAATAAAAATTAAAAATAAAACCTAAACTACGATTAGAAATTAAAAATACTAATTACAATATTCCACAACCGCTCCCCGGCAGCAGCGCCAAAAATTGATAGGATTTTAGAGTACCCTATATATGATAACCGCAATAGCACGGTGTCTACAATGCAGACAACGACAAGTACGGGTCGAACCCACATGAAGCGGGGACAATACTGCAATCAATATCTCTAGTCAACTAATCAAGAATAATATTTTTGGATTTTTCGGAATAAAGTTAAAACAAGAAAAATAAACTAAACTAATAAAATAAATCAAACGGAAGAAACAGTAACCAGGGTTTTCAGTATCCACCACTATTTTTATTTAATTACTGAAGTGTACATAACTCCTGAATATTCATCTATTGTTCGTTCTATCGACATCAGCTATTATATGTATTAGAGTCGCAAATGTCACTGGGACGCCCTAAGCATGGCGCATCAAAAGCTCTAAGTCTCATGCATACACCATCTAATTGTGTTAGCGAGAAAATTACACGAAACTAATTATAGGTTCACAAATAATATCTGGTTCTTCTAAGCATACCCCATCTAAGGATTTAATCCAAGCATGAGATATCAAATAAGTAGATAAATATATTTGCTATTCTGTTAATTTTGCGCATAGGTTAATGTATTGTACAGAACAGGTGAAGCGACAACTAATTGTTCATTAAATCAATAAATCAAAATCATGGAATTAATCTATTCAAATCATAATAGTCTGTCCCACATAATCAATTCAATTGGTCTAATACTTTAAATGGTTTCAACATAAACCCTAGCTACAAAATTAGTGAGATATGGAGATGGGTTTCTTAAAACCCATTAAAAATAATTAACAAGAGTAGAGAGAAAAGATTAAACCCTTTAAACTATGGTTCTGCAATTCCAGTCGCGTCTTGTTTCTCTACAAAACAGTAAATCACCTACTTTTCATCTCTCCACTATTTATTTTCTTCTCTCCAAACCGTATGCCTCCAATCAGACCTTCACCAACCAGCGTCAGACCTTTCTCACCCTCTTCTCAGAACTTGTCTCCTCCACAGCCTACAGACCTCTTCCACCTTCTCTCTATCTCTCTAGCCTAACCTACCCTGCTCCTCTCTCTCCAAATGTACACCTCCTCACAGCCCCCAACTACCGCCGTCCTTTTTCTCCCCTCGGTACTGTCAGCCTCACCAATTCCTTCTCCGTCTCTCTCCTCCTATGCCTCCCCCAAAAACCTAAAAGAAAAGATAAACTAAAAGTCTCTTTTCCCTATCCTATTTATACTCTACCTCTCTCTCCTTTTTGTGCATAGTCAACCTCCAAATCAAGAGACATCATGTTCATCTCCCCACCTTTTGTGCCCCCAGGATCTCGACACGTCTCTTACTCCCTCTCAACTCTATAAAGTCCACCAAGCCCTTTTAGCCATGTTTAGTTTATAGCTTCGGATTTTATGCGAACCATCTATAAAATAATAAAATGGTAAAATTAATATAATTGTGAGTACTAACAAATATAAATTAAATGGTAAATATGTATAAATTATGCCCATATCAACTGCAATGGATTAAAATATCTAAAATATGGATAGGGGGACCTAAACTATATGAAAAGTCAATAATACCCTTTGATTAATATTGTTACCTCACTACCCTTCCTCCATAATAACCTAAATCTAACCTAAATCTAAAAAACAAAATCAAAATCAAAACCTAAATCTAACTCCTCCTCTCTATAACTCTTCTTCTTCCTAACCTCCTTTTTTTCATCGATTATCAATAGAAAATTAAAAAAAAAATCACTTTGATTCTCAAGATGAGAAGATCAAGAGTGACAAGATCAGGAAGACTCAGTTTGAATCCACCATCAACTGATTATGAAAAAAGTGTAGTTGTTGATCCGCCATCAGCTGATTACATTGATTTGGAGAATGAAAAAGTTCAATCACCAGTGAATCCTATCGAAATGTCTGCTACTAGGTAAGAATCAAAAACCCATTGTTTATATTATGTTTTTATTGAATAAATTGGCTTGATTGATGAAGTTAGGGTTTTTTAAAAAAAATTCTGAACCATATACGACTAGGTCGACCACATTTCCCAACCGTAATTAGTTATTTACGATGGGGTTAAGATGAACTCCCAGTCGTAGATTTAATTTACGGTTAGGAAAAGATGAACTCCCAACCGTTAAATAATATCATATGGCTTGTTTTTTCTATCCATAAGGCAATCTGGATTTTAGAGTGTTTGGGTATGGCCATTATTACGGTTGGGTCGTGTAGTTTTTCCTAGCCGTAAATATAAATGTGAAACTTAGTTTTCCCAAATTTTGCTTGTTTGAAACATTTTTAGGAATCGAACAAAGTGGTTGGTCAAGTATTTGAGCCGTTCCATTGAAGCTGGGGAGTCATTGACTGTTGAAAAACAAAGAACAATTCTACAAGGGCTTAAAGAGATATCTAAAGAGAATTAGTGTTCAATGAATTGTAACTTACCATGTATTAGTTTCTACTTTATGTTTTTTCCTTTATTGTAATGTCATTCCCTTCAATGGAAAATGTTATGAAATTTCCTTTTTAGCGTTAATGAATGAGTATTAGTGTTCAATCTCAACTACTTTGAAAAAAACCAAACACATTCATGGTCAATTACGACTGGGTATAGCACAGAACCCAGCCGTAACTAATACTTACGGCTGGCTCGAGCACCAAACCCAACTGTAGATTACTCATGTAGTTTGTTCGACGACTGGGTTTAATAAAAAACCTGACCGTAAGTTCCTCCTATGGCTGGGTCGATATCCACGAACCCAACCGTATACACCATTCTACGGCTGGGTTGTACGCATTAGCCAGCCGTATCTGTATTTTACGACTGGGAGTTCATCTTTTCCCAACCGTAGGCTTAATTTGATTTTGATTCTCAGATCGTAAATTAAAATCATTTCACTAATCTAATCAATCCTTAATCTTTATTAGCACTAACTAATCTCATTAGCACTAATTAATCTAGGGTAGTCTAGGTATTATGAAAAATACTTGGATAAGGGGCATTGGGATTGATTACAAGATGACCCTATTTTATCATCTTGTAAGCCCCTGTGAAAAAAATCTACAACAGGGTTCTTTTTTATTTTTTACTTTTGATTCTACAAAAAGTTCCTAAAAATTGATCGGCAAATTGAAGTTTAAAACCATATCAAAGAAACATGCATTGAAATAAAAGGCAGAAATGAACGCATCTCAAATCTAACCCACGAGCAAAATCTAGGTGATAGCATTAAATATCCAACAAAAAATAGGGGGACAGTCAACATTACTCAAAACCGTCGGAATGTGACAGAAATAACAATAGATTCAAGACGACGATCACATAAAAATAACACAATAGTAAGGAATAAGAGAGATTAAAGAAGCCAAATTAGAAAAGATACAAAGAGATCAGACGAAATAGATGGGAATAAGGCAACTCAAATCGATTCTATAACAAACTATGGATCAAATAAGAAGCAGATAAAAATGATCACGAACATCTAGTCTAACTAAAAGATAACAAGAAGAACAAATAAAAGGAATAAACAGGGATATACATTTTTTTTCACAGAAGACCCAAAATTTCAATAAAAATCTATTTTATAACTCCTAAGCAAACCTCCCTCCGATGTATCAACTCTTTATTAATGAATTAAATCGGAAACCATAAGAATTATCGCCCTCCTCCCTCCCATCTTCGCTGTCTAACCTAGGAGAAGTCGTTAGAGTTCGCAGGAAAAAAGAAAAGAGTTATAGAATTTTGATATATTGATATTTAGAGATTTCAAATGATTCTGTAAAGTTAGTAACTAGTAGTTCCAAATTCAATAAATTTTTAAAAAGTCTTTGTAGATTTAAAATATTTACCCATTTTGTAAATAATACAAAGATTTTTTTTTCTTATTATGCACGTTAACTTTTTAGCATAAAAAAGTTCATGTATGGCGCTAGACAATAGAGATTGTAACTAATTTATCAACTAAAAATTAAACCGAGTTAAACAAAGGATTGGAATCTCTAGTAATCCTATGGTTATCTAGACCGCAACATTTTTATTTTTATTCCGTATGAGCTTTATTATAGCTTATTTGGTTACTACTAGAATTATTTTACTTTTTTATTTTTATTCAAGCATTTTATTTTATGTTTGAATTTAAAAGTCTAAAAATCCCTCGTAAGCCATTGATTTTCAATTCAAAATCCAAGAATTCCGAAGACTTTTAGAAATTCAGAATCCAATAACAGGGATTTATTAGAGATTTAAAAGAACTCGATTTAAAAGAACTCTACACTCATTGAGATCACACTTTTTCGAAATAACAGGGATTTCTCTACTGACTAGAGATTTAAAATATCACTAGAAATCCCAGTAAATCCCTATAAAGATCTTTCATTTGTGCCAACACCAACGCAAAACAAAAATGTATTCTAGGAGAGCATAGACATCGATATGACTTCCAAACAAAAATGTATTCTAGGAGAGCATAGACATCGATATGACTTTCACTTCATAGAGAAGTGGAAATGCATATGGATTGCAGATATGGTAAAAACTAAGAAATGTCAGCTTGCAACTACACTAAACTACATACTTAAGACTGCCACATCTAAACCAGAATGATAGGCAGGACAACTTACAACAAAAGCAACCGACAAACATTTTCAGATTCCTGAAATACTCCCATAACACCACCGAGGCTAACAAAGTGTTCTCTTACAAGGTCCGACAAAGTAAATATTGATTCTTCAAAAAGAAAAGACAAGAAAAAGTTCCAAAAGAACCCCTCCATCTTGCACTCATCCCTAATCTGATTTCAAGTCTGGGATGCGCTTCCACAACATGTGTCCCCACACTGGAAGCATAATTAGACAGAAGTTATAAACACTTTCATGAAATTACGTACTTTTACGATGTAGGTTTGTGCAAATGTAAACAAAAATGAAACTATGTCAAGTAAAACAAAAAGAATATTTCAATCTCACCAAGAGTATTGCTGGTGCCAACTATTCATGGTCAGGCCTCCTTGGCTGATCATCATCGCTGTTGTTCTTGGGTCCATTTCTTCCCCTTGATCGGGAATAATCATCATACCGACCCCTTTTAGCATCCATGTCTCTGCCTCTTCCCTCCCTTGAACTTCTTCTTTCTTCTTCTTCATCTCTTCCACGTCTTCCACTTTCACGAACTTCATTCACCGCGCTTCCGTAAACCTCTTCGTCCCTTCCTCGTTTCATGCTCATACTCTCTCTTTCAACTTCATCCCTTCCACGCCTCCTACTTCGCTGCTCTTCCTCTTCTCCACTCCTTCTACTTCCCCGTACTTCCTCATCTCTTTCACGATTTCTGCCTCCGAGTTCCTCTTCCTTCCTCTCATACATTTTCCTACCTCGCTCCACCCCACTCTCATGTTTGGTACCATGTTTTTTTTCTTCAGTTCTCTCATGCTTTCTGCTTGCATACTCTTCTTCCTCATCTCTTCCCCACCTTCTGTCACCACGCTCCTCATCACCCCTTTCGAGCTTTATGTTTCCTTTTTCATCTCCAAATCCTCGATGAGTAGAATCTCTTTGTTCTGTATCACGACGTTTATGCGGCAATTCGTCCCTCGGCCTACCAAAAGTCGAAGGGTCTTCCCTTTTTCGACTGTCTTCTTTCTTAGAAGTTTGGTCATCTGAACCAAATCTTGCCCTGCCCTCCCTTTGAGTTTCATGTTCACTCTCTCTTCTATAATGGGCATCTCTTGAGTATGATTCTGATAGTTCTTCTTTGTTTCCTCCAGCTTCTAGCTTTTCCTTCCCTCTAATTTCTCGGTTCACATATCTTTCCTCCCTAATGTCCCTCCTTGGCTCATATCTATCAGTTCGAGCCCACCTAGAACTAGATCCTTTACTAGCATCAGTGAACCTCTTTGTACCAGATTTTCCAGCGCGATCATCATCACTACTGCTGCCTGAATCACTATCACTGCTCCTTCTGCTAGAGGAATCCGTGCTCCTGCTGCCACTATCACTGCTCTTGCTAACATCAGTAGGTGTATCTTCTCTTTTTGTGGTCTTCTGCTTCTTCACCTGATCTTTAGCATGCTTCCTCCCACTATCAGAATCGGAGCTTCCCTCGTCAGAATCATGTCTTCTGCTTCTATGACTTTTCCTCAATGTTTCACTACCATGTTTCCGTCCCCTATCAGAATCAGATTCATCTTCTGAGTCATGTCTCCTGCTGTGCTTTCCAACTTGATTTTTGTGGCTCTTTAAATCTTCATCCAAATCACGACTTTGATGAGTTTTAGCAGATTTCTTCACTTCTATTTTGGTTTTGCTATTTCTTTTGCCAACAGCATCGCTTTCAGAACTAGAATCATCACTATCATGCCGGGAACTTTTCTTAACATTTGACATCTTCTCCTTGCGCTTACCATAAACAGTTTCAGAATTTTCAGAATCACTGTCTTGCCTGCTTTTCTGATGATTCTTCCTCAGACCTTTTCCATGTTTTGAATTATCATCAGTATCAGAAGAACCATCCTTATACCCTCTCTTTTGGTTCTCTTCCTTTCCACGGTGTCTCGACTTCTCATCATCATACCTTCTGCTACTGTTATCTTTTTCCAGCTTCTTCTCAGCCTTCTTAGGAACATCTTTCTCATGTTCGCCAGGCTCATATTTCCCTATCAAGTCTTCTTTTGGTATCTCTCCTTCACTTAGTTCTGAATCAGATTCTAGCACAGTTTCCAGTTTCCTTTCTTCCTGGAGTAAAGAAGTTTGATCAACTTTATCTATCCCAAGAGCAGCCCTTAATGTCTCCATCTGTCTCTCCTTTCTAACAGCAATTTGATGGGTTTGAGTATCTGAAACCCTGAATGAAACACAAGTAGTTCATCAAAATCAGCAATGAGATGTAAGAATATTGGTCGACAAGAATAGAATAGTTATTTTTCTCCTTCATATACAGTTGAAAATGTGTAAAAACCATACACAAAATGAATACAAAACATATGATTGAAACGGTTAAGCACCCTTACTTATCATAATTCTGTCCCTAACCAGTCACTATTACAAAAATCCCCAAAGAACAAAGGAACCACACACAAAAAAAAAAGAAGATATCAAATACAAGAGAAAGTAAACCCTAAAAGTAGAACTGATGAACAGCCATTGTTATCAACTGCAACACAAAAAACCCCAAGGCCAGAAACCTAAAAATCATTTATATCATCCGCATTGAGTCTGCTCCACTAAATGACCCAACCTAGTATGAGGTATCCCCCGGCGAAACCTACAAGTTTTTTCTACGTAAGCTCCTTTTTACAGATTTCCATGAAATTCATGATAACACAACCTAAACAGCATAAAGAACGATGAATTGCTAGTCACGTGATCCAAACACTTTACAAGTCTTAAATCTGTATATCTAATTACCTGTGTTACAATGACACGCCTAAAAGAAAAATTCAGCCATGTCAATACGTATTTACACGGACACGCATATTAATACTCCAATACTTCAAGATACAACTCAGTTAGAAAACTTTGAATAAATTATTAGATATCAACAGCTGTCAAGATTAATCAGTACCTTAAAACAGCATAAAGAACGATGAATTGCTAGTCACGTGATCCAAACACTTTACAAGTCTTAAATCTGTATATCTAATTACCTGTGTTACAATGACACGCCTAAAAAAATTTCAGCCGTGTCAATACGTATTTACACGGACACGTTAATACTCCAATACTTCAAGATACAACTCAGTTAGAAAACTTTGAATAAATTATTAGATATCAACAGCTGTCAAGATTAATCAGTACCTTAATATTAGGAAACTCAGATCTTTTACTAGATTCTATGAGAAGTTTTAACTCTAGTAACAAAATATTAGTTCCAAATCTGTCCACTGATCTTTCTCTAGACTTTCTCCCTTTTTTATCCCGACTTCTTCTCTCCAGTGAAGTTTATGTAATGCCTTTTGGATTAATCATACATATTATACGCATATATCTTGCAAATTCACTATTGATATAGTTATATATCTATGTTGAACTACTAAATTCAATGATATTTATATTGTGTGTGCCATGTCCACGTATTTTAGTTTTTTAAGTTGTCGTGTCAAAGTAGCGTATTGGATACAAGACACCGACACCGTGTCCGTGTCATTGTAACACAGCTAATTACATTAAAAGCACCGTAAACAGCAACAGCCCTAAACTATGTAACCAAATAGCACTGAAGTTCCTAGAATTAGATACCAGACTTGACTGAGAACACTACAACAACAACCAAGCCTTTAGTCCCAAACAAGTTGGGGTAGGCTAGAAATGAAACCCGTGTCGAAATTTCCAAAAACCAGAAGCAGAAAAATAAAAGAACACTGATATTAATAAAAGATACAATAAACGCATAATTATATTAAAGTAGCTATGGTCTTGACTTAACATGAACAAGATGCAGCATTAATACTACTACCTTATTTCCAATAAATGGAGAATTAGGAACATAACGGCTATGCCCGGGATCAAATCAAATATAATTGATATATCAGGTCATATATCTATTCAGAAAATTACAAAGAGCAGGTTATTTTTGGAAATGCCTCTCCTCCTTCACTTAAGCCACGCCCAAGTGTCAGTTCAGGAGTTATAAGAGGACCGCATTGTGGTACTTATGCAAGACTTTCAAGTTCAATAAGGGTACGTAGTCTAACCACTCTAACATAGATGATAACTTTCAAATGGAACTACAAAATCTGACTTTCACATGGATGTAGGGCACCTCAACACTAGCCAACCCCATAAAGTCTACTGCTAACTGCTGAAACACAACCCTAAATATCCTAAACAACAAGTCAGACTACTTCAGTAAGTTGTTAATAGTTGTTCAACCAGCCAACTTGTAATTTGTAAACTTAACGAACCAGTTTTCTTACTGGTGTGAACTTCAATTAAAAGGTTAGCCCATAAAAGGGACAGACCTCATTAAGAGACAGATGGTTAGCGCATCTATAGAACTTTTCCTTAATCAAAGCGATATACACTTCATTAATCTCAACGGTTAGACTAAAGAGATATATTCAGAGTAAAACCCAACACAAGTGACCACTTTGACAAATTTTAATTCAAATTCATCTACCATATATTTGTAACAATTTCAAACACACAACAAATCAATCCAGCAAAACTATATACACTTCTTCTCAATATCATACTAAACCTAAGTGGATAAGAAGCAACAAAAGACAAACTGTGATATTCATATCCCGTTTCCACCAACACTGAGCAAGCAAGGGGATGAAAACTTGCACACTAAGCGCTGGTGACATAGCATATTCAAGAATAAATCTAATTCATCGTCAAATATGTAATGGGATTTTTCTAAATCAAAAAATTCTTAACTAGTAAAGCCCTATATAATAAGCACAAACATAAGGAGAGAGGGAGAGATAAATACTTGGTTGTTGTTTTTTGGGTCCCAAGGATGTTTGTTTTCTGAGATTCTTCTTCGAATGATTTCCTTGCTTCATCAAGCTTCTGAGAAATCTCATCATCAGTATAACCTTGGTCAATCAATTTATCTTCCAAAACAACCAATTTGAGATGAATCTGACGCTTTCTATCATGCTCAAGGATATCTTTGTTTGCCATTTTAACACCACCAGTTCCTTGATCACCTTCAAATGCTTTTGTTTCTACTTTCCCAGTCTTTGGTCTTACAAAGAATTTGTTTGTTTGTACATAACCATTTGTTCCTGAACCTCTTGCTGTCTGCAACCCAATTCCGTTGTACATTTTCTTCTTTTGTTACTCAAGTTCTTCTAGAAAAAAACAACAACAACAGATCTGTTACAATAGAGAACAAAATTGAAACCCTAATAAGATTTCAGATAAGAACATACAGAGAAGTAAGCCCAGATAGATGATGACAAGGTAAATCGAAATTAGGGTTTAGTACTCACGAACGAGGGACAAGCGAGAGAGATAGAACTTTACCGTGAAAATACAATTAGTATCGACTATTTATTGACGACTTAGGGGAAGATGAAACCTTCCGATGCAGAAGGGCAGGAAGATGATGTTTCTTTATATCGGCCGCCAAGCGTTGTTTAGATTGGATACTGTGTTAGCTAAACTGCTAAATACAATGGCCAGTAAAAAAGGGATGATTTTTTTTTGGACCAGCCAGCCTTTGAGGGGACATTAAATGATCAGTCCATCTATCCATCCGTTAACGATAAGGGATGTCTCAATATCGGTATATAAGTTACTCTTTACTTAGTTAAATTACAATATTACTTTTGGGGCGCGATCGGTTGACAGACTTAGTTTCACAGAGTTATCCATAAACTGCCTCGATCGTTGATTTCCACCATTTTGAATGGCTACAATTAATTAATAAAACACGTGGATTTCTAGAACAACCCACGATCCGATTTTATATGTAATATACCTTTGAGTGTTTTTCTCCATCTCCTCCAAACAGATCTTCTTCTCAAATCCTTCTTCCACTTTCTATAATAACACAATTAAAATTCGTCGATTAACTTTTATTTTGTTTTACTAGTGGAAAAGTCTTAAAATCTCGAAACGATTATTAAGTGAGCTAAATTTTTGTGTTTTATATGAATTTTCAAATTATCTTATTTTTAGGGTTTTGATTTGGGGATTGAGATTATAAGTTTTAATATTTGGAAAGCCTAGTGTCTTAAATAAGCAATTCATTCATTATCGGTGACACTTCATTTGTCGAATCTCCAATTAGTTTATAATAACTATTTTGGAAATTATGTAAGCAATCTCCAATTGCTACTTCTTTTACATTTATTGTAGTTTCCATTTGAATTGTTCTTTTGATTCTTATGACTGGTGTTGGTGTTGCCTCTGGGTTCTGGATCTTATATGGAATTGTAATTAGTATATAAATTTATGGAATAGCTGCTACTACCATAGGGATGTATTGTTCAACTGGCTTGTTTTACGGCATAAAGTTTATTTTATGGGGTGTGAAACTAATTTAAGTTCTTTATGCAGCATATTTTGGGCTTGTTGACCTTGCCGGAAGGAGAGAGTAGCGATGACAGACATTCAAGGAGATCAACTTAAAGAAGCGGACGCTCTTGCCGGCACTGGGGACATCAGTATTACACTACATGCTTATTTGATCATTCGTAAGTAACGGTACACTACAGGCTTATGTGATTTTAAAATGAACCAGTGATGTTTCATGCTTCGTTGTTTCCTTTGTTGTTTCTTTTTAAGTCTATGTTTCATATAATTTTATATGTATTACCATTCTGTTGTACAATATTGAAGTTGTTAATAAGAGTATTTATTAGCTTTTCTACAAAAAACTGTTAAGCCTTTATATACCGAAATTTGGATATTACAGGATTGCAAATACAAAGTGTTCGACTTATTATATAAGTCATTGCAAGACTTCTACTATAAAAATTTATCAACATATATATAGTCAGTCTCCATAGTTCTTTACAGTGTAAATATACAACAAAGGAATCACATTGTTGCAAGAAAACATTGATATTATAAGCCTCTCTAGCACATAATTATTTACTGATGCATGTTTTTCCTTCCAAAGTACGCCAAATATAAGCCCTTGTACATCAATTCCCTGAAACAATAGTGAAATTTTTAAAGTTTGTGGTTCAAATCACAAACAGAATATAAAAGTGACCATTGAATGAAAGAAAAACAAGGTATAAATGTAAGTTTTTTTGACATAGATACCTATGCTACTCATAACACCATTCTTCTGGATTTCTTTTTTCGTTGGGCAATTGCGAGGGTCGTAACCAACCAGTTTACATGTTCTGCAGTATCTTTTTTCTTTGATTCAGTACCACTCTTATAGAGAGAGTTTCCTTCAGAAATTTCCTTAGCTTTATCGGATTTTCTACCTTTTGTTTGTAAAATGCGTGGGTCGGCTAAAATCTTCTTTGTAGGAGAACTAGCACATGAATCATCATTAGCTTCTAGTACCTTAATTCTTTTCCATTAATGGTTCTCCATTAGCACATAATTCTTCTTCCATATATTTCCCATGTTCTTGTCCAAGTTCAACCATTTCAATTTCCCGAACTTTCTCAAATGCTTGATTAAGGAAATCCAGTGCCACATCATAAGCTTTTGAAGGTTTACCCATTATATAAGCTAACTCAGTTGACAGTCGACAATAATGACTAATCCGCATGGCTTCCATCCCAATTTTATCATCTTTCACTACCAAACCATCAATTCCAAAAACTCAGATCTATTTGCTCTTTTTGTCCATTTTTCCATTATAAAATGAGGTGGAATCGCTATGACATATAACCAAAATACTAAAATATGGTGCAAATGACTACAAAGGATACCAACAAAATCGAAAGTATGGCAATTACAAATGGCATTTTTGGTTACCTCATTAATCTTCACAATAAACTATTGTAACACCTTTTTACCCATTTTCCAACGAACTCTGAAATTGTGTTCATCACCATCAATATTAAGTATGTTTAAATGGTATTTCAAAGTAGTGTTGAACTCTTCCTGCACTTTATTGTAACACCTTTTCACCCATTTTCCAGCGAACTCTGAAATTACGTTCATCACCATCAATATTAAGTATGTTTAAACGGTATTTCAAAGTAGTGCTGAACTCTTCCTGCACTTTATTGAAGACAACACAAGTATAGACTTCTGATGCATGCTTAACCAGTAAATCTTGAGAAATAAATATACGCTTCATATGGATAGACTTGTATTTTTTCTCCCGTTCTCGTACATGCATTCTTCCTAATGATTGATCATAATTTTCCACAAACTCACGTAAGGATGTTCTAGAGTTCACATAACCATCAATTTTTTTTTTATACTTTCGCTTCTTTGAGTTGAATTCAGTCCAGCAAAGAAAGTACCCCTATTATATACGGGTATCCATTTCTCACGAATAACAAACAAGTCACTAAGCCATGAATTCTTCATCAAATCATAATCAACCAACATGGAATGCCACTTATTTTCAAAATCCTCAACTATATATGTAAAACGAGTAACCTTCTTTATAATTTTTTTGAATTTTGATTTCCTAAAAAATACATGACTTAGTTTCTCCCCAAATGTTTCTTAATGTGCCACAAGCAAAAATGATGGCGGGTAATGGGGAACACAGTAGCAATAACATTAGTCTGATCCTGGTAAGTAAGTATATATATTAGAGGACGACCTCCCATTGCTTCAAGCCACGTCTCAAACAACCAAGTAAATGTATTTTCATCTTCATCACCTAACAATGCAACTCCAAATAGAATAGATTGAAGATGATGATTCGTACCTATGAATGTAGCAAAAGGCATATTGTACTTGTTAGTCTTATATGTAGTATCAAATGATACCGCATTTCCAAATCGACTATATGCCATTCGTAAACGTGCATCAACCCAAAATAAATTTGTTTCCCTACCAACTTCATCAACTTGTACAACATAATAGAAACCCGGTTTATCAATTATTCTTTCCTTAAAATAATTCAATACAGCTTCGGCATCTTCTACGTTTATTAAAGATTCCCTAACTGTTCTCAAATGGTTATAAACGTCCCTTGTTGTGAATCCAATATTCCCACTTTCCTCAAAAAGTGTTGCTACCTTGCCGAATTGGAGTTTCCGTTTGTTAAATGTCTCTCCCAAGCTTCTTGCACCAGGAGGCATAACATTATTTGCCCTCATGAGATGCCGCTTTTTCAGGAGAGACCATTCCGTGATTGTGATCTTCTATAAATTTGTTAATGTACCATGTTTGAAGTTCAATGTCCAAAGCTATGCATACCATAGCCTTACAATCTGTTCTCATGGTTGAAGTGCTTATCTTCCTTTCGATGCTGCCATCATTTTGATTGTTTTAAGAAAGTATGCTTTTGTAAATTACTTCAGGACAACATACAAAAACTATTCTAGTTATTAGTGATCCCCGTGCAGTAGCATATGATGACCTCCTATGAGTAGAAAATCCCAAGCTCTTTCCATATTCTTTATAGTAATTCTCAGCCTCGTCAATAGAAGAAAAATACATGTCTACAGATGGTTTCAATAACTTTCCATCAGTAGCTACTTTTGTACTTTTATCCCCGATAGTCATCTCTGCACACCAAATGCAGTTTAACAATAAGAAAAGTTTACCAATTAGTATACTAAATGGTCAAATCTAGTAAATAAATCAAATTTACTATAAATGTAATAAATTAATTGAAGATTAGGAATAATGAAGTCTTAATAATTATCCAAGACACTAGAATCCCTTAATATAGAAACCCATAATCCTAATCCCCAAATCAAAACCCTAGAAATGAATTGGTTTTAAAATCAATATAGAGCACAAAAGTTTCCCTTACCTAGTTAACACAATAACCACTTTCGATTTTTTAAAGCTTTCTACAATAAATAATCCAAAGATATCATCGACCAAGACTTTGACGCGTTGTGCATCCTTTCAAAGTTGAGCGTTTGAGAGGTCAATTTGATCATTTGAGAGGTGCATAGTGGGTGTTTTTGACCAAATTTTATGTTTTGAGAGGTGCATATGAACTGGCCTAACAATTTCTTTTGTTGCAGAACAATGAAGGACAAGAAGAGGGGGGAGAAACAAAAAGTTCATGGACCACTCACTAAATCTCGGTAGAAGAAAGAGAATACAAAAGGGAAATAATATCTAACATATTAAATAGGGTCATAGACCACTTATTAAAACCCACATTTTTTTAATAAAATGTCAGTCGTCTAAACTTGCCAGATCCATTGGTTAGGTAACTTTGTCACAACTCTGTGACACTAAGTCTGTCAACCGATCGCTCCCCATTACCTTTATAGACACTTTATTTATTATACTATCTCCGTTTCTGTAAAATTGTTACTATCACTTTTTTATTTTAGTCTAAAAATAGGTTAAAATGAAAAGTGATGGTAACACTTTTACAGAAACGGAGGGAGTATTATTTTATTTTAATTTATTAATTTATTAATTTATTATTTTTATATTCTTTTTCTTATCTGTATTAAGTTCGGCTAGTTTTTTTATATTTCCTAGCCGAAGGTTTTCTTTATATTTCCTAGCCAAACTTCAATTTGTTCTTCGTATACGACTTCGAAAAATATAGTTCCCATGAACTTTCAAGGTATTCCGTAAACCCTCACTAAACCCCCTATTATACATATATCCTCTAAATTTGTGTTTACATATCATATTAAAATTACTAGACCAGAGTTGAGCAAGTAGAATTAGAAGGATCAAACAATGATGGCAACAAGAATTTTCTTCCATTTGCACCACTTGCAGTATAACTTGCACTGGTAGTTGGATCAACCAGTAGATTTCCAGCATAACCAGAATAAACTTTTTTCCATATAATCCAGGGCAGGCTAATATAACTTATAATGGGGCTTCAGCTGATTCTTGGTGATACTTATTTCCAAACGGATTCGTTGTTTTTGCGGCTAATAAACTACCAAGTGTTGAGGATAGTAGTCTCACATAGACAAAATCCCTAGCCTATACATACAATATAATATGAAGGTGACAATCCACTCATTCCCAATTGATTTTCAGTTGGATACCCACATTGTATCCCTAAGATTGATCACCATTCCATCAACACCAACATCATTGTTTGGTGCAACTAATGGTTAACCCTGTGGTCCATAAATTGGTTGATGGAAAGGCCAAGCACACTGACCATCACATTGAGTCTCAGAGTTTTCAACCCAAATGTAAGAAAATTTGAATTCTTTGAAGTAAAATATGAAGACCCATGAGTACCACATCTTTAAAGTCGACACAACATTAGTAACATTACTATGTTCACCTCTTTATGTAATCTAACAATTTTCTTATTACTCAGATATTTACCCAATGAGTATGTTTCATCAAATATTTGTCTCTCTAATTTCAATACCAAAGAAAGTGGATTAAAAACTCTACTTCGAAGCGAGTTTGTTCGTTTTTTTTTTAGTTTTATGTTTTTCTTCCATGTTATTGTTTACCCCTCCAACATAGTTAGTAACCCAATAGTAGTTAGTTCTTATATTAGCTAGTTTTTGGAAAATGAGTTGGTTTTAGATATCAAATGAAATATGGGCAGTATATGTAGAAGTTAGTTTTTTTCCCTTAACTTAGCCTTGTTTACCCCATGTATTTTCCTCTAGTTAGGTGAATTCCTATGGGGTGGGCAAACCATCCAATTTGCCCATTTTGAGCCACTTTGGATAAGGCAAACCGACACTTCTACTTGTTTCCACACTACGACAGAATCTCTACCGAGCGATAGAGATTTGGTCATGCGGCTTAGTTTGAGCCGCCATCAATCAAAACTCTGTCGTTGAGTTTTAATCCCAGCTGTTTATTAGTTTTCCATCCAAGGGTCCCTACATAACTTCTAATTTTGATCATGGATTTTTATTATTGTAAATCCAATGACTATTTTTTTATTAAATGTAATTTATATTGGAACACACGTCTAACATATTCATCCACACACATTTATAGAAGACGTACACGCTAAACACTCACACGTGTAATATATAGTACAAAGAACATCACGAGAGCTAAATTTATAAATTTATTTTATTTTTTCTTGATTGATTTTTTACTATTATAGTAAAACATACTAGTTTTTGATGCACCTATCAATTTTACTGCATCATTTCATTGGATTTTGTAAGTTGTTTCTAATCAACACATAGTTTAGTTTTTTAGAGTTTGA
Organism: Papaver californicum; assembly: GCA_023531435.1. Lineage (NCBI taxonomy): Eukaryota > Viridiplantae > Streptophyta > Magnoliopsida > Ranunculales > Papaveraceae > Papaver > Papaver californicum. The sequence goes on from JAJJMC010000896.1 coordinate 5,367,694, forward strand.
AATGTATTAAGAACTAAGGTAATCACCAAAATATATTCATTTAAATCAATAATCTTCATTAAATTCGAATAAAATTAAATTTAATCTAATAATTTCTTTGACCAGGAAAGGTCCAGTTTGGACCGTGTTCCTTATTTGACAAGGCAGCGATAGAAACTTGCGTAGCCTCAGAAGGTTCAGTAGAATCATCAAAACCTTGAAAATGAACATGGGGGAGCTGGCCGATGGAGGCTAAAGGATCCTCCTGGAGTAGCAATCGAGGTATAAAAAGGACCATCCTGAAAGAGTAGACCACCATCGAGAATTTCTAGAACCCATGCATCGTCAATGCCATGTGTCATATGAGTTTCTTGCACGACTTCTGGTGTACCACTTATTTGACGGTATCTACGACTTCTTTGACTTGCATGACTAGATGTTTATGTAGTAGGCATTTCAAAATGAATGTTTTTCATTATTTGGGTCATCTGCTGTAAGTAATATTCCTCAATTCTTTATGATCGCCAATATAAATCGTTCGTCCTACTCTGCCACTCCTCATGTGTAGCTTGGACCCCCCAATATGGATAAATTTGATAGAGAGCTTGAGAAGTAAATCAAACTGTGATAGTCTCCCCTTGCGGATCAAAATTCTGCATCTTTCAATCAAACGTTGGACCCCGAGCATTCACGGAGGCCTATATATATATTACCCCGATAAAAGTGCAGACCCCTAGTCATATGTTGGAACTAACTCTAAATCTTCAAACGCTTTGAGAAAACCAAGACTTTTAATTGAGATACCATTTGGAAAAATACATTATCCTAACACATATAACAAAAACACTCTTTCAATCTCATCGTAATGATTAGGTGTTGGGGAAATATGCTTGAATTAGCCCACAATACATTAAATTTTTTGCTCGACGTAGAATAAAAGATAAACAAAATGCAAACAAAAATGAGATAATAAGTAAAGCACACAAGATTTAACGTAGTTCAACAATAATACACAATGAGTGTATATTGCCTACATCCACCAAACGGCTACGAGTTCTTCTTCGTTATTATGGAATAACTAAATAGAAAATTACATACTAAATGATTGATGAATCAATCAACATACTATGATCCAACATTGTGTTGATTATAAACCCTAAAATAACTCCCATGAACAAAACGCTCCATAAATTATTGAATAATTTATAACCAAACAAGTTAATACTTATCTCACAGAATGAGATGATCTCCTTATAAACGATGTCTCTTCCAATACCAACGATGTATCTTACACCATCAACGAACAAGGTGATATTTTCTTCACTAAACGATGTCTTCCACATATTCATAAAAAATACTTCTTCAACGAACTATTCTCCCTTAAACCATAACAATGTAATATCAAAACACAAACAATGTATCTCTCAACGCTAAAGAATGGTCTCTCTTTTCTCACTAAAACTCCACCCCAAGAGGTAGGATGGAATCCTTCAAAACCTTAGAGAACTACATTGTATTCCCTAATTCTCTCTTGAAAACCATATAAGAAATCCATACCTAACTATCACCATATAAACCTCATTATATATTATTCATAAACTTGATTCCTAAGTATTAGTCTTCTTGGAAAAGGAAGTCTATCTCAATATATAAATTGTCCCAAACTAGAAAACTTATGTTTCCCTAGAATAACAATCTCTAGTGGGTTCTGGATCTTTCCAGAATCTTTCATAAAACACCAACATTTATCAACAATGTACACCTTGTCGATGTTTCAACAAATCTCCACCTCGGTAATGATTCCACTAGTCTAAGCAGATCTTCAAACCACGACAATCGCCTTAGCACCCCAAAGGACCTCAACAACAAGCAAACTGGATTAAGTGACAACTTAACCCCCAAAAGACTGAAGTCAATTAATATCGTATAAACTTCTGCCTAAGTGTCTTCTTAGCAGAATCAAATTCATTCATCTCAAAACTTCAAACTCAAATGCTTCTTAAAACAATCAGACTTAACTTGATCTTTGCCATGAGCATATCCCGAAACGAGTAATGAGATCAGAAGAAACCAAACATGTCAGGCTTTACAAATCTCTAACTTTGCGAATAAACGAACTAGAGACTCCAAAAACTGACATACCGAACTCCCAAACTAGACCAACAACCTCAAATCAAATGGATTGTGACAAATTAATGTCCTCCACCAAATCTCCAAGCAAGAATGTAGTTTCGACTTTGTGCACTTAGTCAAACTGCCAAGACAAAACTAACATGATTGGGACATGTGATTAACTGATAGACACATTTATGTGTCTGATTTTGTCTCATATTTATAGTGTTAATTCTCAATTATTGTACTAATATAGTTCTTTTGTAGGTATTTTTGTGAATGATCGATTATGGAAAAGATGGCATGAAAGTACTAAATGCACCCATGGAAATTGATAAAGACATTCGAGATGAATTACTAAAGGCACCCTCACTTTGGATGAAGGCACCCACTTCTCTTTGGTTTGAATCGAATTTGTCGGGAAACTATTCTCAATCGAATCTGTAAAATTTTACAACGTGAATTGAAGAGAGCTTTTAGGTATTAAGGCAATAATATATTCTTTCCTTAATAAGAGGAAGTTGTACAAGTGTGGAAATCCGAAGGAAAACATTTGTTGCGTCAAAAAAGATCACCGAAAAAAGAGAAAGAAATATTCTCGGTAGGTAAGAGTTTTATTCTCAAACTTTACTTAGAATCAGCGTGAGAAAAAAAGGGGGAGAAAATATTCTCTAGCTGCGGGAAGGAAACAACACAATATCAAATCAGGTCGAGGATAAACAAAATATTGCCGGAAAAAGGAAAATAGAATTATCTTCATTAAAGTTAGGATTTGGTGGAGTTAAGTAGAGGATTTGGTTGCTCTAATATAAATAGGAGTTGTTCGAGCCAACACAGGGAGGCTACGGAGTGATTAGGAAAGAGACAAATCAAAAATATCAATCTCAGATTTCTTGAGTTGCAGACGAAGGTTGAAGAAGAAGAAGTTAACACAATTTCAAACTGTTCTTGATATCTGTTACCTTTTCTTTTGAATCCAACACCTTCAGCAACAGTTTCTTCAACAAATGCAACAACAGTTTTAGAAGCTTGATACACCAGGGAGTTGTCATTCTTTTAATGCATCACCGAGCAGTCTTAATTAGCTGCACCCGAGAGTCGTGCTTATCCACTGCATTTGAAATTTGTCGTAAAAGCGACAAGAAATAAAAGAAATTTGTAAGTGTTCTCCAAATCAATAAAATCAAATGTTTGAACAATTTTCTATTAATCTTTTTGCTATAAGTGGCTAAACTTCTTCTCTAGGGTGTAAGAGGAAACTATTTTTGATGTGTAACTATTAGTTTTCAATTTATTTGATATATTACTCCATTATTGTGCTTTTCAATGACTAATAATTTTATCTTCTTTAAAAGCTTCATAATAATTGTTCTGAATAGTCTTTAGGCTGTCGATATTTTATAAGCGAAGGAAAATTAGATTTTTGCATAACAACGAAAGTTGTAATATTAGATTTTAAAACGATAAATCTTCCAAGACATGAGATTGGGTTCAAAAATTGTTTTGAGTATTTGAGAGTAATAGTTGAAGTACTGATTAATTAATTTTACAAACATCAAAAGTAGTGGAATTCGAAACCCTAGAATTCTCTCCTGTATTTCAATCAATCAATTTGTTTAGTAATTGTCCTTAAATTTAATTCATAAAAATTCATTCACCACAATTTATTTTACCATATAATTAGGGTATTAGCTAGATATATTATAATCAATCTCCTTGGACAAATCCGTGTTTGTCGTTTCTACTTTGTAGTTGTCGTGCGATTGCGGCTATAGGTTTTAAGCCTATCAATTTTTGGCGCCGCTGCCGGGGATTGAGAAATAATATTTTTAGTTAATTTTCAATTTTGTGTTAATTATCTCTAGTTAGCTTAGAATTTTATTTTTATTTTTATTTTTATTTTCTTTCGAAATTTTATTCGGGCATTTCTTGTCTTTGTCGTGCAGGTAATATTTTTACAATTTTTTTTTTGGAAATTGCCTACCATAAAGGTTAGTAAAAACCAACTTTTATTTCATTAATTTATATTTTTAGATTTTATTTCCTTTTTAGTGTGCTTGTGCATATTTTATTTTTATAAAAAAATCACGTTTGCACACACCATTTTGCACCTTCATCAGATCACCGATTTTTAGGAAAACCCGTGAATTAGTAAGATGAACCGGTGCCTTGGGTCTTATGGGAGTTACCAGCTGAAAGTCCATAAGTCTTAACCTTGTACCTTTGACCAGTCATTGACTGTAGGTATATTCTATTAAGGTAAACCAAGCTTACCTAAATTAGTGAACCCTACATTTGCAAGTGCACAATTCTTGTCAAACACTAATATTTTTGCTTGTGTATGCCTCGTTGGATACGTGTAGGAAATAGACTCGAAGAAAACGATTTGTATTGTTTAAGTCCGACTACTAGCACGTTTGTTGGTGGTTCATCTTTATTTTCTACAATGGTGGGTGAGAATAATAATGGAAACCCGGGAATTAAAACCCTAAGAGACCGTATGAACCCTTCTAAAGTAGTGCGTGATCCTGGGGTAGTTTTACCCGCGTCTAATGGAAAATTGGATATCAAACCTGGAACAATTAGCATGCTCCATACATTTTAGGGGGTTAGAAAATTAAAATCCCTACACTCATATTAGAGAAAGCCAAAGAGTGGTATCATTTCATTACATCTAAAACGATCACCACTTGGGATGGTCTTGTAGAGAGTTTCATTAAGAAATTCTACCCACACCATAGGACTGCTTCTGTTCGTTAGTCCATTCAAAACTTTAAGCAAAAATTAGGTGAAAACCTACACGAATGTGTAGAAAGGTTTAATGAGTTGTTATACCAGTGTCTGCATCACGGTTTTGAAAAAGCCCACATGGCCGAAATCTTGTATGAGGGCCTAGATAGTGAAACCCGTATGCAGGTAGAAATAATGAGTGGTGGTGAGTTTACTCATCAGAATCCAGACACTTGTTTTGACTCGTTTATCGAGTTAGATGAGAAAACAAGGCAATGGGCTTCAATGAGTGAACCAGAAGCAACTAGGAAACCAATCCATAGGGTCAATCGAGCTGATAATGGTTCAAATATTCTTAGGCGTTTAGAGGCGTTAGAGATTAGGAGCCAAGAAGGGTCGAGTCAGGTTATGGGCTATAACAATGAGCCTCAATTTTACCCAAATGAAACTACCCATGACCAGGTTAGTATCTTGCATGGCGGCATGAACCCTAAATATGAGGGTCGACAAAAGTTTGACATATATTCTAATACCGACAACCCTGGATGGAGATATAACCCCAACTTCTCATGGTTTAAAGGTACTCATCAGGGTGGCCCATTTAGTAATACACCACCAGGTTTTCCTAGGAACCCAAATCAAGCCCAAGAACCAAGCCCAGCTGATACAAAGTTGATGTCTTTAGAAGAATCTATGAAACTCTTAGTTAAGACTACTGTCCAGAGCAGCCAAAAGTTTGATGACTTTGTCTTGTTTAGTCTATCAACAGAATACTGACCGAGCTATCAGTAACTTAGATACTCAGATAAGTCAACTGTCAAACAAGCTTAATGATAGGGAGAATGGGAAATTTTCTAGCCAACCGACTCCGAACCCAAAAGGAGTCTACGCTAGGTAGTTATATTGAGCATATTCAAGCAGTCATTATCCTCAGAAGTGGCAAAACAGTTGAAAACACGGTCGAGCAACCTAAGGTTAATAATCAAACTGAAAAAAAGTCTGAGGTCGATGAAACTCCTAGTGACACTAATGGGCATGAGAAATATATGGGACTAAATGAGGAAAATATCCTTGAGAGAGAGTGCTTACTCCACCCGCACCATTTCCCCAAAGGCTTGCCAAGAAAAACCCTGGTATTTATGATGAAATCCTAGACATCTTTAAGCAGGTTAAAATCAACCTTCCCCTGTTAGATGCAATTAAACATATGCCAATCTATTCCAAGTTCCTAAAAGATATGTATACGGTCAAATATGACATGAGTGTGCGTAAAAAGGCATTCTTGACCTAACAAGTTAGTTCCATACTTTCACGATTGTACCTAGTCAAATTCAAAGATTCTGGTTGTCCCACTGTTACCTGTACTATGGGCAATAAATGGATAAAAAATGCATTGTTATATCTTGGGTCTAGTGTGAATCTTTTGCCATTCTCGGTATATGAACAACTTGGACTAGGTGAGATAAAACCAACTAGGATTACACTTTAGTTAGCCAATATGTCAGTCAAGATTCCACGTGGAATTATTGAAGACGTTTTGGTTCAAGTTGAAAACTTTATATATCCAGTTGACTTTGTGATTCTAGACACTCAACCTATCTCATACCAAGAAATCCACATTCCGATTATCCTAGGTCGACCGTTCTAAGCAACTGCTAACGCGATAATCAATTGTCAAAATGGTCAAGTGGAATTTTCTTTTGGCAATCAAAACGTCTCGGTGAATGTTTTTAAATATTTCCAAGCCCCTTCAGACCATGACTACTATGAGTCTGTTTGCATGATTGATTCTTTAGTTGAGAACAATTTTAGCACCAATAGTGTTAATGATCCGTTAGAGGCCTGCTTGGCCCATTTTGAAGCATACTATAATGAGGATAGTCATTTTGAAGAAGTTAATGTGTTGCTAGATTCTGCACCAGTTTTGGATTATGGGAAATAGCAATATAAACCTGAACCCCTTCAACCTACTACAGATAAGCCCGTCCCATCTTTAGTTAAATCTCCCACCCTTGAATTAAAGTCGTTAGCAGATACTTTGAAATATGTGTTTCTAGGTAATGAGAATATTCTTCCTGGCATAATTGTCTCTGGCTTAGAGCCTGATCAGGAAAATAAACTAGTTAGTGTTCTCCGAGAACACAAGACTGCCTAGGGTGGACTATAGCATATTTGAAAGGTATTAGTCATGCTGACTGTATGCACCGAATCTACCTAGAGGAAGGTGCCAAAACCTCAAGAGAAATGCAGAGACGATTAAACCCCAACATGAAAGATGTTTTCCACACCGAGGTGCTCAAGTTGTTAGATGCGGGCATCATATACCCCACTCTGATAGTAAGTGGGTCAGCCCTGTCCAAGTTGTCCCAAATAAGTCTGGGATTACAGTAGTTGGGAATGAGAACAATGAATTGATCCCCACCCGAGTTACTAATGGGTGGAGAGTTTATATAGACTGCCGTAAGATGAACTCAGCCACTAGGAAAGACCATTTTCCCCTGCCATTCATCGACCATATGTTAGAAAAATTAGGCAGTCATAGCCATTAATTTTATCTAGATGGATTCTCTGGGTATAACCAAATCCACATAACACCAGAAGACCGGGAGAAAACGACCTTCACATGTTCATTTGATACTTTTTCTTAAAGGAGTATGCCTTTCGGGTTGTGCAATGCACCTACAACATTCCAACGTTGCATGCTAAGTATCTTTTCGGATATGGTGGAACGTTTTCTCGAGGTCTTTATGAACAATTTTTCGGTTTTTGGTTCTTCTTTCGATGAATGTTTCCACCACCTTACACTAGTTCTAGAACGTTGTAAAGAAAAGAACTTAGTCCTTAACTGGGAAAAGTATCATTTCATGGTTAAATCTGGAATAGTGTTAGGAAACGTGGTATCCGCTAAGGGAATAGAAGTTGATAGAGCCAAGGTTTACCTAATTTGAAAATTAAGGCCAAGAACGTAACAGATGTTAGATCTTTCCTTGGTCATACTGGATTTTATCGTCGTTTCATCAAATACTTTAGCAATATTGCTTTACCTCTGTCAAACCTACTTGCTAAAGATACTGCCTTTTTATTTGATGAAGTCTGTGTTGAAGCTTGCGAGAAGCTTAAATCTTTGTTAACTTCTTCCCCTATCATTCGACCACATGATTGGAACATCCCATTTGAACTCATGTGTGATGCGTCCGATTACGCAGTCGGTGCTGTCCTTAGCCAATGACATGATAAAGCACCTTATGTGATTTATTATTCTAGTAAAACCCTAAATGATGCCCAGATAAACTACACAACCACTGAGAAGAAATTGTTAGCCATCGTGTTTGCACTTGATAAATTTAGATCATACCTTCTTGGGTCAAAGGTTATAGTCTACTCTGACCATGCCGCGCTCAAGTATCTTCTGTCTAAGAATGACTCGAAGCCTCGTCTGATTAGATGGTTTTACTGTTATAAAAATTTACTCTAGAATTTCGTGATAAAAAGGGTTCTGAATATATAGTAGCCGACCATGTATCTCGTATTCTTGTTGAGTCTAGAGATGATGAGAGACCAATCCTGGACACATTCCCCGATCAACAATTATTTTACATCTATCAGTTACCCTGGTTTGATAACATTGTTAATTATTTGGTAATTGGTTAAATATCTGAGCATTGGTCTAAACAGGATAGAGTAAAGTTCTTTTCCGAGGTCAAACATTTTTTCTGGCATGATCCATACTTATTCAAATATTGTCCGGATCAGATCATCCGTCGTTGTATTCCTGATAACGAAATCTCCAGTGTGATCACTTTCTGTCACTCTGGATATTGTTGGGGTCATTTTAGTGTTAAGAAAACAATTTTTTAGGTCTTGTAGTCTGGTTTCTAGTGGCCATATTTATTCAAAGATGCCCACAAATTTTTTCAAAGTTGTGAAAGATGTCAGAAATTAGGAAAGTTGACCCGTCGTAATATGATGCCATTGAATCCTATCTTGATAATAGAAATATTTGATGTATGGGGTATTGATTTTATGGGTCCCTTTGTTAACTCTTTTGGCAACTTTTATATTCTGCTAGTTGTTGACTATGTGTCCAAGTAGGTTGAATCTATAGCTACCAAGATAAATGATCGCCACGTTGTGATGAAATTTGTTAGAGACAACATTTTCTCTCGATTTGGTATGCCTAGAGAAATTATTAGTGATGGAGGTTCCCATTTTTGTAATCGTTCCTCTAGAAGTGAAAATCGTGAATGAAAAACGGCTCGTCTCGCCGTGACCTTCTCTTGGATTCTCAAAACTTCTGTCGCTCCATCCCCGCAGGGGCAGAGAACCCGTCGTAACCCGGTTAAGAAGGAACTCCCGTCTTCCTCCTCGTCTTGATTTCGGGCACGAGGAAAGAAGGTACTCTCGGCTGCCTCTTCGTTTTGAAAAGGACGCTCCAATCAATTTCATCCCTTCTAACATGACATGTAATTTTTGTACATTACTTCATTACTCATAAGGTTTCTACAGCTTACCACCCACAGACTTGTGGCCAAGTAGAAGTGTCTAATAGGCAAATAAAACAAATTTTTAGAAAAGATCGTAAACCCCACTCGGAAAGACTGGTCTTCGTGCTTAATAGAGGCTTTGTGGGCCTACCGAACCGCTTTTAAGACTCATCTTGGGATGTCTCCGTATAGATTTATCTTCGGTAAAGCCTTCCATTTGCCTGTAGAATTAGAACACCGTGCTTATTGGGCCATTAAACAGCTAAACTTTGACCTACCAACTGGTGGTGACAACCGTAGGCTTCAACTCAATGAGTTGGAATAAATTTGTAATGATGCTTACCAAAATGTGAAAATATACAAGGAGAAAACTAAAAGTTTTTATCATAAATCGATTATTCGAAAGTCATTTGAACCTGGTCAAAAAGTGCTCATGTACAATTCTCGTTTATATCTCTTTCCTGGTAAGTTAAGATCCCGGTGGTCGGGCTCATACTATGTCAAGATCATTTTTCCACATGGCGCAGTAGAAGTTGAAAATCCGAAGAATAGAGAAACTTTCAAAGTTAACGGTCAACGATTGAAACCATTTTTGGAGTTGACCACTCATGCAGTGGAAGAATTAGAACTGAATGATCATATCTATCAAGACTAATCTGCAAGGTAACCAAGTCTGAATGAAGATGTTAAACTTAACGCTCTATGGGAGGCAACCCATATGCTTTTGGTACACAATGCTGGTAATATCTTTCTCTATCACTTTTACTTTTCTCGGTAATTCTCTTTGTTCATACTTTTATTTATTATCTTAAGAACATCGAGGACTATGTTCAATTTAAGTTTGGGGGAAAGGGAGAATTTTTTTGAAAACTCCAAAATTAAGAAACTTGTGAACAATTCAGGATGATACTAACCATCCTAAGTGGATGGAAACAAATTTCATGGCTGTAGGAGTTGAGGGACCCAACTAAATTGGCTATTCATAAAAGGACAAAGCTCAGGTGTTATAAATAACATGATAAGTTATCACCATATCTCGGAATCGTCACCATATCACGTTCGGTTTTTATTTTTTCAACTTTTTGTGTTTCTTTAAGTGATTTGGTGGGGCACTAGTATCACCTTGTTGTCACAAGGATGAAGTAGAATGATTGAGATCAAGCCCCATTATTTTAATTGAACTTGACCAATAAATTAAATTAAAATAAAAAAGATACTTGGATAACAATATGTTTGTGTTCTCTCTGTCTCCGTCGCCTAAGCAAGCGTGGAACGCAGGATCCATGGGAACTATCATATAATCTGCTGATAAGTAGCATGCGCTTAGATTTAAAAGATCTAATCATGTTGTCGATAAATAAAAAATAAAATAAAATAAAATAAAATAATTGTATATATTCAATATATCAACCGTTGGGCCCCTTGTATATACCAGCTGAGTTGATACTAGAAATTAGGTTTCAGACCAGTGAGTGCGTATCTCAATCTATTAAAGTTCATCTTGGCACAATGTTCATACATATACTCTGGGAAACACCGTTCACCTTAGTCAACATGCGCACACTTCTATCTCCATATCTTAATTTATTCATGTGATTGTGGTTTGTTAAATTCCGAGTATCGTGATCCATTGTACGACTTTCTGAGTAGTGCTTTTTTTTTTCTTCTTATATATGAATTTTAGTACGCTTGAGTGTAAACTCGTGTACATCATTTGGATTCAAAACAGGGTAATTCCTCCCATAGCCAAAGAATTTTGTAGCCAACTTAATAGCAAGTTTAGTGTCTACCCTCAATCGTTCACAAGTAGATAGAATTTGGAGTAAAAGTTTTTGTGGGTATATCTCTTGTAAACCCTCAAGAGACAAAACTCGTCCACTACGACCACCGAGGGGTTCAAAGGCTTACTGCACATGCTAAGTGCAATCGTGATTCCTGCGATAGTGAGTTAGGATTTTTATTTTCTAGATTAGTTTTGCTCGAGGACTAGCAAAATATAAGTTTGGGGGTATTTGATAGACACATTTATGTGTCTGATTTGATCTCATATTTATGGTGTTAATTCTTAATTTTTGTACTAATATGGTTCTTTTATAAGTATTTTTGTGAATTATCGATTGTGGAAAAGATGGCTTAAAAGTACTAAAGGTACCCCTGAGAATTGATAAAGGCACCCGAGACGAATTGCTAAAGGCACCCACACTTTGGATGAAGGCACCCACTTCTCTTTGGTTTGAATTGAATTTGGCGGGAAACTATTCTCATTCGAGTGTATGAAATTTTACAACGTGAATTGAAGAGAGATTTTAGGTAATAAGGCAATAATATATTATTTCCTTAATAAAAGGAAGTTGTACAAGTGTGGAAAGCCGAAGGAAAACATGAAACAAAAAGAGTTGTTGCGTCAACAAAGATCACCGAGAAAAGAGAAAGAAATATTATCGAAAGGTAAAAGTTTTATTCTCAAACTTTACTTAGAATTAACGTGAGAAGAAAAGGGGAAGAAAATATTCTCTAGCTGCGGGAAGGAAACAAAACAAAATCAAATCATGTCAAGGATAAACAAAATATTGCCGGAAAAAGGAAAAGAGAATTATCTTCATTAAAGTCATGATTTGGTGGAGCTAAGGAGAGGATTTGGTTGCTCTAATATAAATAGGAGTTGTTCGAGCCAACACAAGGAGGCTACAAAGTGACTAGAGAAGAGACAGATCGAAAAAATCAATCTTAGAAAAGTTTCTTGAGTTGCAGACGAAGGTTGAAGAAGAAAAAGTTAACACAATTTCAAACTGTTTTTAATATCTGTTACCTTTTCCTTTGAATCCAACACCTTCAACACCAGTTTCTTCAACAATAACAACAACAGTTTTATAAGCTTGATATACCAGGAAGCTATCGTTCTTTTACTGCATCACCGAGCAGTCTTAATCAGCTACTCCCGAGAGCCGTGCTTATCCACCGCATTTGAAATTTATCGGTAAAATCGACAAGAAATAAAAGAAATTTGTAAGTGTTCTCTAAATCAATAAAATCAAATTTTTAAACAATTTTCTTTTATTCCTTTTACGATGAGTGGCTAAATTTCTTCTCTATGGTGTATGAGGAAACTTTTTTTGATGTATAACTATTAGTTTTCAATTTCTTTGATATATTAATCCATTATTGTGATTTTCAATGACTAATAATTTTATCTTCTTTAAAAGCTTCATAATAATTGTTCTGAATAGCCTTTAGGCTGTTGATATGTTATAAGGAAGGAAAATTAAATTTTTTCACAACAACGAAAGTTGTAATATTAGATTTTAAAACGATAAATCTTCTGAAACATGAGATTGGGTTCAAAAATTGTTTTGAGTATTTGTGAGTAATAGTTGAAGTATTGATTAATTAATTTTACATACATAAAAAGTAGTGGAATCTGAAACCCTAGAATTCTCTCATATTTTTGAATCAATCAATTTGTTTAGTAATTGTCTTTAAATTTAATTCATAATAATTTATTCACCACAAATTCTTTTAGCATATAATTAGGGTATTAGCTAGATATATTATAATCAATCACCGTGGACAAACCCGTGCTTGCTGCTTCTACTTTGTAGTTGTCGTACGATTGCGGCTATAGGTTTTTAGCCTATCATTAACCATGGAGGAAAAATTTCATAGCAATCACATTCTATCTTGTGCATATCCTTTAGTCAACCTTACCCCAACCACGTATCAATAATTGTTTCAAACGAGATATTGGTAAACCATCCTTCATAACATAAAAAAAAACCAAGTACACCTAACCGTTTTCTTTACCTTAAGAAACTCCACCAGTTCCAAGCAAATATCCAAAATGTTGTTGTGCTCACCCGTTGTCTTCTTACTCTTAGGCAACCGTAATAAGTTCATAAGTAACTATCCGTGAAAATAATGTTATATTCTCACGCTAAGCTGAGAAGCAAAGGATGATAAAACTAAACGGTTACCGAATCGACTTCTCAACAGAAATATCTAATCCCATCTTCTACCGCTTTTGTTACTATTGAAACTCAAATCTCAATATTATAGTTAATGGGCAAGGGAACACACTGCTTCACCTAAAAACATAACTCTCTATACTAAGACCCCAACTGATCAAAAATTACAAACACAACTTATGGAACACCAAAAACTATTTCCTCTTATAAGAAATAAACTTCGCAACCAAAACTCGATCGTTATCCAGGAGTACTTTCAAAAATAGTTGTGGATGATAAAAGGTCCATGAGATAGTACACCGAAACTTCAAACCCAAAATTTTCCAAGAAACTTGAAAAACATGCACTGTGCTTTCTCCAAGTAGTATGCGATGAATTCGCTATTTACCCCAGACAGTAGAACTGTACCCAAACTTATAAAGGGCCCAAATGATACTTTGATTCTCACAAACGGGTCTTCACCTCCAAAAATCGGAACATATCCACAAAACCAAAAATAAAACAACCTAAAAACGGTCTTGCACTTCAAACCACTTCGATGATTTCTAAAAGATACACTTTTAAAATCCTCTGTAAAAGAAAAACGCCGAAACAAAGGTTACAATCTACCCAACTTCACTCTCAGAAGAAGGACGCCATAAACATCCAAATGGATGTCACTAAACGTATCATGTACATGAAGTATAATGATGCCAAAACCTGTAGCCACGTCGTTCTCCAAAGGTACACGCCCAAGTTACAACGTTCACAAAATTATAAACTTACAATTTTTACCAAGTATGACTCAACACAACAAGATAACCCTTTCTCAATCATATGCACGCACAAGATGCAAATGCCATAACTTGTGTTGACAAAATTATTTCTCAATGAAGAATAAGAAACCACAACTTCTCCATAACTTCTATCTCCGTGTACGAAGTCCTAAAAAATACCATGCCTCATCAAACAATTATTACAGCTCAATTTACCTGTAACAACAAGCAAAAAGTACTCTAAAAGAAATCAAACTCTTTGAAATTGGAACATGTTAACCCTTGATAACGACCAATAATTAACAAAACAAAATCTTGAATAAAGATCTCACCAAATATTCAATTCCTTATGCAATTGAATCCACAAAAATCTTCGAGTCTAACTTCTTCTGCACATCCTTCTACTTTTTAGGTTAAAAGACCAACAACAACATGATCCAAATGATGACGAACGATATCAAACTTGTACCCTTTGTACCGGAACAACGATAAGAATTTGACGCACTAATATTACCATATTTACTTCCACCAACATACAAACGGAAGCTTGTATCTCAATAACAATGCTCTTGCTTTCTCAAAACCTGATTTTTCTTAGCAAACACACCCCGAACGAAAACTAACTTGATCTCCCCAAATAGTCCACAAGAGCCTCATACGAAACAAAGTAAAAAGCATAATCAACTAACCAAATTATGGTTAGATGAATTCTTACTTGGAGCTATGCGGAATGTATAGGGTTATATGCTTCAAGAAGTATAACGTCAAATTCTTTAAAATAAAGCACATAAAAAACAAATGCGGAATACTTTAAAGTAATCCCTTTCTTCCCAAACACTTTAACTTGCTTCATACATGAAAATAGTAAACATCAAACCCTTCACTACACTTGAATGCTTGATAACATCAATTTATGCATCTTCGAATATTCGATAACTTCAAATCCTTCGCAACCAAAAAAATATTCTGCTACCCACCAAACGGCTACGACTTCTTCTTCATTATTATGGAACCACTGAATTATACACTCGATTGATGAATCAATCAACAAACTATGATTCAAACAAGATAATACTTATCTCGTATAACGAGATGATATCCTTTTAGACGATGTCTCTTCCAACACCAACGATGTGTCTTCCACCATCAACGAACAAGGTGATCTTCTCTTCATTAAATGATTTCTTCCACATCTTCATAAAGAATACTTTTTCAACAAATTATTCTACCTTAAACCATAACGATGTAATATCAAAACACCAACAGTATGTCTTTCAACGCGGAGAATGGTCTCTCTCTTCTCACTAAAACTCCACCCCAAAGAGGTGGGATGGAATCTCTCAAAACCTTAGAAAACTACAGTGCATTCTCTAACTCTCTCTTGAAAACCATATAGGAAAACCATACCTAACTATCACCATATAAGCCTCCTTATATAGTAGTCATAAACTTGATTCCCAAGTATTTTTCTCCTTGGAAAAGGAAATCCTAAAAAACTAAGAAACCTATCTCAATAGAGAAATTGTACCAAACTAGGGAACCTTATGTTTTCCTCTAATAACAATCTCCAGTTGGTTCTGGATCTTTCCAGAACCTTCCCTAAAACACCGACAATTATCAACATCAGGGTACTCATAACTTGGATTATCTTTCACTCTCAGAGCATATATAGCGTTGTAAGAAATTCTTTAACCCAGACACTTTTATTCCACCGGCATGTATATATGTTTGTGCATATCATTTCCTTCGTCATTAGCACAATACAATTGGAAGCGTTCTTTCCATGTCGATTGTGTTGTCCAATTTTTTTGGTCAAATGGAACCATATTTTCCTCACATAGTGTTCCCGTCAATATGTACATATCTAACAGTGTAACTCCTATAAACAACATTTTGAAATCAAATTTCGGATAAATATAGTTTGTTTGCATAATCTAAATTTATGTGAATTCTAAAGTTTACATAATCTAAATTTCTGGGAATACTAAAAGTTGCATATAAAACCAAAAATAAAAATCCAAAAATTGAATTAGAGAACAAACAAACTTACCACATTCTAAATCCTTGAAATAGAATGTATTTGTAGTTTTCCACCAACGTTCTAATATTATTTAAACAATTTGAGATCTATAGTTCTATAACAATCCTACTTCCCACATAATCCCGACCGATGATTACATAGAAAATATGTCATTAACTTCCTGCCAGAGGTACATAACCCTTAAAAATTATAGGAACATAAACCAAAACAATCATAGATGCAGAAGAGAATTTCATTAATACTAATTATTAAGAGAAGAATGTCAATAATTTAATCTACTGTTCCTAATGACTTAAATAGGTTCTATGAAATATTTAAAGACCGACAAGTATTTATATTCCAGGAATAGGAAAAAATACTGCTACCCAAATGGTTCCCACTACCTCACAACTACCGCATGAAAGAATTAAAGTAAAAAATAAAATAGTCGAAGAAGTATAAGTATTCCACCCTCAGTTAGATATCTTCAGAATATCCATTAGAAACAAATCAAACTCCTTTATGATCTCTATTAGCACCTGAAAAATATAATTAATGGGAGTTATACTCCAAGTAAACTCATTCGGTTGCCGAGTCAAGGAGAGAGACATAAAACCATAATCAAATAAACCATAAGAACTATTAAGTACTTAAGAAATGTGGTTTTATAATATGGAAAATGAGTCTATTTCCCAAGATTCCCTAATTTATGGTTTTAGTGGACTTGTAAAAATTATGGATGGGTGAAATGGACGCAAAAGAAATAAAACAATTATATCCCTCACTTTTATAATTATTTCTTTTTTATCCTTTCTCTCTCCAATTTAAAAAAAAATCACAAAAACACTCATAACTCTCAAAATATATATCTGATTTTAATAAAACTTATATTTTTGGAAAGGATTTAAAATTCTCTTCAAAACAAGATCCATTACTGATAGTAAATTCGAAAGTTTTTTTTTCAAAATAAAATAGCTAGGATGAAACTGGTTGCATCCTGAATTAAAATAAAATAGAAAAATTTATTCAAAAAATAACTTGGATGAAACTGGATGCATCCTGTTTTAAACTAAGAAAATAAAAATATTCGAATAATAGCTAGGATGAAACTGGTTGCATTATGGTTTAAAATAAAATTAAAAAAAAATATTCGAAAATAACAAAGATGAATCTGGTTGCATCCTAGCTTGAATTTGTGTTCATCCATGTTTATACTAGTATGAAACTAGTATCATCATGCTCAAACACTCTCAAAAAATTGGTATGTGACTCAAAAGTGCTTGAGAAGAAGAAAATAAGGTAAAAATAATATAACAGGAAATTTGCAACATTTTTTTGGTGTTACAAATTAGCTGTTGCAATGAGGCTGAAGATAAACGTTGCAAAGCTGAAAATAAATGTTGCTGATTGGTTGAAGAAACCATTGCAGTTGAAGATAAACGTTGCAAAACTAAAGAACAACGTTGCTGATTGGTTGAAGAAACCATTGCAGCTGAAGATAAACGTTCCAAAGATGAAACAACGTTGCTGATGGGTTGGAGAAACCGTTGCCTTTTCTCTGTTCTTCCCATCTTCTTCAGCAGCAGCAGTAATTTTTTTTTCTGAAATTGTTTTTTTCGCTCTTTTTAGCTTCCTGAGCTCGACCCAACCTTCCTAACCTCTTTTGTGACTCAATCAAACCTTTTTATACACCACATAAGCAAGAATTATCATTTGATTCAAAGTTTCCGCAACCAAACCTTTTTGATTTTTTTTTTCGATTTAGGGTTCCTGAAATATCCTTTATTGTTATTGATACATGCAAAAATCATAACCGTGCAACCACCTGGTAATATAAAAGAATTCGCATCTCTGCGTACATATACAAAAAAATAGTATTAGATACAAACAGAAAACAGGAAACTAAAGAGATGGTCAGGTGTTGTTATAGGTTCTCAATCGTAAAAGTAGTCAGTCTTCTTTTACGTTGAAATATGGTCAGGTGTTGTCACGCACGCCCACCCACCCTAATATATGGTGCTGTGAATTGGATTAGTCAATTTTAAAGGGTATATTAGTCAGTCTAATTATATTTGTCCACAAAAACTTGGGTAGAATATCCAAGCTAGAATATTAGAGAAGTATCTAAAAGATCCTTGGTTATTTAAAAAGTATCTAAGTTTATTTGTCTTCCACACCCATAAAATAGGATCTAGGGGTTATTAAGCCAATAAACTATTTACAATAAACGTAAAGGACGCATCCTGTCAAAAAAAAAAACATTCGTGCCCCAATAGACCTTACCATAATATGATACAAAACTATTTTACGTGCTACAAACTCAACCTTAGGATTATATCGGAGTATATCCGAATTAACATTTTTCTCTGTTCAGAACAAATCTGCAAAAATCCATATATATGTGCAGCTGTACCTAACACATATATATACACTGGGAACGCATCCACTGTCTCATTATTTCCTCGTGTGGATGAGAGCTACATCACTAAAAGGATATACATGCAGAAAGCCTCGAGGCTGTGGACTCACATCACATAAAGACAAGCATTGCATACAAGTCCAACTTATTCCATGACAGCTATGTCTTACCACTATCTCAACAAGCAGACATATAAAGAATAACATTGCTAGTTCCCACTGTCTTAACCAGCAAAGTTAAGAGAGTTTTTGTTATATAAAGTCCCTCTAGATTTCGGTTTGTGTAAGTTTAAATTTAGACATACAAAAACTCCATTTGATATTTTAGCCCAACTTAGCCACAATTGATGGATTTTAGCCTGGGAAATCCATGATACCGATTTAGTACCATAATCATCGTCAAGTTCACGCCACAATACAATAATAATAAGCAACCACATACATACATACCTAGAGTAGCAACAAGTCAAGCTAATTTAGTAATTCAACCCTGTGTATACAATCTTAACAGAAAGTGCTCACCAAATCCAAGCAACCACATAAGTATACATCATTCAGCAACAAATCTAAGATCGATCATTAATCACCATATATTCATCCCTATCAGAACATGCTCACCCTATTATACATCTACTAATCCTACTTACTAGCATGTTCACCCTATGTTATGAAATAAAGCATCACATGTAAACCCATACAACCTTAGCAGAACATCCAATGATCCAAAAAAACAATAACAATTAAATCATAAGCCACATATATAATACAGAATATAAACAAGGCTAAATTCAAGAGATACTTGATTATAATTTTATAACTATCCAAAACTAAGAAACCGAACAAACTTGCCTTAACCCTTCCGAAATGCAATCAAACGAATTACAATAGGCAGAGCGTCCTTTACTTATTAAGCCCCTAAGAGTATCTCCGATACAAGGATCAAGGTTATCCTATATGGAGATATTATTGGTACTTTTTTTTTGTGGGTTTAAATGATAAAAATAAATAAAATAAAGGTACAACTTTTTATCTAAAATTCATCTCCAATCCCCCAATGTCTTATTTACCACTTTATATTTATATTTAGAGATAAGATGATGATGTGGACTTAAGACCCAAGGTCATGAACAAGGTCTAATCTAGACTTTCTTCTTTACCCCCACTTCGTCTCCACTTGACAATGTCCTCTTTTCTCATTACTTTGACCCTAACATTGGAGATCAATTTTTGGTGGAAAAGATGTTAAATCCTAAGTAGCATGTAGTTTTAAAACCTTGACCCTTTGAGATGCTCTAAAGTAAGACATTCAGGAAGAAACCAATCAATCGTAATTATATGGGTTAAGTGATCAGTGAGGGAAAAAAAGAAGAAAAAAAAACGAACACATACCACAAAAACACCAGCTTGTTCGACTAGCTTAATATAAACCTCAGGGGCGAATCCAAAGGGGGGCTTGTGGGATCATATGCCCCCATAATTTTTTTAAAATTACATAGGCACTCATGTACTTTCTTATATTTTAGTGTGTTAAAATTGCCCATTAACCCCCATAAAATTTTAAAATTAAGAAAATATCCATATATTTTCTATATATATTCGTTGTGTATTTTAGAAAATAACTATTATATTTTCGATATTCCATAACCAACATACCTAAAATTTGGGAGATATACATTTTAATCATTTATCTACATTCTATTTTCTATCTGGATAAATATATATTTTAACTTAGTTTTATATTAGTGTGTGAGATTTTATATCATTATATTTTTAGTTATAAACTTCAAAACAAGGTATGCCCCTATTGAACAGTTGGCTGGATTCGCCACTGATAAACGTTGATTTATTTTTTTATTAAAGTTACCCTTTGTTCATCTGATCTCAAAACTCTTGTCCATGCGGCAAGAAGAATTCATCTCAAACCCTATTTTATTAGAGTTGTGATATGAATACTAGATCTTAAAACCTAGGATAATACTAAGGAAAGATATATTATTTGCTTAGGGGCACCTACAACTACTACATATTTTCTACTTTTTCACCATTACAATTTTGAAGTCTTTTTTTTTACTTACTTATCATAATCGATTTACAATCTACCCCACTAAAAGAGGATTCTGTTTCCGGAGTCAAATATACCTCGTTTAAGAAGTGACCGATAAGAACGATGAATAACGCATCCTTGTGTTGTTGTGCACCCAGGATGAAATACACTCTTGTAGATTCCATATAGCATCCTAACAAAAAATTTAACCGGAGACTGAAGTTATCTTTCTAACCGCGTTATCATACAAATTGGTATCTCCTCCAATGTGGCATTTGAAACGCACATCCAAGTTAATAACTACTAGTTGAGCTAGCAGATCCTTATTATCACTTGAGAGTCTACGTAGCATAAAAACATGGAATGTATTGTGCATTCCTACAACCGTGGTGGTAATTAATTCTACCTGATACGCCATATTCTCAATTTTCTTTACCACTAGAAAAATCCAATAAACCTTGAAGCCAAATTTTTTTTCCTTCATAAACCTCATCACTTTTCATAAGAAATATCTTAGTATTAAGTCATCATTCCATATACATCTATTGTTTGTGTACATTTCCTATCCATTTTTGAGTTGTCCGAAAACTAACAAACTTTAACTGCAAACATTCTTGGTATTTAGTTGAACAACTGAGATCCCAAATCTAGTTTTTCTTATGTCCAGGATACCAGTGAACAACAAGCTCTTTCATAAAGAGCCACACAAAAATACAATTGATAGCTACTAATACAAGCAAAAGCAACACAAACACAAGGAATATATTCATCTCAAATAGCACTCACAACATATCTGTGAGTACCAAAAATCTACTCCAACACGTGGCAGCAACGACAGTCGCCCAGCCCCAAAATTCTCAACTTTGTAAAGTTCATATAAAAGGAAATTCAACGACGACAATTCAACGCGAAAAGAAAAAGCAAATAATCAATTGAGATGGCCAAGATGACCAGCAATAATTCAATTCAACGGGCGTCCGATGAGCCCACTAGGTGCTCGCATGAAATGAGCAAAGAAGTTCTTGTTGTTTGTGATATATAAAACAGCCAAGTAAGCAATTCAAATGATGTTGTCCACAGTACAAATGATGATTACCGCGGTCAAAGTGATGGTCCGCAGTTCAAAGTACAAGTGATGATTTCCGCAACACAAAGACCAAATCATGGTCCGCAAATCAGTCAAAGAATGAGGGCGCAAATTGGTATACACTATTCATTTTAAAAGTTCACAGAACCTTTCACAGCCTTGCGGACTCCATCCAGAAGCAAGCAAGAACAATTGAATTAAAGCCCATTTTTACCTTATACAAGAAGCAGCCCATGTTAACAGCTCAATGCACTTTATACAACACTAAAGCCCATTTTGCCTTTTCTATCCCACACCCGCATCATTCCACCAATATCATATCCGCACCAATACCATTAGCCCGCAGCATCATCTTAGCCCGCAACACCATTTAGCCCGTAAGCCCGTACCATTTTACCCGCACCATTCAATCATTCCCGCACCATATTGTTTATTCCATCCTGCACCCGCACCATTGTGCCCGCACCGCCATTTGCCTGTACCATCATCTTGCCCGCAACATTTTGTCTCGCACCAAAATTAGACTAAGGATATTCAAGGATAAGATCAACATTGACACGTGGCGGACCTCCATCGACACGTGGAAAAATGTGTTGTTGAAACAGATAGCTTATTAATGTTTTGAAGATAAGGGCAAAGGGGATTTCTTAGAAAATGCCATTTCTATCACCCCTTTATAAACAAAACCAATGTATTAGAGAGGGGGACTTTGAGACTTTTGGATGGGTTTTTCTTCCCAAAGAGAGAAACTCAAAATCTTCTGTAACCTAACAATGAATAAGAACACCAATTTTCATTACCCGTGGACGTAGGCAGATCTCTGCCGAACCACGTTGAATTTGCTTGTGTTGATTTCAATTTCGTTTTATGGATCATTTTAATTTCAATTTTTGGTTGTGGTAATCATGAAAATGGCCACCACAATTTGGCGCTAGAAACAGGGATGGAGATAGTTATGTTAAGAAAACCTTGTGGTTAATAGTTATTAGGTGCTATTTTTCTCTATCAGTATTTTCAAACAACTGGATTTCTAAAACTTCATTAAAACATCTTTTAAAACCTTATTAAAGCATTTTCCTTATCAATAGCTCAGATAATCAATGAACAGTAGAAAACCCTCATTCATGGCGGAAACTCGGGTTTTGGATTTCATTCAATACAGGTCGAGAGAAAGAGGGAAGAACCTCAAATTGCAGAGAGATGGGTCGTGGGAATACAAATGTGATTAAATGATAATTGTATGCCCGTGAAAGAGAAGTTGTTATCTGCTATGGGTTTTTGTCGTGAAACAGAGTGAGTGAAGAAAGTTGTGGAAGTAAGATTCTTAGCTGGAAATGGGTCGCTAATGGTTTGTTTTGTTGTGAACTAAGAAGGAATCTGAGTTTGCTGAGATGGGTTGCTATTGTTAGGAATTGTGGCTCGAGTTTGAGATGGAAGAAGGTGTTGTTGATGAATTCAGATGAGTTTGAGGTCGTAAACAAAGAATTATTGATGTTGCCATGATATGAATGAGTCTAATGGAATGATAGAATTGTAATAAATTATGCAGAGAAGGAATTTACATTTGATTGAAATTACAACCAATTTCATGTTGGAATTACCCATAGAATTGCACATAAGATGCTCGAAGAAATGCCCGAATGACCAATTCTCCAGAATTTCAAGTCCATACCATTACCAGTCTACTACTCAAAGTTTGCCATGGGTTCTATGAGGGTATTAGAGTTTTGTGAGCTTAGAAAACTTGGGGATGAGCTGGTTTTCTTATGGAAGTAAAATATCCTGAGTTGTATGGTTTGAGTAAGAGTTTTGAGCCGTATAAAAAGGCTGAAGAAGTGATAACTGATTTTAGTTAAAATTCTTCAATTCCATCAGAAGAAGCGGTTGATGGAGCTAGTGAGGGAAGTAAGACGACTTCAATATTTCTAAATTACCAAGAAGAAAGAGAACATAGTCATTTTCTCTACATTTAAGAGGAGAAAGGAAAAAATAGATGGAAGTCCGCCAAGAACTTCTACTGATACTGATACTACTGCTTCTTCTTCTCGTGATTCAACTGGTAGTACTAATGATTCACATTCTTCGTTTGGTTGTGATTAATTAATAATAATGATTGTGATTCATCTAGGCCTAGTTCAGTAAGTGCAAAGCTTGAAAATGAGTTTAAGCGACTTAATTTTTATCGTCGTGAACAGCTTGAAACCCATTCTCGTTCTCATCCACATCAACACCAAGTGAAGAAACCCAAAAACTATTTGTCTTTATCTAGATTCTCATCAGTGTTCAGGAAAGATCAGACGAAGATAAATCGACAAGTAGAACAACAGGTGGTTGTAGCTGCTGCTCAACATCATACTTTTCTTTCATCATCATCATCAGTTAAAAAAGTGAGCAACTCTTCTTCTTCAACTAAAGATGTGACAAGGAAGTACTTAAAAGAAGTGAAACCTTTATACGAAAGGTTATCACAAAAACAAAAGCCCAATTTGCCTTTTCTATCCCACACCCGCATCATTCCACCAATATCATACTCGCACCAATACCATTAGCCCGCAGTATCATCTTAGCCCGTAAGCCCGCACCAATTTTCCCGCACCATTCAATCATTCCCGCACCATATTGTTTCTTCCATCCCGCACCCGCACCATTGTGCCCGTACCACCATTTGCACGTACCATCATCTTGCCCGCAGCATTTTGTCTCATACCAAAATTAGACTAAGGATATTCAAGGATAAGATCAACATTGACACATGGCGGACCTCCATCGACACGTGGTAAAATGTGATGTTGAAACATATAGCTTATTAACGTTTTGAAGATAAGGGCAAAGGGGCTTTCTTAGAAAATGTCATTTCTATCACCCCTTTATAAACAAAACCAATGTATTAGAGAGGGGGACTTTGAGACTTTTGGCTGGTTTTTTCTTCTTCAAGAGAGAAACTCAAAATCTTCTGTAACCTAAAAATGAATAAGAACACCAATTTTCATTATCCGTGGACATAAACAGATCTCTGCCGAACCACGTTAAATTTGCTTGTTTGATTTCAATTTCGTATTCTGGATCATTTTAATTTCAATTTTTAGCTGTGGTAATCGTAAAAATGACCACCACAGTATCTCTATATAAGTTTCCCTTTCTCCATTGCACCACCGAATTCCTTTGCAAAAATTTGGAAGTGAAAGCTTACATATACATGAAACAGCTGACACTGACACATGTATCTTAAGGTTCCCCAGTAGGAAGGTTTAAATTTCAATCAACAAGCAAATATGGGCTTCCATTTACCTAGTGCAAACTCAAATAATAAGGTTATAGTCATACAAATTACTTGTTAGAAATTTGTCAACAAACGACAACACTAAAGACAATCTAGATACATCTAATAAGTGGTACCTCACATAAGACAATTTAGATACATCTTAACCACTACGGTGGGATGTCTATGGAACACATTCCAACACTTCTCAACCTATTCTTGTAAGACATACGACATATGTTGAAGGTTGAAAGGGTCTACACAAAACCCAAAACTGAAAGCTCACATTAATCAACAGATTGCAGCACAGGGTAATTAACACCTTGAATCATAATCAGTAGCTCATCATTGACACCTATGAGTACAGTGGTCGAGATTTCACAGGTAATATTACAAGTATTATCATCTCACTCCTTCCTGTTACTAGCTTAAAATACATCATAAGCAAACGAAAGTATAACCTTCTTCCACAATCTAAAGTTCAAGTCACACACAAACATATGTACAAAAACTGAGTGGATCTCAAGACTCTCCATCACACAGTTTTTTGTTTTTTAGCATCCACAAAATAAGATGTACTACAATTTCCTTTGTTTCTAAAACCATCATTCGCAACCAAGAGACTATAACATACAGTACCACAATACCAAACATAAATCTACTAGCGTACAGAGACCCGTCTAAAGTTATCATCAAGGAAATATGCTATAGCTACAACCACAAAGTTTTCTGTACACATTTATTTTATCGGATATTATTAGCTATCATACTCGTCACATATAATGCCATATATACATAAAATTTAGATAAGAATTAACTAGATCGGTGTATCCAACTCTAAGATACCACTTGTTGAATTTGTTACCCAAACCCTTAGCCATGAATTCATGGAAAAATATTCATTTAAAATCCCAATCAAACGTTCATATAACAAAAACTCTCTTAACTTTGCTGGTTAAGAAAGTGGGAACTAGCAATGTTATTCTTTATATGTCTTCTTGTTGAGATAGTGGTAAGACATAGCTTTCGTGGAATAAATTGGACTTGTATGCAATGCTTGTCTTTATGTGATGTGAGTTCACAACCTCAAGGCTTTTTGTATATCTTTTTAGTGATGTCGCTCTCATCCCCACGAGGAAATACTGAGACAGTTGATGCGTTCCAGGTGTAGATGGTGAGCTTTTGATAAGGGTCAGCATTATAAAATCATCCTTTCTGCCTAGTTGCAGGAACATAGAAGTATCCGTATATATTTGTGCGCATATTTTTGACTTCACATCAAAACATAAGATATTGTATTCCTCTTTATATTCCACGGGCGAATTGAGGATGCAGTTTCTACAAAAAGGCTATAGGTATTTTATATTGATCTTGTAGTCTATCATCTCTACATGATAACTCTCAAAGCTTCTAGATGGGTTGCCCATTAGTGTAGAGAAACTTGAGTCTTCAATAAACAAATACAAACATTCTAAACTGGCCTCGTAGCCTCCCCAATGCTCACCATATTTATGCCATATCGGGTTAGTCTCAAGTCGTATAAATTCCACGGCTGAATTCCTTGAACTTGCCTCGAGTGCGCATCGATGTTCTGGTAATATATATCAAATTCAGGAATAACTAATGCTTAAACCCCCAAAACAACATTTTATCTTAACGCTCCGTTCTCAACGAACTCGTCTCAAATTGCTTTCCTGAGCTCAAATATGCAATTATAACACTTTGCTTAAATATAAGCCACAAATAATGCGCTGATAGACACGTTTTTGTGTCTTAATTGTTCTCATATTTATATTATTTTTTCCTTAATTTTTGTGTTAATATTATTACTTTTATTGTGTTTGTAGGTATTTTTGAAGAATAAACGCCTCCGAAAAATTTGGCTTGAAAAGTGTTCAAGGCACCCGTTCTTTGGTTCATGGCACCCACTTCCTACACTTCAAATTTAATTTTTGCAGGAACTCTTATTACTCGATCTTTGAAGAATTTTTGGGCGATAAATTTGGACATTCTAAGAGTTTTAAGACAATACAATCTTCTTACCTTATAGAGAGAACAATTTGGATATGTGAGAATCAAACAGAATCAATATTTATCTCGTGCAATAAATCTCAGAGACAAAATAATCTCGACAGGATGGATCAACTTGAAAGCAAGAAGATATTCTCGAGCAAAAAGGAAAACAAAATAAAAATATTTGGTCGAGATAAAATCATAATAACCGAGAAGAGAAGAAAATCAGTTTGAAGTGGAAAGAAATCACCGGGAAAAGAAATTTATTGTCGAGAGTTGATTCTCATTAAAGAAAAGGATTTGGGAAGATTCGGGAGTTGTTGATTGATTTAGTATAAATAGAGAGAGTTTGGGAGAGTTTTGGGGAGGCTGGCAGAAGCCAGAGCCGAGTGAAAATCAATCCAGAAAAAGATGAAAAAACTAGGGTTCTTCACGGATGAAGGAAGAAGAAGAAGAAGTTACGTTCCAGAAAGGTTGCTGAAAACTGTTGTCAAAACCTTTTTGTTCAACAGTCTTGGTAACGGTATAAGCAATAGTCCTTGCAACAGTTCAAGCTTTTACCACGCCAAAGAGCAGACTTTCTGCAACTTCAGAATTGAACTGTCGATGTGTTTAATTAATTCAATAGTTTTTTTTATGACAACAACACAACTGGTCAGTACTTCTTTGTAAACCTCTTTAAATTAATAAATAAATGAGTTTTTCTCTATTTTCTTCTATTCTTTTTGCCATGAGTAGATAAAACGTTCACCTAGGATTAAAGAGGAAGACCTATTGTGTTTGCTAGCATGTTATAACTATTTTCTATAATAATTTCTCTTGGTCATATTTCTTGTTTAATATTGATAATAGTTTCCTCATGTGTTCTATGATTCTTAATTAATTGTTTTAAATATTTTTTTTAGAGAATAACATCTTATAGTGAAGTAATTATTAATCTTTTGACAAAAATAATTAAATAAAAATGATTTATTTTCCGAGACAAAAATAATTGTCCACAGTCGTCTTGAATTATTAATTTGAGAAATTATAGAAAATGATTGTAAAAATCTAGTAAGCATAATTGTGATGAAATCTCGAATACTAGGTTTTCTTCCATTTGTAAATCAGTTTTAATATTTTAAGCATTTTTTATTTTAGAATGTAATCAAAAATCAATTTTGTTATTAGCACTCGATTAATTAAAAACTAAAAATTACGATTATGAAATCCCCGTGGAACGAACCGTGCTTGTATATTGTCTTGTTGACATCCGTGCACTTGCTGAGTAAAATTAAAATCCCATCATGCGCCACTCCTCTTGGATGCGCCACAATCAAGAAGCAATGACATAAAAGATGCATTGAACCTCTGAGCTAGGACAACCCTAGCCTTTTCTCCCATCAGCGCCAAGTTAGCACTAGTTATTTGGCTTAGCACCACACTGGCACTAGTTAGCCATATTAGCGCCAAAAGCGCTAATTTTCTCGATGCTAAGCCTAGCGCCTGAGAAGCGCCAAGTAACCTAACATGGTCTTAGCTATCATATTAAATCCTAATGAGGCCTTAACTAGTGCATCATCACCTTGGCACCTCAACCCTAGCACTAAAAGTGTTAACCCTAACTCTAGCGCCAAAGGCGCTAACTCCTATCTAGCACGCCCTTGGCTTTTTGGCGCCCCTGAATTCTCAGCAGCGTCTTAGCTCCTTAGGGTCTCGGCCCCTAGAGCGTCTCTCACCTACTGCCCAACACGTCCCCAAGTAATGGCCAACCTAGCAGTCCCTTCCTTGGATTTCCAGTGCGTCTCTTGGCTTCAACGCGTCCCTAAGTGTCTAATGCTCCCCTAGCAATTCTCTAGCGCGTCCAAGACCAAAACGCCAATGCTCGAGCACATCTCTATCCACTTCTCCAACGCGTAAAGCACGAGCACATCTCTAGCCATTGCTCCAGCGCGTCAAGCTCGAGCACCTCTCTATCCACTGGTCCAGCGCGTCAAGCTTGAGCACGTCCTAGCCACTTCTTCAGCGCGTCCAGCTCGAGCACGTCTCTCCCATTCTCCAAGGCGTCTTGGATCCAATGCGTCATTGGTATCTCGAGCACGCCCTTAGCATCCTGATGCGTCCCTAGCTATGGCATGATGCGTCTCTAGCTCTCCATGGTCAATACACCCTCTTGGCCTAATGCATTCATACTTAGCAACTTAGACACAAGTACGTTAGCGCTAACACCTTAGTGCTAACCATACTATCTAATTGAAGTGCTAACTTCAAACCTCCTTGAAATTATCTTCCTAGTTCTAGTACAATTGATATTTACTAGAAGATGTGCATATTGGTCTTACTCCTATGACATTATCACATTAGCCTTTTATGTTAAAAGAGCTAGCACATTCTTATTTGCTCTAAGTAGCTAGTGTTAGTTTTGCTAGATACTTTACTCAGAAATATTCCTTTCTTCTCAATATGGGTTCAACGTCAAGTCTTGTATGAATTCTAATAGGTCTCCTTGCTTAGGGAGCTCTCTAAAACGTTTGGCCTCAAATGCCTCTCAGGATTACGATAAGTCACTTCAGAGCTAATACTTAGCCATCAAATATGCCATGTTACTTTCAAGCAAGTACATGACCAATAAACTTCCCAGACTCGACACTAATCAGTTTGATTATCAATCCAGTTTGTCGCACAACTTGTCTCACTGACTTAGCAAGTCATTTGACTTGACTTAATCAAAACTATAGTGGCTTATGACTCCACTATTTCCACGAGATATCAAATACAACATGGGGGAATTCTCATAGGGGTATTGGATGGCGGTTTATGACATCGTGGGTGGTGACACCATCTCCACGAACAAGAAGGTAATAAGTAATGGGCGATTATAAAGCAGTTGAGAGGATGAAGAGTAGTGGTCAAACAGGTCTTTACTACTTTTTGGGAACCGCCCCATTACAATTTCCACAATCATCACTTCTCCCCATCTCCCTAACTTCCACGACTTACGAAAAAATCAGTGTTTCCTCTTCAAACTATAAATAGATGATTCTCATCTATTCGAAACAAGACAGACAAAAACACTGAGTCTGGAGAAACAAAAACTTACAGAATTAGCAATTCCTTTCAGAGAATCTGATTTCTTCCCCATATACTATCACACTGATATTTTCTCAGAATTTTTTTCTTCCCTCCCCTAAGACCTACCCAAACCCTTTCCATCTTTGTAATCGAAGCAGAACGTGAACGACCATTTCTTGGTTTACGCTCGTCCTGTTCAAGCTTGATCTCTCGAACCTACTTGAAAGTGCGATCGTACCTCACATTTTTTTTACCCTAAAGTAATTGGCGACCACATCGGGAGATCAACTTCTCGATTATAAAAGTCAATTTTTTGTTATTTCAAAAATAGTGGATCTTAGGTCTGGAGTGGTCACAAATCTTATTGTTAGTTCTAGTAGGGGTGGTGGTGGTGATTCTGAAAACACCCATATTGCTACTGAACCTCCTCGTACTAATTCTACTATCACACCTCCTTTCAGTGACAGAACCGCTAAAGACACCGAGAATACTCAAACTACGGTCAACATAGTCGATATGATGAAGAGACAAGAAGTCCTTGCCAGAACTAGGTGGACATGGCTATTAATCATAAGGAAGTTTTCACGGACCAGAAAATTCCGCCTCCGGAGCGTTGCGCTGGGCAGGCCAGAACTCCCTGGTGCGTGATTTTTAAGAGCGTAACCCGACCTTAAAGCTTAACTTCTCGCTGTAAAGTGCAAGTAAATTTTTTTCTTTCCAAACATGCCTTGTATGCATTATACTCGAAACGTAGTTCCCACATCACTCAAGCTATGTTTATACCGTTCCAGTTATATTTGCCTTCCCAAACATGATTTACAAGCATGATACTCAGACCGTAGTCTCCATATCATTCCAACTCACCCCTGACTTACAAAGGGTGCAAGGTCATTAAAGCCCATGATGAATGCCTTTGACTAGCATACCATTCCAACTTACCCTCATTATACCAAGGGCTGAAGGCTATACAAGCTAAGGGGGATGCCTTTGGCAAGCATCGCATAATTTCGATCATTGTCCAGGCCTAACACATGCCTTGGACCAACACCTAGGCAATTTCAAACCTAAGCTTTCGCTTCATCAATTCTGCTTTGGCCATGCGCTGGAGCCTGCACTTATCTTGTTCTTGCCAAGGGTGCAACATCCAGGCACATGCCATTCCATGCCGCAACGGTTGCTAGGAAGTATGAACAATCCATCAAATGGAATTGCAACTGCCCCATCAAGTGTGGCAACAATCATCTCTTTCTTAGCATTGCCGAGCCAGATGATATGAGTTACCCAAATGTCGCAATCATCTCTCGAATTAGATGATATGAGCGACAAGGTGATGCACCTCAATGTATTGCATTGCGGCTGCCTACGTACCTAACCCGTACCTTGATGGGATCAAGCTTGACTGTAGTTCATCAAAGGGTCAATTCGAAAGGGACAAGCAATTAAGCCTATTAAGACAAAGCCAACTTCGATTCCAACTTCATCGCAAGGACAAAGACCAAACAAAGCCTAGTCCGTGTAGGCCAAAGGGCTTTCGCAAGGTATGCACTAGCTTTGTGCATAACTATCGCTATTTATTATGTAAATATACATTCTCAAGTACGTAGCACGATCGAAAGATGTTTGCGCATAATTCAAGCTTCATCGGCTAAGCTACCAGCATATTGATCTTATGCATCAAGTATGATCCAACGTATAGGCTACTTCGCATATCTACATGTGCATTACCCCTCAAGCACATTCAAGCTTCATCGGTTAAGCTACAAGCATATTGATGCTTATGCATCAAGTATGCTCCAACGTAATGGCCACTTAGCATATCTATATGTGCATTTATCGCTCATGCACATTCCAACAAAGCTCCCTCCCTATATATGTTTTATTCGCATTTTTACAAACAAATGTTAGAAATATAGGGTCATCCATCGACTGCAAGACCAAAATTGAAGATTTCTTGCCAAAGCCAAGCAAAGCATTCTCGGGTAAGCTACAGTTAAACACGTTGATGAGCATCAAGTATGCTCCATCGTATAGGCTACATCGCATTTATATGTGCATTACCGCTCATGCACATCCAAGCAAAGCTCCCTCCCTATATATGTTTTATTTGCATTTCCACAAATGAATATTTGAAAGGTAAGGATCATCCATCGACTGCAAGGCCGAAAATGAAGATTTATTGCCAAAGCCAATCGAGACATTCTCAGGTAAGCTACAAATAAAGCATGTTGATGCATCAGGCTGATGCATTCTTGGCTCAGCGATGCATTGAATCATGCATCACGGTATAATAGTGCTTTAGCAGTATGATGCATTCATCGAATATCGACATTGGCTCGGTGATGCATTGAATAATGCATCACGACATAATAGTGACTTAGAATTATGATGCTCTCACTTATGCAACTTCGTCTTAGTGATGCATTGGATCATGCATCACGGTATAGTGCCTTTGCACTATCATGCCTCTTCGAATACGCATCACGCGTAATAGGACCTTAACACTATAATTCGAGGTCAAGGCATCCGCACCCTAATGCATATCTGGGTAAGATTTATAAGCTTAGGATGAAGTTTCAACCCAGGCCATGACGCGTCCATGAGTAAGCGTCATGCGAAAATTGCAGGTGTTACAGAAGTACTCTCTTGTCTCAAGACCCTGACGGAATAATTTTCCCCAGAACAACGCCATCACCTAACGAAGCAGACCATAACCAACTTTGCAGCGGTTGTTGATGCTGAAACGTCTGGGACTCGAAAAGACAAAGGAGTTCATATCATTCTTGATCGTCCACCGTAGAAGTACCAGCAATTCAATTTCATCACCCGTGAAGATTTAGAGAGACTCCTACGAAATCATGGAATGCCCAAACAACGCTCAACGTAGTCGATCTGATGCAAAGAAAAAAAATTCCTTCTAGAACACAGAAAGACATGGATACCACTCAGGAGAGGTACTCACTTTCCTCAAGACTCTAATAGAACAATTCTTTCCAGAATAGATCTGTCACCATTTGCAGCAAGCAACAATTCCAAGTCTACCAACGTCAACAGTACTAGAATTAATATTCAAGATGATGACGAGATTTGCATTCAAAGAGGACAATCAAGGAGCCACCAATCCAACCTCGTCGCCCATGAAGACATGGAAAGACTTTTACCATTTCAAGGAAAAGAAGAACCAGTCTCACTTTATCAACACCAACCTTTTACCCTCTCGCCATCTAAAAGATCATTTCACCAAGGGGATGTATCTCTCGATATTCTCCCTCTATAATGGGGGATAAAAATGTTCAAATATGAAAAGATTGTTCCAGATGAACGATGGATATCCTGGTGACTACATATGCCGATTCATGGTCCAAAAACCATAGAGATATATGTTGGAGCAGCCATCTGGTCAGTAAGCACTACAACATCCAATCATCCATGAGGTCCTGTCAGAACGAATGGGTCAAGGTGGAGGCTTCATCTCAGCAAGCGTCACAAACCGAACGCTCACTATCAGCCTCAGCCCCAGCCCCAGCCCCAGCTCCAGCAATAACAAAAGCCAAGGCCAGCTATCACATTCTCGAATTTTCCTTTTCCCATGGAATCCCTTTCATTCTGGTACGAGTCCTTTCACTCAGATACCAGCCCATTTATTTCTGGTCCCTTTACTCAGGTACCAGTCTATTTCGTTCTGGTCCCTTCACTCATGTACCAGTCATATTTTATTCTAGTCCCTTCACTCAGGTACCTGTTCATTTCATTCGAGTCCCTTCACTCAGGTACCAGTCACATTTCATTCTGGTCCCTTCACTTAATCCATTCCACTCCGGTACCAGTCCCTTTAGCAAGGCGCTACCTATTTCATGCTCCAGTAAAGCTCACAACGCAAGGATATTTTCACTTCTCTCAATCGTGTGGCATCTAGTAAATGCTTATCCCTTACTGAAAATATTCTCATTTAAGTCAAGCTTCCTTTGGAAGACATGGTCGACAAGAACAATGAAGAGCACGAGCGGGGACTCCCCACTATTACTCACCTTAAAGATGTAAAATTTTATATCATTAAAGAAGATCCAGATTATAACATGGTTTCGAGGTGTCCATGGATTCACAGCAACAAGGCAGGTTCCTCATTATCATCAAAGTATAGGGATTAGATCAAAACTTCGGGACTCGAACAAGTAAGTTTTATTAAACATCCTTTCCAGTTATCCCATGTCCCACTGAAGCTTAGGGACTCGATCCAGGGACCAACCCCGCTATGACTAGGTGATGTGAATGGGAAGTTGATCCCTTTTAAAATTTTATTATCTTTGTCTTAGAAAATAAAACCTCTTGTAAACTACTTGTCAAAGCCTACCTACTATCCTAAAAACCATAAAATATTTTATAAACACAATTAAAAAAAAAGAGTCTTTAAAGACTGGCTCGATTTGTTCAGAGGTATTCTTCCTCTAACTAACATTCTAAAACTTTAAACCCTCCTCAGTCTTATCCCTGGATTTGGAAGGCTCATCCAAGCTAGATAACACACACGTCACAAGGAGGATCCTGTTGAAATTGGCACACTCTTTGTTACATTGTTGTTCCATATATCAACGTTATTTGAAGCACCGTCCTCAACAAGTACGCGAGAGGTAGTCCGCTTATGACTTTCATCTTCGGAGAGGACATAAGCTAACGAAGGAGCCACGGGTTACTTTCCCCACTCTAATACCTATCACTCAGGG
Source organism: Papaver californicum (assembly GCA_023531435.1). Classification (NCBI taxonomy): domain Eukaryota; kingdom Viridiplantae; phylum Streptophyta; class Magnoliopsida; order Ranunculales; family Papaveraceae; genus Papaver; species Papaver californicum. Next base: position 5,402,326 of record JAJJMC010000896.1, read on the forward strand.
ACACATCAACAATCAGAGCCAGAACTAGCCTCTCTCAGACTTGTTCCAGAGATATGTCAATGCGTCTCCATCGAAAGCAACCCTGTTGCATCTCAACATCCTGGACGACGGCGATGGATTCAACTTCAATTCAGATACTCGCCCCAATCCTAGAACTTCAACGACAACGAAGGATGACCCCAAATTTTACTTCTGCCTGGTAGCGGATCCAAGTGAGCTGCACTTGGGGACTGACGACTCCCTCACTGTTGAAAGCTTAATACAATAACATTTTTCGACTAGAAGGTCCGATCAACAACTGTACCAGCGACAAAACCTCCCTACATCAATACCCCAGAAGCCTTCGACTCTTAGGTGATCACATCCAGAAAGTTGCCAGTCAGAAATCCAGTAATATGCTCACCATGGAGAAGATCACACACATGGTCCTCCTGGTACCTGTCTTGTCTCATGGTACCTTTCTCGTCTCATGGTGCTTGTCATGTTTCCTGGTACCTGTCCTGTCTCATGGTACCTATCCTGTGTCATGGTACCTGTCATGTCTCCTGGCATATCTCGGTCCACTCCTCTATTCTTTGATGCTCCTGTCAGTACCTTTTCAATTTACAAATTCAGAAATCGACAACAATTAATGAAAAATGGGTCAAAACATCCTTCACGGGAAGTGTTCGTCTATGTCTCTACTATGACATACCAGAAGAGCACCTCAATCGGAGACCTGAGCTAGGAGATATGACTCTTACACTAAGGTCTAAAGAATCTGAAAATTCACACGGGATTACTAATCACAAATGTTTACGCATGGTTAGATGACCTAACAAACTCCGAATCGAGTGATTCTTTTTGCATACGGTAGATTAGTCTCTTGGCTTAAAAATTTGGGGTCAAATGTCGAAATTAGACATCTTATAAAACTTCAACGTTTTTGGAAGAAAATGGTGTGCAAACTAGGGTTTCCAAGTGGGACTCAGAAGACTCAGCTTTATAGAGACCTTGTCTGCCCATGGACTTTCATATTCTCAGACATATCATCCTATCAGGTCGCGCAGTATCTCCCAAGAAGACCTTATCAACCTTTCTACGACAAGAGCACCGGAATCCACCGCCAACCTCACTTGTAGTTCTGATCTACCATAAACTTCTTCAGTCGGTTTCCAATATTTCCAAATTTGCTGCTACCAGCTACAACTCAAAGCATTGTCTCTGGGTGTCCTGCCTCTCATCTAATGATGCTATCACTAGCACTTAATCATAGTATACTCAAAATCTAAGCAAGCACCAGGACCAACTACTTACTTACAAGGAAGTTTAAATCTAAGGCTTAACACTGCATCAAAGACATTTCCTGGAGGTGACAAAGCTAATAATATTTCTTGCTGGACACATACATGAAGAATTGATCCAGCTAACTTGATCCTCTACGAGGCGGACCTGTTTTAAAAAGAAAGAGAAAGAAAAAGCGTTGACCATATCCCCACTTTTGCTCATGGCAAGATGGAATTCCTGGCAAGTACGATGGCACCTACTATTCCCATCTGAAGTTCACGCTAAGGGGCACTTATCCCAGTACCTGGAAGCCAGAAGCTAAGTATACCTTCTTGTACTATTTAAATTATGCATATATAATCATTATAAGCATATTGTCACCATCTAGTGCTTACTGTGCAACATTATTGTTCCTCACTAAGCATGGGACTTAATGTAGATGGTGAGTTTTTGACAAGGGTCAGAATTATAAAATCGCCCTTTCTGCCTAGTTGTAGGAACATAGAAGTACTCACATATACTTGTGCGCATACTTCTGACTTCACATCAAAACATAAAATATTGTATTCCTCCTTATATTCCACAGGCGAATTAAAGATGCAGTCTCTACAAAAGGCTACAGGTATTCTATACTGATCCTGTAGTCTATAATCTCTGCATGATAAGTCTCAAAGCTCCTAGATAGGTTTCCCACTAGTTCAAAGCAAATTGAGTCTCTTCTAAACAACTAAAAACATTCTAAACTGGCCTCATAACCTCCCAAATACTCACAACATTTATGCAATATCGGGCTAGTCTCAAGTCGCATAAATTCCACGTCTGAATTCCTTGAACTTGCCTCGAGTGTGCATCGATGTTCTGGTAATATCTATTAAATTAGGGAATAGCTAATGCTTAAACCCCAAAAACAAGATTTTAGCTTAAAGCTCCGTTCACAACGAACTCGTCTCAAATTGCTCTCAGGAGCTCAAATATGTTATTATAGCACTTTGCTTAAATATAAGCCACAAATAATACGCCACTCCTCTTGGATGCGCCACAATAAAGAAGCAATGACATAAAAGATGCATTGAACCTATGAGCTAGGCAAACCCTACCCTTTTCTCCCATCAGCGCCAAGTTAGCACTAGCTATTTGGCTTAGCACCACATTGGCACTAGTTAGCCATATTAGCGCTAAAAGCGCTAAGTTTCCTGGCGCTAACCCTAGCGCCTGAGAAGCACCAAGTAACCAAACATGGTATTAGCTAGCACATTAAAGCCTAATGAGGCCTTAGATAGAGCATCATCACCTTGGCACCTCAATCATAGCACTAAAAGTGCTAACCCTAACTCTAGAGCCAAAGGCGCTAACTCATCTCTAGCACGCCCTAGGCTCTTTGGCGCCTCTGACTTATCAGCATCATCTTATCTCCTTAGGGTCTCGCCTCCTAGCGCGTCTCTAACTTACAGCCCAGCACGTCCCCGAGTAAGGGCCAACCTAGCACGTCCCTTCCTTGGATTTCCAGCGCGTCTCTTGGCTTCAGCGCGTCCCTAAGTGTCCAATGTGCCCCTAACAACTCTCTAATGCGTCCAAGAGCACCAATGCTCGAGCACGTCTCTATCCACTTCTTCAACGCGTCAAGATCGATCACATCTCTAGCCATTGCTCCAGCGCGTCAAGCTTGAGAACGTCTATATCCACTGCTCCAGCGCGTCAAGCTCGAGTACGTCCTAGCCACTGCTCCACCGCGTCCATCTCGAGCACGTCTTTCCCATTCTCCAAAGCGACTTGGCTCCAATGCATCCCTGATATCTCGAGCACGCCCCTAGCATCCTGATGCGTCCTTAGATATGGCCTGATGCGTCTCTAACTCACCATGGTCAATACACCCTCTTGGCCTAATGCATTCATACTTATCAACTTATCCACAAGTATGTTAGCGTTAACACCTTAGTACTAACCATACTATCTAATTGAAGTACTAACTTCAAACCACTTTGACATTATCTTCTTAACTCTAGTATAATTGATATTTACTAGAAGATGTGCATATTGGTCTTACTCCTGAGATATTATCACATTAACCTTTTATATTAAAAGAGTTAGCACATTCTTATTTGCTCTAAGTAGTTAGTGTTAGTTTTGCTAGACTCGACACTTATCAGTCTGATTATCAATCCAGTGAATCGCGCAACTTGTTTCACTAACTTAACAAGTCATTTGACTTACTTGAATTAATCAAAACTATAATGGCTTATGACTCCATTATTTCCACGAGATAACAAATATAACATGGGGGGATTCTCATTGGGGTATTGGTATGGCGTTCTACGGCTTCGTGGGTGGTGACACCACCTCCACGAACAAGAAGGTAATAAGTAATGGGCGGTTACAGAGCAGTTGAGAGGATGAGGAGTAGTGGTCAGACAAGTCTTCACTACTTTTTGGGAGTCGTCCCACTACAATATCCACAATCATCACTTCTCCACCTCTCCCTAACTTCCACGACTTACGAGAAAATTAGTGTGCCTTCTTCAAACTAAAAATAGATGATTCTCATCTATTCGAAACAAGACAGACAAAAACACTGAGTCTGGAGAAACAAAAACTTACAGAATTAGCAATTCCTTTCAGAGAATCCATTTTCTTCTCCATATACTATCACACTGATATTTTCTCAAACTTCTTTGCTTCCCTCCCATAAGACCTACCCAAATCCTTCTCATTTTTGTAATCGAAGCAGGACGTGAACGACCATTTCTTGGTTTAGGCTCAACCTGTTTGAGCTTGATCTCTCGAACCTACTTGAAATTACAATTATACCGTACATTTGTTTTTACCCTAAAACACCAGGGTTTATATATATATATATGTGTGTGTGTGTGTGTGTGTATGTGTGTGTGTGTGTGTGTCTGTGTGTGTTAGGTACATCTGTACATTTATATGGATTGTTGCAGATTTGTTATGAATAGAGAAAAATATTATTGCGGATATGTTCCGATATAACCCTTAGGTTGAGGTTAATAATGTTATTGCATATATGTTCCATATAACCTTAAGGTTGAGTTTGTAGCACGTAAATAGTTTTGTATCATATTGTGGTAAGGTCTATCAGGATACGAATATTTTTTTTCACAGATTTCTCATATGTCCTTTACTCTTATTATAAAACCACATTTCTTAAGTGATAGACACATTTTTGTGTCTAAATTGTTCTCAATTTTATATATTGGTAGTGTTCAATTTTGTACTAATTATGTTTTCTTTTATGTGTGCATGTGTTTTTGGGAAACAAACATTTTTGGAAAATTGGCTTAAAAAATTACTAAAGGCACCCCAAGAACAATTGCTAAAGGGACCCCCATTTTGGATAAGGGCACCTAGTACTACAGGCGCCCTAGGAATGGATAGGGGGCATCCATCTTCTTTTCACGACTTGAACAGATTTTGGTGGAAAAGTTATTTTTGATAAGTCAATTTTCTGGATTTGATTTGAAATATCTTTTCTTGGATTGTTGTTTGGATTTGGACATGTATTTTCCTATTAAGACAAGATAGGGATGGTAAGTCTCTTAAAATCGAGGAAATAAAAGATTTGAAGGAATTTTGATAAAACATGGGAGTATATTCCCGGAAGAAGATATTTACGGGATTGTGGAGAGTTTGAGCGTGTTTGGAAGACTCGAGCAACAGTTTGGAGCGTGAACGAGTTAAAAAAAAAAAGAATATGCACTGAAATTGCCAGCTGCAGACGCACGGAGGAGATAAAAATTGAATTATTCCCATAACTTGGAAATAGTATTTTTTGGAATTAAACACGAGATATTTGGAGATTTGATGGCCTTGTCTAGTATATAAAGGTTGCTTGGGGATCAGAGTGGGGGATGGAGATTTTAGAGAAGTTTAGACGCAAGAACATAGAGAAAAAGTCAAGTTGCAGACATTTTGCTGATGCTAGTGAAGAAGAAGAAGAACTTCGTCATAAAAACGAAGAACTTCGTCCTAAAAACCAAGCACAACGTTGTAAAAGAAAACCGTTATCTTTTATACCATTCAACGACAGTGAGAGCTCCTTCTGTAACATTTATAAACGTCCCAATTTTTGTGTCAATTATCTTTTCACCTTTGTAAACACTTTTTGAGTAATGAATACAAATTTTGAGCGTGTTTCCAACATGGGGAGCTAAACCCCATTGCTGGGGCGACGGAGGAAGCTATTTTCCCAATAATTATGTGGTAATATTTATTTAATTAATTTATACAATTCTTTTATGATTATTTGTCTTGGTTAAAAATTGATTAAATAATTTTTATTAAACAATTGTGATTTCTTTTGATAGTACATGCTTGGCCTAGGGTTTTTGATGTTCCATGCTTTTGATATACAATTGTTATTTTAAAAAATCTACTTGCTGCAATATTTTAGAATCGAATTGAACGTATGAATTGCATAATTATAATTATTGAATTAAATCACTTTAAAAATTGGAAAATAGTGGAATCTTAGCCTCAGTTTTCTCTCAACCTTGATATCAATTTTATTTGAGTTTTGCTATTTTTAGTCTTAGAAATTGGGTTTAAATCCAAATCTTCACAAGTTCTAAAACAAACCCTTTCAGTTCTCATGGTTTTTTTTATTATGGTTTTATGTCTCTCCTTGACTCGGCAACTGAGTGCACTTCCTTAGAGTTTAACTCCCGTTGATTATATTTTTCAGGTGCTAGTGGAGATCATAAAGGAGTTTGATTTGTTTCTAGTTTCGGGTGGATATTCTGAAGATATCTAACCGAGAGTGGAACATTTACACTTCTTCGACTATTTTATTTTTTACTTTAATTCTTTCGTATGGTAGTTGTGAGGCAGTGAAAATCATTTGGGTAGCATTTTTTCTATTTCTGGAATATAAATACTTGTCGGTCTGTAAATATTTCGTAGAACCTATTTAAGTTATTGTGAACAATAAAATTAAATTGTTGACATTCATCTCTTAATAACTAGTATTAATGAAATTCTCTTCTGTATATACAATTGTTTTGGGTTATGTTCCTATAATTTTTAAGGGTTATGTACCTATGGCAGGAAGTTAATAACATATTCTTTATGTAATCATCGGCCGTGACTACGTGGGAAGTAGGGTTGTTACATGTTCTTCTGGCTTAGAAAGCAAAATCGCCACCCATGCACCATACCCAACTCACTACACTCACCTCTTAGATTGGTATATTGACTTTCCTTTTAATGGACAAATATATGGTCCACGAGTACACCAGCGTTCGTTTGTTGTCTAACATTTTGGATCTCCTCGTCTTTATTGATTCTGGTCCACTCCATTCTTTGGGGTGCTTGATGTTTGCCCTTTTATGTTTCTTTTATTCCTTAATAAATATATTGTGGCAGAATAATTTTTAGAGTAAAAACTTTAGAGAAAAATTGTATAGAAAATTTTGATAAGGAGACTGTGAAAAAATTGTAAAGGAGAATGAGGTATAATAGGCGGAGGAGAGTTGGTCGATGACGACCTAGATTCTATCGAGCGACGGAGTCTTGGTATACTAAATATAAGTTTACTATATTTCACATAGTGGAACAGCTAGATTTCCCTTCCACCTGGCATAGCAAACTAGCAAATATGCCCGACGAAAGTAGTTAATATCGTGTATCGGATTCATATCGGTGAGATACGATACAACTAGACAAAGGATTATGTGTCAGATATAATAGGGGATACAAAATTAACCTTGTAATTTTATAATTTACAGGTGTTGATGGTGGATTTTTGACAAGGGATAGAATCTTAAAATCTCCCTCTGCCCGGTAGCAGAAACCTAGAAATATCCACGTGTATTCCTAACTCTATGTTAAAATATGAGTATTGTACTTATACGTATATTCCGCAAGAGAATTAAGAAAAACAGTCTCTACAAATAGTTATAGGCGTTCTATATTAATCTCGTAGCCTCTCTAAATATATATATTTATGCCATACCGAACTAGTTTCGAATCGCATAACTTCCACGACTGATTTCCTTGAGCTTGTTTCGAATGTGCATTGATGTTAAAGCAACATCAATCTAATGATATACGCAATAGAACACAACATCTAAATGTCACGTCCTGAGACCAGCCAATGACAGATCCTCGAAAATACAATTTGGTTCAATATCGACCCTCGAGGATGGATGCATCTCAGCGTAATGTTCGGTGCTCGAGGAAACATATCATAGAAATGTTCGATCCTCGAGGTAGCGCCTTAAAAACCCTAACCAATCCTCGAGGACGCGTCCTGAACCAATGTTCGGTCCTCTAGAGATCCTTTCAAGTTTACGGCGATGTCCTAGTGCCAACGCCATACTACTCTTGGTGTTGTATGAGCGTCAGCGCCGTAATGATCTTGGCGCTGTCCTAGTGCTAGCGCCATGCCACTTATGGCGCTAGCCTAATGCTAGCACCACGCTCATCCTTGGCCAATACGTGTCTTCGAGGAATAACATGTCTAGCCCTTTGTGTGGCTATCGAGACCACGACATCCATCTCTTGCTCTGTCTTTGAGAACTCTTGTATATTCTTGGTTTCAAACACTTTCAAATTTATGCCTTGCTACCTTTAAGTTAGTGTATAACCACTAAACTTACTATTTTCACTAGACTTTCCATTAATCAGTCTACTTGGATACTTAGTGAACTGAGCGACTACTTGCCTCACTAATTTAGCAGGTTATTATCTTGATTGAACCAAAATAGTAGTAGTCCATGACTTCACTATTTTTCTACGAGACATCAAATATGTCACATGGGGGGATTCTCATTAGGGTATTGGCTTGGCAGTTTACAACAACATGTGTTGTGGCAACACATCCACTACGAGAAGGTAATAAGTAGTGGGACGGTTAAGAGCGGTTAAGAGGATGAGGGAGTAGCGGTCATACAGTTTTCCTGACTTAGCGGACATGACTCCACTACAATCCCCATAATTATCACTTCTCCATCTCTTTATAACTTCCACAACTTACGAGAAATCAGTGTGTCCACTACAAGACTATTAAATAGATGGCTTCATTTATTCGAAGGATAGAACATAGATCTATCCCAGAGATAATATAGTGTATAGTCATAAATCTAGTCTTCAATTACACACTACCATTTCATCACACAGTGGTTTCTCAACCTTTTATGTTTCCCTCCCTAAGATCAACCCATCATCTACACCTTTGTGACGAGACGTTAGCGTCTTGGTTTAGGCTTGTCTTATACAATTTTGATCCCTCAAACCTACATAAAGTACTCTTTGCAGTACATTTGTTTTTAAGCCTAAAACAACAAGTAGTTGTGCACTGTGTTACTTAGAAGTTTAATACATGACATTTTCAATAGAAAAACATCAATTAAACTAGTTTCACTTAATAACCTAACATCCCTAAACATAGAATTTTTATATGAAAAAGGTTAAAACAAAAATACAAAAGAAATATTGATAATAAATACATTCATATCCTTATGAAAAGTATTGGCCGATACGATGACCAATATATCGGTACGATACGTCCGATACAGACGATATAATTGGAATATTTGTGTATCATCGATATTTATGTATCGTCTCGGTTAAAAAGGCCGATATACAATATATCCTGACATTATCAGCCGATACAGCCGATATTAACTACATTGTACCCGAATGCATAGGATTTGGTCTTAGAGAAATTCCACTTCGCCTTATTATTCCCTAGTTCGAAAACCTAATTCTTAAATAAAATTCCATATGATGTTCAAAATTTGTGGTATCCTAGTATGTAAAAAAGTATATAACCTCAAATAAGTTATGGAGAAATCCCAATGCAATTCTTTATTTTCATGAATCTGGTATGGACGATGACACCAAAAAACCAAAACTTCTGCACTTTACTAGGTTTCAAATTGGAATTCCTAAGATGCAAGATACCAAATTTGGAAACGTTTATAAGTGGTGAGTTGATGTATCCATCCATGGGCTAGATTCCATTGATATTCATTTCAAGTAAGGTCCTTTATATTCCTATTAATATTGAAATTGATCTTGTAAGCTTTTATCTTAGTTTGATTTGATTTTTTTTTATTTTTCCAAACTATATAGGACTTATGTTCCCACGTCCTTGGGGAATGGAAACTCATTACTGCTTTTATTTCTAATTTGTCTAAAGTTTGTCGTACAAAATGCTCATCTTTAATAATTTTTCCAAATTTTTATTCTGTTAAGTTAATTGACACACATTTAATTCTTGGCTTATATTTGATTTTCTATTTTGTTAACATCTGCTGCTTAATTTCGATTTTTAGAGTTAGTGAAGTTATCTCCAAGTCCAAATATGTTTGCTATATCTCACCAATCGTTCCGAGTTTAAAAATAAATCTTCACGTTTTAGAAGGTATATATTTTTTTTTCTGTTGTCTAATCTTTGACCTTGATCTCCCTAATATCGAAGGTATATTATTCTAGTTTTCGTGATAAATCATTTTATAGTTGGGGTGGAGGATTATGGAAAATATGATGGATTTTGTTCTTTGGGTATGTCTTGCCAAACAACCGAAAATGCCAACTAATGAGCTCAGAAATAACAGGAGTTCTTGTGAGCAAAATTAGTCCTCATCAAATGCCATGAGATGCTTCAGAAAGATGACATTGTCCTGACATTTGATGATGTGCCTATAGCCAAATGATAGAACATGTAGAACATGTAGAAAGTTTGTTGCTTATAACTTTTACGTACTACAAAATTTCAAACATTCAGAACATAGATATAATCATAACCTTAATACAGATACCTGCATTATTTGCATTAGTTTGATACTCTAATTAATTATTTTCTTTTTACTTTTCATATCATTATGTTTTTTTGTTTTTTTTTTTAAGTTTCTTAGGAGTTTTGAAGTGTACTTAACCAAAGAAGAAGTGAGTTCATTAGGACATAAAATGAACAAGGAAGTCAAGTGTTATAATTGGAACTAGAAAAAGGACCAAATGGAACTCACTTAAATCCAAGATTTCTTCACTCTATCTTGAATGGAATTGAAATACGAATCCAACGAAAAAAGAATGAGGTCATTCCGAGTTCGTATGAAGAAGTTATAGGCAAAACAATCTTGCAAGAATTGAGTCTACAAAGAGAAGTTCTGCTGGTAATGCATCACCAAATAGTAGCCGAAACTGACACTCACCTGGAGCAAAAATAGCTTGTCAGGTTCGTCCGGAAAAGTCCATACTCGAATCAGCCAAACCTGACACTGTTTTGAGACATATTTGGACGCGAAATTGACTTCTAACTGAAGGAAACACGGACTCATAAGGATTTTAAATCCTAGAAAGAGGGTATACTTGAGGGACAAGCATTGAAGTCTATAAAAGAAGACATCTAAGGATAAAACTAGATATCTTGGAAGGAATCTCTTAGCTCCTACCTCTCATATCACATATTTTACATAAAAAACCTAGGGTTTTCCCCTTAGGGGGAAACCATTCTTCTTCTTTGTATATTTTCCATGGGTTCTAGTAAATCCATGATTAGCTAATTTTGTTATTGGTTGGGGATATAGTTGGAAGTCCTAGACATGTAAATCAACTTGGCTGGTTAATTTTAATGTTAATGATCTTTTTTATCACTTATGTTCTACTGTTTATATCGCCATGTTTGATTAAAGACTTACTCGTTTAAGTTGCAAATTGAATGTGTTCATATCTAAAGCTAGACTAGGGTTTGAGATCAGGAATTGTGATAGACACATTTTTATGTCTGAGTTATCTCAATTCTTTATTTTGATAGTGCTCGATTATGTATTAATATTATTATTTTTATTGTATTTGTAGGTATTTTTGGAGAAATAAACTTTTGTGGAAAACTTGGCTCGAAAATTGATGTTTGCACCCCCCCCCCCCACCCCCCCCCCCCCACCCCAGGGAAAAATTACTAAAGGCACCCAGAAAAATATTAAAGGCACCCAAAGTGATAAAGGCACCCGAGTGTTTGTCAAAGGAAACCACCTTCTTAAATTCAAACAAGGATTTTGGGCGGGAAACTAAACTTCTCAAAACAGCGTGATTTGGTTAAAGTTTTTGACGAGAATTTCTCGGCTTTACAACAAGGATATATTCCTTCCATGTTTGCAAGAGTTGTACGTGATTAAAAGACTAGAAATAAACTAAAAAAGAATCTCGGCGATTTGATTCTCCAAAGAAATAAAACAGATAGAAAATCCATTCAACGTGAAACATGAATTACTTTCCTATTTCACTTGAATTCATTTCCTTTCATATCAAATATTATTCGGACAAACAGGGAAACTACAACATTATCGGGTGTTTGAAGAAAATCATCGAGAGAAAAAATATTTCCGAGAATATTAGTAAATTAAAAGAAAAGATTTTTGGAAGATTGGAGAAGGATTTGGGAAGATTTGAGGTGTTCTATTATAAATAGGAGGTCGAGTGAAGCAATTGGAGGGGGGGATGGCTCTGTCCAGAAAGAAAAAAATAAAAAAAAATCAAAAAATCTGCTCATGATCGTGATGAAGATGATGAAGAAATCGTTGCTAAAAGGTTAAAGTTTTCGTGGCCAAAAAGTTGAAGATTATGTTGCTAAAGCTTTTATCTTTGGAACATTTATCTTCACTTTGTAACGTTTATCTTCAGTGAAACACTTTTCCCTCTGTAACAGTGAGTCTGTAACGCTTATAAACATTGCAAACTCGTTGTTTTCATTATTTTTCCCTCTTTTTCATCGTTTGTAAACACTTTGAGCCATGAACCATTATTTTGAGCAAGAGATTAATATGAGGAGCTAAACCCCTTTGTTGAGGCGATGGAGGATGCCATTGTTCCATGAAAAGTGGTATATTTCTAATTTAATTGATTTTTGCAATTTATTTTATCATTATTTGCTTTGATTAAAAAATTGATTTAAGGATTTTTATTAAGCAGTTGTGATTTCTTTTGATAAAGCATGCTTAGCCTAGGGTTTTTGATGTTCTATACTTTCGATTTACAATTGTTACTTTGAAAATCTATTTTTGCAATATATTAAGAATCACTTTAAACGTAAAGAATTGCATGAATATTGATTAGATTGAATCACTTTAATTGGTTAATGGTGAAATCCGTAAGTATTTGTGAATATTATTTTCATCTTTTGTGTATTTTTTTTTATTATTAAATCTAAAATCAGTCTTTACAAGTCCGAGCGAACGATAATTTATTTACCACAACTACAAAAACAACGTCAAATTGTCGAAGAACTCTAATCACAAGTAGCAAAGCATAATTGCTAATGACATGATGTTGCCATGCGATTATGTGTATAAGCTTAACCTAGGTTAAATCTGTGTGGCTCTTGCGCCAGATTGCTTAGAATAACCTCAACTCATGAAGACCATTGCTTTCATTGGGTTAAACTTGAGTGGCTCTTGAGCAAAGTTATTCATTGAGAAGGATTAAAAGAGTGTCTCCTGAGCCTTTGATGATACAAGGAGTTTTGCCGAAATAAGCCTGTGATAAAAGAAGGATTGAACGTTAACTCGAATCGATTGAAGAGCTTGTTTGGTGATGGAAGAATAAACCTCTAACCAGTATTTATCTCATCTTATAATCTTTATTTATTTTTATTTTCATTAGTTTACTTCACTATAATTCCCCCCTTGGTTACATAAGAAGTTGAAAACAAATAACAATTCACATCTCCTCATGGGAACGATCCTTACTACCACTATATTACTAGTGAATTAGTGCAAAATATCTGAATTAATTTGTGCACAAACGACACGCATCAGATTCATCACCTTGTAGGTTTCATCTTTTTTATTCTTTTTTCGTATCTTTGTTTTTTGCTCTTTGCAGTTCTATTCCGAATTAGAGAGCGTATAACTTTTGATTATCTAGTATTTATGGAGAAACCAAATGAAACGACTATAATTATAGTATTAAGAGATATTGTATAGGAAGATATAATTGTGACTCTTCAGCCAGTGTGCATTAATTGTTTCTTGTGTTATAAATCCTATCTTTTTGTGAATGGATTTCATTTTATAGAGGGCCTTGGACAACCACAAAAAAATAAGTGCCTTTTAACTAATTTAGAGTTTTATAATACTATTTTAACTAACACTTGAATTTGATAATGGTGCAGTTATAATCATTAGTCCTAGTCCGTCAGTTCGATAAAATTGCTTAGTTACTTCATCTTTGTTGGTCTTGTGTTTGTTCCACTAACCCAGACATACCTTCACGAGTATGGAGAAGAATGGTATAATGCTTCACCTTTTCAGTTTTGTGAACATGCATTTTTTGAACTACCTAATAAAGTCGGAGAACAACTTGTCATTCGTGCTCAGGTATAGGGGGTTATTCTTATCTCCTCTTCATCCTCATCCCGTTTTTCATAATTAAATAACAAGATTCATGAGATAAAACATCTCAGGGTTCTAACATTTAGAAATCCATTTTTTGTATATTGTACTCATTTGAAGCAAAGGGTGTTAGTCACTAAAACCTCATCCCTAGTTTATCTTCATAGTTTTAAACATCTTCAATTCCAATATTATTGAAACACTTAATGCCGAAAGTATCACTAGTTTCCTAACCATGGCTATGTTAATTAACTCTATAAGTTTTATGTATGTTGTCGCTTAGAATTTAGGAAGAAAATTATTCCTTGCTAGAATTCCGTACCAGATACCTTTATTTGATGTTATATCGGTAAGATATCACCACAGTCCAGGTTGAGCCTCGATATAAATTATTTTTCCTTGTTGTGTTTATTGTTGGATTCTGAATCTTTGAGGTTTCCATGGATGATATCAATAATGGGTATGAGCGTTGGGAAGAATTACAAGTATAAATAATCACTTGAAACTTTTTTCCCCCTTTGTCTAACTTGGACATATTATGTATAACTAGTAAAAATTTATTAAAAATATTGTTTCTACTTTTTACCCAGTTTTCTCTAACGCCACCTCATTCATGATCACAACCTTAATGTTTGTAAATTTGAATAGTAGGTTGTACGAATTGGAAAATTTAAATACTTGGTTTGTTGGCAAATGAAAACAATTAACGAGGTTGAGGTTCAAAATTTTATTTATGCTGCTTAGTAGAAGAACACAAGGAAGAGAGCTTGAGATTTGATTTGGACGATGAAAGATTAGTTAGAGCACTGCTCGGTTAAACCCACAAGTAGAGTTTCACAGGAACCAACAGTTCCTGAACCGACCAAAACCGGGTCGTAACCGGGCCGAGTCGAGAATCCAACGGTCGGCATTGATATTGATAATCAGAACCGTAGGATGGTCGGCTCGGTGTACGGTATCAGGTGTATAACCGGTCGAGTCGTACCAAAAAAACCAAACTATATTATAACCGTTGATTTAAAAAAATAAATCTAAATCCTAGCCCCTTGTCCTAACCCTAAAATTAAAAGAACAACTCATTTTCTTATCTTAGTCTTATCTCTTCTATGTTTCTTCCTCTCTACTCTCAGTTCTCACGCTTCTTCTTCCTCTCCCTCTCTGCTCTTAGTTCTCACTCACTCTCATGTTACTACCCCACGACGGCGCACCAACACTCACATCATCCGTCTACCACCATTCAGCGACATGAGAATATGAGATCATTGATGCCACAACAGTTATTTCATTTGTTAAATTTAGGTTTGCAAAAGTTTTTCCCTAACTTAAAAATTAGTTTTGTAAAATTATTCCATTTTTTTAAAATTGTAATTAAATCATTGATGAGTTTTGTTGTAATTGGGAGAGGATTTAAAGGAGGGTCTTAGCTAAAGAAAGAATTGGAAAATAGTGATGTCTTAGCTAATGAAAGAAAATCAGCTGAATTTGATGTTGAAGCTATGAAGATTGTTTGTGCTGGTTCTCAACAATCTTTTGAAATTTCTGACCGGATGTCTCATCTTGTTGATAGTGATCTTATAAGTTAATTCACTAAGGGTTTCATAATTTTTATGAAAAGTTTGGATCTTGGGTGTTTTTGTTTTTGTTTACCATTAAATCATCAATTTAGATCATTATGTAAACAAAAAAAATGGCACATTGAGACTGTAACTGCCTGAGTAGTAATGTTCATATGTAATCGGTTTATAACCGAGAAAAAACTAATTAAAACTGATCCGACTCGTACCGTTTTAGAAACCGAACCGTAGGATGGTCGGCTCGGTACAGGTTTTATTTCTGAGAACCGAGGGGGTGGTCGGCTCGGTGGCCGGTTTTGACCAAAAACCTGGTCGACCGACCGATGTGCAGCCCTACCTACAAGTGTTGGTATGTCAAGCTTGTTGTCGAATTTAGATGGACAACATTATATCTTGATTTATAGCCTACTAAAGCCAGTCCCAGACTAGGATTAGAGCATGGTAGTTGAGTATCATTATTCACTAATTGAACCTTGAAAATTGAAGATTGAAGAACAACGAAGACATCTACGAGAATTTCATCAACAAAGGATGTGAAGATTGGCTATCCTATTTACTCATTATTTCTACCATTCTATTTACTAAGACGATGCCATATGACTTTAATTTTTGGGTATTTTCAAATGGTGGTAACCCCGCCGTAGGTTAGGGTCAATATGTCTCTTGAGAAACAGAAGGGTATGTGTTTTTTTTTTCTCACTCGCTGGAACGTCATTGGTAGCGGTAGACGGTTTGATGGTAGTAGTGTAGTCTTTCGCCACGAAGGTGGTCTCCACATCAGCTACCCAACGATGATATTGAAGTCCATCTAAGTCCAAAAGTTCAAATTCAAGTCGGATAAGTTCCATCTACAAGATACAAGAGTAGAGGATATTAATATGACTAATTCTGGTACCATAATCCCAAGACCAAATTTCTTAATATCCAAAAAATGGATTATATAAACCAAATTTCTTAATGGTTTTGTAGGTGACCCGGCCAAGTCAAAGCCACTCAAGGATCATTACCCGGTCAATAATCAAATAATCTAGTTAACTAAATTGACTTAGTCAACATCAGAAAATGCTTACTACTGAAATCATCAAAGTTTAAATTATATCTAGGCATTACTGTAAAGTATAACCAGTTACAATATAATTTGAATACACAAAATTTGAACGTCTTTGATTGAAAAATAAATAAATAGAAGTACTGAACCAACGTAGTAAGATGGACATTCACGAGATGACACTGTGAATTAATGATAACCAAACTTTTTATGGCAGGGAAGAGTTCGTGTTGATAAAGTGTTAAAGTAAGATAGAGGCAAACCAAGAGAAAAGAGAAGAATATATGTTATTGACATAAGTGAAAATGTTACATGGTATTCATCCTTTATATACAAGTAAATGGAAAACCCTAGCTAGCTAATTGGGCCGCATATATACGGGGCACGATCAACAACAATAGCTGCACGGAGTACGGTAGAATTCCCCGGTACGGTCATTCGGGAAGTCCCTCACTCTAAGCATAGTTCTTATAACAAAAAGACTAAAAAAAAATTGGAACATATTTTAGTACAAAGTCAGTGGTCGGTTCTAGTTAATGAATCGATATTATTTTGTTGGGAATATAGAGAAACCACTGGGTAGAGAAACGTGTGGTTCGGTTGAAAGGAAAGTGTATTTTTTTTTCATAACACCACCTGAATACCCAAATGATAATTTTATAGGAATGTAAAAGTATTATCGATATAAAAACTGTTAAAAAGTAATTATCATTTACATACTGGATAGAGTATAAGCAAATATTATTAGAAACTATAGATGGTGAGATTTTAACAAGGGATAGAATTATAAAATCGCCATATGCCTAGCAGCAAGAACACAGAAACATACGCACATATTTATGCGCATATTTCCAGCTGTATATCAAAACATAAAATATTGTATTTCTACTTATATTCCGCAGGCGAATTTAAAACAGTTTATATAAACAACTACATGCATTCTAAACTGACCATGTAGCCTCTCTAATATTCACAATATTTATGCCATATCGAATCAGTTTTAAGTCGCATAAAATCCACAACTCAATTCCTTGAACTCATTTCGAATGCATATCGATGTTCCAATAACATCTATAAAATCTGGCAATAGCTAGCGCTTTATCCTCGAAAACGCATTTCATCTTAATTCCTTGTTCGTAAAGAACACATCACAATTCTTTGTCCTGATCTTAAAATATACCACTTTAGCATTTTATTCAGACACGTGTTACAAATTATGTGTCGTTCCTCCTGGACGCGCCACCAGCAATGCCTCAGAGACGCTTCGTAAAATGGCACAAGCTAGCTCGAGTGAGACGCGCCCCAACGACGCGCTGGCAAAGCCAACGCTAGCCTTCGCAAGAGACACCCCCAAGGATACGTCACTAAGCTTCTAAGGCACTGGCACATGCCAACCTACTTTGAGATGCGTCCCCAGGGACGCGTCGCTAGCTTCTTAGGTGCTGGCCTAATGCCAGCGCCAACCTACTCCAAATACGCATTACAGGGACGCGTCACTACTTTGCGCTGGCCTAATTCCAGCACAAACCCTATATGGTTGCTCGAGAAGCCTTTTGCATATGTTTCTGAAAATATGTCGCGACTGGCTTTTTGGAACTTTCGTGCAATCTTGTTTCAAACACTTCCAGATTTTCACCATGTCACTTTTAAGTTGTTATTTGGCCATTAAAATACGACATGTTACTCCTAATCAAGTACATGACCACTAAACTTACCAGACTCGGCGCTAATCAGTCTGATCACCAAACTAGTGAGTTGCACAACTTGCCCTTACTAACTTGACTTAAAACAAAGTGGCATCCCATGACTCCACTATCTCCACGAGATATCAAACACAACACATGAGGAGATTCTTATTAGGGTATTGGTGTGGCGGTCTACGACAATCGTGCGTTATGGCAACACATCCACGAACATGTAGTGGGACAGTTACAAGACAGTTGAGAGCACGAGGAGTAGTGTTCATACAAGTCCTCCCTATTTTTCGGACATGACTCCACTACGATCTCCACAATCGTTACTCGTCCACTTCTTTTTTAACTTCCACCACTTACGAGAAATCAGTGTGTATCCTCCAAACTATAAATAGATGGATTCATCTATTCGAAACTAGAACAAAGAGAACTAAGAGACAAGATATATAGAATTAACGATTTATCCCAGAGATAATTCATTCTAAACTACACACAACTCATCACAGTGATACTTCCCAACCTTCTTTGTTTCTCTCCCCTAAGACCTACCCATTCTTATCCACCTTTATGATCGAAGAAGGACATGAACGACCATTTCTTGGTTTAGGCTCATCCTTTTCAATCTTAATCCCTAGAACCTACCTGGGAAGTATAGCTGTTGTACTTTGATGGTTCTTCCACTCTCAGTAATAATACTAGAGGAGCTAGCGTATTACTAGTGTCTCCAACCAGGGAAGTCTCCTCGTACTCGTTCAAGCTTGACTTCAAATGCACCAACAACTCCGTGGAATATGAAGCCCTCTTGTTAGGACTCTCATTGGAGAAGAAAGCAGGCGCAACACACCTGGAAATAAGGGGCGATTCTAAATTACTAGTTAATCAGATAAACGGAGTTTACTCGCTTAAAGAGGTAACATTAGCTCCTCATAGAGCATAAGCTCAGAAGTTACTAACTCATTTTTCCGAAGCTGTAGTGGTTCATGTTGGCCGATGCAGTAATAGGCACGATGATTGCCTAACCACTTTAGCTTCCAAACTTCAATTTGAAGGGTCAAAAAAGATTATAATGGTACAGAGACGTAATGTCCCTTCAACATGGTTAAGTCAACCTGAACATGATCAGACCACCTATTGGAGGACACCAATTATAGTGGAGCTTAAAAGCTTGCTCCCTTAGAGGAAGGTCGGTCTCAAAGACTTGAAGAACTTCTTCCTACTCTACGAGGAACTATACTACATGAATTCAGAGGATCCCTCTCAAGTTGTCTCGGAGATGAAGAGGTGCAGATGCAATTCAATCGTGTTCATGGTGAAGTATGTGGAGAGACGATGGTCATGACTCTTTATCGCCGCCTTCAACGCCTATGATATTACTGGCCTGCGATGCAAACCCAATTTCGAGCACTGCAAGGATCCTATTCCAACTGCCAAGTACAACCACACCAACTGCAGGCCCTGAAAATCTATCATGCTGGGGGCTGGAGAGAACCCTATATCAAATATATTCGTGACAATTCCCTTCCTCCGGAGAAGCGAGAAGCAACTAGGATAAAACAAAAAGCGAGGAGGTTCATTCTTCATGAAGAGATCTTATATCGTAAAATTTTTAGAGGGAACCTGCTAAGATGCCTAGCAAGAACTGAAATCCCGACAATACTAAAGGAATTTCACGAAAGAGAGCATCAAGGAAATAGGAAGTTATTCTTTCAGATTCATGAGAGGTATTATTAGTCGACTATGGAGGAGGATGCAGCCGTGTTTGTTCAAAGGTGTCATTAGTGCCAGATTCACGGGAACCTTATTTACACGCTATGTCTTCCTCTACATTCAATGAGCAGTCCTTGGCCTTTCTATAGTTGGGGACTAGATCTCATTGGAAAGATCAGTCCAACCTCGTTAAAGTAACATGATCACATCATCACAACTATTGAGTACTTCACCAAATGAGTCGAGGCCATCCCTCACAAAAGCACGACAGGAGCAACCATAACAGCTTTCATCAAAGAATACATCATATGCAGGTTCGGTGTCCCTAAACACATTGTCACAGATAACGGTACTTCTTTTTCTAACCAGACTGTGACATAACTTCTTGAGGAGTATGGTATCAAACAAGTATTATCTACTTCATACTATCCACAAGGAAATGGGCAAGCAGGAAGTACTAACAAGACATTGATTCAGATCCTTAGCCGCACATTATACGATAATCCTAGTTCATGGCACGAAAATTACCCATGGCACATTGGGCATACAGAACGACACCAAGAAGCTCCAGTGGAACGTCTCCATATTCGCTTGTTTACGGAGCTGATTCTATCCTCCCTGCCGAGATCAAGATCCTATCAGCCAGAATCACAGCATCCAGCAAAGTATACTGGGATGAAGCCGAAATCCCTAGGTTCCGGGTTGTAGATCTAGACCTCCTAGAATCAAGAAGATCTAAGGCAGAAAGATATGCAGAAACATACCGACGAGAAATTTCCAGAGCTTACAACAAAGCAGTAAATCCCAGAATGTTTCAAGTTGGGGACTTGATACCCAAGACAACCAAACATATTCAACAAGATATGTCTTCCCCGAAATTCTCCCCAAAGTGGGAGGGTCTTTACGTGAACTCTCGAGCAGTAGCGAGTAGATTTTACAAGATCGTAGATATAAAGGGAGAACCAGTGGGAATGGTAATCAATGGCAAATGGTTTAAGGCATATTACGCCTAAAAAAAAATTTAATTTCAATTTTTAATGAATGTTCAAAATTCAAAATTCAGAACCTGTTACATCAATTCAAGAGCTTATTATTAATCTAAAACTCACTCGCTCAAAAAGTGGCTCTCCAGAGTAAACCTTCGAGTTACGAATAATTACGCTTATACAACATCTTCATCCTTTCCTGAAACCTCTCAGTCCTAGCCTTTAAATCCTGGATTGACTTCTCGATCTTGGGTGACTCTCTTGACAAGACTTTCTCCTCCTCCAATATGGATTTTGAAGAAGGAATCACTTTAGCTATGATAGTCACATGATCTGTTTCAATGATGTCAAGATGTTGATGGAGCCAACTCACGTTGAACTTCAAAGCTTCACAATCGGCTACCATCTCATCCCACTTTTGTATCTTCCCACTAGTAACTTCATGGAGTGACGCCTTGTTCATTTCATCAATTATGGGAAGAAGACCAGCAACCATAGTTACCAAAACAGGAGAAAAGAGATGTATAGCACTTTGGTACTATGAAACCTCCTACAACATGGTGCTTACGAGACAGAGACTTCATATGCATTTCAAAAGAAAGACCTGCAGTCGGATACACATGATGGTGAGGCCAAGATCGTTGCTTGAGGAATTAACTGGTGGACCAGGAGAAGCTTCAACCTCAGTGTCAACATCTCTATCCTCCTCAGCCGGAGAGGACCCTCTGGTTTTCCTTTTCCCTCTATATGTATCCACAACCTCCATCTCTTATCAATAATATAAGATCAGACACCTGCATTAAGATACTTCCCTGGAGTAGTGCATGAATAAAAAGGTTGAAAGTTTACTCACAATAGCAGGTCGACTAGACCCACTAATGTTTGAAGAGGAACTATGTTTCCTGACGGTCCTATCTCTCAACATGTATGGAGCCTTCTTAACCTGGGGTTCCTGAAAAGTAACATGCAAGTATTGGAGAATATGCAAGTAGAGAAGAACTCCTTTACTGGATTGGGAATCCATGAACTGCGCTTGATAAGAAGATGATCCTAATCTGATCCGCTGTTATCAGACATGACGTTATATGATGCAACTGAACTTTATAAGTGATGAAGATGACAAGATTGGTAGGAGGAAGAAGCAACAATAATCTGTTTACTTAAATAGAGCAAATGAAAAAACCTAATTTTTCAAATTTCAAAAGATTCGGCGGAGACTCCTTCCAAAATGGAAGGATCTGAGCATAGTCAACACGACTCAAAAGCCGACCGTTGGAACTATTGAGTTCCACCGGATAATGAAACCATGGCTAAGCCATATATCTTGCTCAAGTCAACAGTGTGCCCAAGGACAAGCTACTATTGTTGTCTCGAAGCAACTGACTAATGTTAACGCTCTCTCGATGAAGTAGCCCTCTTCACTGAGGCGTACTAAAAAAATGGGGTGAAGCAACGTCTCTCTCACTGAAACGCGCCTAGAAGTGACTCTTCTCGAAGAAGCGTACTCGAGGAAATGTTATATCCCTACTGATTTACGCAAAAGAAGAAAATAATAAGAAGAGGAGATGACGTTACACACGTGTATATATGCAATCAATTATGGGAAGTCCTAATCGAATTAGGAAACCTAGTTTCAAGCCCAAAGGCGTTTAACGCCAGAATATCTTTTCCCCACTCGCGAGTAAGTTAGCATTCCTGACAAGAATGTGGGCATCTACTAATCCCAACCAAGGTTGATGCTAAGGGGCACATATCTCAATCTCGGAGAAGCTAAGTACACCTTCTTACACTTTTCTCAAAATTTCAATTATGCATATATAATTGTTATAAGCATATCGTCACCATCTAGTGCTTACTGTGCAACATTATTGTTCATTACTAAGAAGGAGACTTAATGTAGATGGTGAAATTTTGACAAGGGCTAGAATTATAAAATCGCCATATGCCTAGCAGCAGGAACACAGAAACATACGCGCATGTTTATGCACATATTTCCAGCTTTATATCAAAACATAAAATATTATATTTCTACGTATATTTCGTATGAGAATTTAAAATACAGTTTCTACAAACAACTACATGCATTCTAAACTGACCTTGTAGCCTCTCTAATATTTATGCCATATTGAATCAGTTTCAAGTCGCATAAATTCTACAACTGAATTCCTTGAACTCATCTCAAATGCACATCGATGTTCCAATAACATCTACCAAATCTGGGAATAGCTAAAGTTTTATCCTCGAAAACGTATTTCAGCTTAATGCTCTGTTCGCAAAGAACACATCACAATTTGTCATTCATGATCTTAAAATATGCCATTTTAGCATTTTATTCAGAGACGTGTCATAAATTATGTCCTAAATTATGCGTCATTCCTCCTAGGCGCGCCACCAAGCAATGCCTCAGAGACGCTTCGTAAAATGGCACAAGCTAGCTCGAGTGAGACGCGAGAGACGTGCCCCAGGAACTCGTCACTCAGCTTCTAAGGCGATGGCACTATCCAGTGTCAACCTACTTTAGGCGCTGGCCTAGTGCCAGTGCCAGCCTACTCCTAAGACGTGCCATAGGGACGTGTTACTACTTTACGTTGGCCTAATGCCATCGCCAACCCTATATGGTTGCTCGACAAGCCTTTTGCATAAATTTCTGAAAATACGCCACGATTGGCCTTTTGGAACTTTCGCGTAATCTTGGCTTCAAACACTTCCAGATTTTCGCCATGTCACTTTTATGTTGTTATTTGGCTATTAAAATACGCCATGTTAATCCTAATCAAGTACATGACCACTAAACTTACCATACTCGATACTAATCAGTATGATTACCAAACTAGCGAGTTGCGCAACTTACCTTAGTGATTTGACTTAAAACAAAGTGGCATCCCACGACTCCACTATTTCCACGAGATATCAAATACAACACATGATGGAATTCTCAGTGGGATATTGGTCTGGAGGTCTACGACAATTGTGCGTTGTGGCAACACATCCACAAACATGTAGTGAGACAATTACAAGACAGTTGAGAGCACGAGAAGTAGTGTTCATATAAGTCCTCCCTATTTTTTGGACATGACTCCACTACAATCTCCACAATCATTACTCGTCCACTTCTTTTGTAACTTCCATCACTTACGAGAAATCAGTGTGTCTCCTCCAAACTATAAATAGATGGCTTCATCTATTTGAAACCAGAACAGAGAGAACTAAGAGACAAGATATATAGAATTAGTGATATATCCCAGAGATAATCCATTCTAAAATACACACTACTCATCACACTAAAACCTACCCAATCTTCTTCACCTTTATGATCGAAACAGAATGTGAATGACCATTTTTTATTTTTTATTCGTCATGTTCGAGCTTGATCTTTCAAACCTACCTGAAAATACCATTTTATAGCACATTTGTTTTTATCCTAAATCAGAAACTCAGTAAATGTCACTTACACGGATTATTGGTAAAAAAATACAAAAAAAAACTGATAGCTACTATAAGCCCTTCCCATGTTGGACCAAGTCTTTTTTTGTCCTTAAAAAAAACAAAAAAGCAAAAAAAAAACAAACAAAGGTATCATGGTGTTTGGTAATCGAAATATTGGTACACCTTCGAGGAGATGCTAAGATGATCATCGATGACATCAATGGCATCACATCTTCGAGCCCCTGGGCCTGTCACGCTTTATTAGTAGAATGTAAAAGACTGTTAAAGCTTTTTTGTTGTTGTAATTTAGCTTCCATTGATAGAGAGGAAAACAAAATAGCAAACTTTATAACAAATTATGCTCGTTTGGATGGGTCGGAAAAAAACTGAAGCGAGCCTGCTCCTTTCCTTACCCAATTAAACGTAGACCTTTGTAGCCCTCTTTTCACTTGATGAAATCGATTGTTTTAGTCAAAAAAAAAAAAAAAAGTAACCCCAGTAAGTTTGATTTAAACTAATCTCTTTATTATAAGAATAAAATTCTAGATAGATTTGAAAAGATTTCATCTTTTGTTGATTAAATCTATGTTCTCGCTCAATTCATAATTCTAGGTTAAGGATTCCTTCTTTCGAAATGATTCGTAGAATTGGATATTGGAAGCCTTGATAACATTTCGTGAACTAATGCTTTTTCAGGAACATCATACTCTTTATTATCTATTGAGATTGACAGTTTGGGGGAATGGGACAAGGTGTATCCTAAAAGTAGTTCTTGTATTCCCCAACCCAAGAAAAAACTATGACGTTTAGCTCACATATACTAGCAGACTAAGTCCTTACCCACCAACACCACCACGACCACCACCTATTAGGTGCTGAGCATGGAGGATGTAAATTTAGTTAGAGAAATTATGGAGGTCGATTCTTCTTCTGAGGGCTCCTTTGGTTTTGGCAAGCACTTGGAATCAACAGCGACTCAGGTGACACGACTATGTGTTTGGCTCATATGCTTATAGCGTTAAAATTTGCAGTCATATTACTTTGATACTTATTTATACTTGTGATTGGAAGGAAGATGGTGGAGGGAACGATTGATAGTAGTCCACACATGGAGATAACTCCAAGTGTTGATAGTCCACAATTAGATGTGAATCCAGGGGTTGATAGTCCACAACTAGAGACGACATTAATAACTGAATCAGAATCCCAACCGATAATGGTTGATTTGACACCTTTTTTTGTCACTGATCAGGTACGGTTCTTGCCAACTAACTTCTTATGAGACATTTACATACACATTTATCACTGACATACTGACATATAAAAGTTAGGTCACTAAAATTTTGCTGTATGTAGGTGTTTGACTCACGTGAAGCCATAATAGAGTGGTGTCAAGAGGTAGGAAAAAAGAACAACACAGTACTTGTGATCTCACACTCGAAGAAAACACTAAAAGGAAAGGGGTCAAGAATTACACTTGGATGTGAAAGGAGTGGTTGGTATACGGACCATAAGAAAAAGAGTTTACAACCCAAACCTCCAGAGCCAAGGAAAAGAAAGAGCAGAACTAGAAAGTGTGCCTGTCCTTTTCAATTGAAATGTGATTGGGTAGAAGGAAATAAGTGGACTCTTCGTGTAGTATGTGGAAGTCATAATCACGAGTTATCAGACACACTGACTGGACATGCATATGCTGGTAGGTTGAAAGAGGAAGAGAAGCAATTAGTACTTTATTTGACAGCAACTGGTGTTCCACCCAAGGTTGTACCATACCGGATTTTGGTTCGTATCGGTCGAGAGCGATACACTGGTACGTCAGTATACCGGAGAAATTTCGATTTAAATATCGGTGGAATATCGGTGCATATATTTTATACTTATAATTTTATGAAAAATTACTAGTTCACATTTTATAACTAGAAATATATTTTAACACGTTATAACAAACATTTTTTCACAAAATTTAAAAAGATAAACTAGTATTCATCCAAAATATATAGATCCAATACAAAGTTCAAACTGGAAATACAAAAGAAACAAGAATAACTTCAAAGTTTATCGTCTAAAATACTAATTAAATAAAGATATTACAATTTTAAGTCATTAGATTAATTATAGATATTATCATATGCATATATAATTCTAAAATATCATAAAAAATATGAGTAACAATTGAAAACCCTAAAACAAGAATAAATTATTTTTTTTATTTTTTTTATTTTTTTTTTAAATAAAAAAAACAAAAAAAAATGATTGTACCGGTCAATACCGGCCAATACCGGCCAATACCGGTACAGTCCATACCGGCCGATATTTTCGGTCAAATACCGTTTACCGGTATACCGGATTTCGTCTCGTTTTTCGGCCGAAACCGATAAAACCGGCGGTATACCGGCCGTACCGGCCGGTATGGACTGCACTGGTTCCACCACAACATGTACTTATAGCACTTAAAGAGAAGAGCAAAGAAAATAATTCGACTTTGAAAACAATATACAATGTAAAGTCCAAACATATGAAGAGTCAGGTTGAAGGTAAGTCTGCAATGCAACAAGTGATTATTGGCTCAATACCATTATGTAGAAAAGCATAGAAGCAATGAAGAAACAAATGAGATAAGAGATATATTCTGGGCTCATCCAGAATCGACGTTATTGGCCAAATGGTTCCTATCGGTTCTAATGGTCGATTCCACATGCAAGACTAATAGATTTAAGGAGCCGCTCATTCATATTGTGGGGATTTCTTCAACAGGAAAACTTTCACAGTTGCATTTGCCTTTATGGAGGCGGACACAGAACAGCATTATATATGGGCTTTGACGCAGTTGAAATGGATGTATATGCCAAATACATTGCCATCTTTATTTGTCACAGATAGAGAGAGTGCATTGGTAAATGCAATTGATATTGTATTTCCGAGATCAAGCAGGTTGCTTTGCACGTGGCACTTAAATCAGCAGGTGCAGGCCAATTGTGAGAAGGCTTTTGAAGATAATGAAGAGCGGGAACAGTTTCACACTGATTGGAATCATGTTTGGCAAGCTGAGACGATCGATGAATATGGTGATGCTTATGCTGATTTTGCAACAAAATGGGCATCGACATACCCATCATGCATCATATACTTGCCTGATACGTGGCTGATACAGAAAGAAAAATTTGCTTTGGCATGGACAAATAAGATCAAACACTTCGGAAACACTACAACAAAGGCTGACAAAGAGCATGAAATGTTAGACTTTTTTTTATTGGGCTAAAATAAAGGGGAAAAGGCATATGTGATCCATTAGTCCCATTAGCCCCACTACTCTCTCCCACCTTCAGAAAATCCATCTCTATATCTATCGGTAATTGCTCTATGGTGGCGAGAGTCAGTTTTTCCGAAAGATAGAAAACAAAACAGAAAGGTCACCAAATTCATTCTCATATCCTATATACACCATCTACTATTGAGAAGGAGGGTTTTGCACCGAAGTTCATAGCAACCAAAATTAGGGCAAACTCAAGGATTCAAGATCAATGGCTGGAGGTATTTATAATCCCTTTCTTTTGCTTCCGCTTTAATTTGTATGTTCTTATATTGTGATTAGAACATGCATCTAGGTTTTCTAACATTTGGTATCAGAGCTTCTTTAACCTCTGCCTTGATTAAATAATTTGGGTTTTTTGAGTTTGGGTAAATTGAATCTGGGAATACCAACATTGATTAGGTTAACCAATATCTCGTTGCCGGCTGTATGTTTCAGATTTAAACATTAATTACTTTATTAATGTTTGATCATTATTTGGTTATACATCCCGATGTATCATATCCGTTAAGTCTCGCTTTCATAGATTCTTATCACCTGGATGTTTAATACTTTAATTACACATCCCTCGACTAAACAGTGAATTTGAATGTATTACTTACAAGTGCCATACTGACTTTATTATTCACCATCCTTTATCATATCAGTCTTCAGTTCTTCTTCCTCACTAGTACTACTCTACTATTACTACCCCACTTTTGACACGTCAAAAAGTTCTCCATTAATTCTTGCTACCTTCAGCTAATAGGTAGTAAGTTTTAGCTGTGCTGTATTGCATTTACAAAGTGATGTTTGGTGCAAAACATCAAATCATAGGTTACCCTGTTTGGTTACCCAGTAACTTGTTGCACTGTTTAGGTCTTCAAATAGTGTCATTTAGTCAACAGAAAAAGGGATGAGTTCCCTGGATAACAGAGTGTGGGATGTTTTGCATGGACCCCATCTGCGACACTCAAGTTCTCTCTATAAAATCACCGAACGAGAATTTATGATCTCCGTTTGGTACTAAGATATATTTTCTGTGCAATTTTTTTTTTAACACTTGTGATGTATGTTTTTTCATGTTGTTTTATTATTTGTTGATATGTGTAATGGTTATAAATAATGAGTTGTATATATATTATGACCATTAGGATTATACATGAACAAATATTAAAGAAATGTGTCAAGTAATTTAATAATTTTAGTAATTAGAGAGTAGCCACAGCATCTCTAGTTATTTAAAATTTTCTTAAGAAATCACATGTGGAAAATAGATATAAATTTGTAATTAATCATACGTAATGTGATGAAATATGCACACAGGAAATTTTATTATATTTGTATGATTAATTGGGGTGAAATATTAAATTATGTTCCTTAATCTACCCACAGGAATTAAGGAATGAATATGGTTTAATAGTTTCATCATGTAGTTTATGAATCTAATTTGAGTAGGACTTTAGCCCACAGGCAAGTTTTATGTCACTAGATTCATATTTTTTATACATGACTTGCATTGGTAAATCATGATTAAGTTTAAGGCTCAAATTTTTATTTATAAGCATGTATATATTTTTCTTTGCAGCAATTTTAACTGGAAATATTTCTGATGTCAATTATGACATTCCTGAATTAAAGGGTGATAATTTTTTAGCGTTAGTTTATGAATCTAATATGGTTAATATTAATCATTATACATGGTGGATTGATTCTGGTACTACAATCCATGTTTCGAATACCTTGGTGGGTATGACAAACCTAAGGAAACCAATGGGAAGTGAACACTACATCTATTCAGGCAGTAAGATGAGTTCACATGTGGAAGCTGTTGGGACATGCAGTTTAATTTTAAGTAGTGGTTTTACTTTGCATTTAGAAAAGACATTTTATGTACCAGGTTTCACTAGAAACTTGATTTCAGTTTCAAGACTTGTACCTTTAGGAATTTCCTTTAACTTTTTGAATTCTGGCTTTAGTATTCTCAGAAATTCTGAAGTTATTGGTTATGGTATTTTGTCTGATGGTTTATATCGTCTTTATTTGCAAAATGATATCACTGAAAGTTCTATGCATGTTAATTCTGGGTTAAAAAGATGTATTGTGAATGAGGACTCCTCAATTTTGTGGCACCGGAGATTGGGACATATCTCCATTGAGAGAGTTAAGAGATTGGTAAAGGATGGGGTACTTAGTACTTTAGACTTTACTGATTTTGATACTTGTGTTGGTTGCATTAGGGGAAAGCAAACTAACAAACACAAAATTGGTGCCAAGAGAAGTTCGAACCTATTAGAGATCATACACACGGACATTTGTTGTCCAGACATGAACGTTAATGATCTGAAATACTTTATCACCTTCATAGATGATTATTCACGATATATGTATCTTTACTTACTTCGTTCCAAAGACGAAGCTCTGGATGCCTTTAATTGTTTAAGGTTGAAGTAGAGAAACAATGTGGTAAGCACATTAAGATTGTGAGATCAGATAGAGGTGGAGAGTACTGTGGTAGATACACCGAGAACGGACAAGCAGCAGGTCCATTTGCAAAATTTCTTCAAGAGCATGGGATTGTTGCCCAATACACTACGCCTGGTTCTCCAGACCAGAATGGTGTAGCAGAAAGAAGAAATCGAACTTTAATGGATATGGTGAGAAGTATGAGAAGTAATGTTAAACTTCCATCATTTTTATGGGTAGAAGCTCTTAAGACGGCAGCGTACATATTAAACCGGGTTCCTTCCAAGGCCGTCTCAAAGACGCCTTTTGAGTTATTCAAAGGATGGAAACCGAGTTTGCAACATGTACGCATTTGGGGATGCCCGTCTGAAGTGAGATTGTACAACCCACAAGAGAAGAAGCTAGACCTAAGGACTATTAATGGGCATTTCATTGGATATGCTGAAAGGTCTAAGGGTTATAGATTCTATTGTCCGTCTCATAGCACTAGAATTGTGGAATCAAGAAACGCTAAATTTCTTGAGAATGACTTGATTAGTGGGAGTGATCAATTTCAGGATATTGTTCCTGAAAAGGATATTGATCAACTTCCACCTACTGTTTCAAGTGACAAGTTGATTGTTATTCACGCACCTCAAGCTAAATTGCGTGTTAGACAACCAACCATTGAGGTTCCACAAGTTGACAACAATCTAATAGATCATGATGGTAATGAGGAACAAATTGTTCATCGTGAGGATGAACAAGTTCAATTGAGGAGATCTAATAGAGCAAGAAAATCAACTATTTCTAGTGACTATTTAGTGTATCTGCAAGATTCGGATTGTAACATTGGAGCCGATAATGATCATATGTCATTTTCACAAGCCATAAATTCTAGAGATTCAAACTTATGGATGAATGGCATGAATGATGAGATGAATTCTATGGCATTCAACGTAGTTTGGGATCTCGCCGAGTTGCCCGATGGTGTAGAAGCCATTGGATGCAAGTGGGTCTTTAAAACAAAGAAAGACTCGCATGGCAACATCAAGAGACATAAGGCTAGACTCGTTGCCAAAGGGTTCACTCAAAGGGAAGGAATCGATTACACAGAGACTTTTTATCCTGTATCAAAGAAAGATTCTTTCCGAGTGGTGATGGCATTAGTAGCTCATTTGATTTAGAGCTACATCAGATGGATGTGAAAACGGCATTTCTCAATGGTGATTTAGAGGAAGAGGTTTATATGAAACAACCTGAAGGATTCGCCTCTAAAGATCGTGAGCATTTGGTTTGTAAGCTTAATAAATCCATATACGGGTTGAAACAAGCTTCTCGACAATGGTATATGAAATTTCATAAAGTCATTACTTCATTTGGATTCGAAGAAAATGCTATGGATCAATGTATATACCTTAAGGTCAGTGGGAGCAAGATATGTTTCCTTGTGTTGTATGTGGATGATATTTTGCTCGCAACCAATGATAAAGGATTACTGTATGAGGTGAAACAATTTCTTTCAAGTAACTTTGATATGAAAGATATGGGTGAGGCGTCTTATGTCATTGGCATAAAGATCCATAGAGATAGATCTCGAGGCATTTTAGGTTTGTCTCAAGAATCCTATATCAACAAAGTCTTAGAAAGATTTAGTATGAAAGATTGTTCACCAAGTATAGCACCCATTGCAAAAGGCGATCGGTTCAGTTTGGACCAATGCCCCAGGAATGACATTGAAAGGGAACAAATGAAAAACATTCAATATGCTTCAGCTGTTGGTAGCATTATGTATGCTCAGGTCTGTACCAGACCCGACATTTCATATGCCGTTGGAGTATTAGGAAGATATCAGAGTAATCCAGGAATCGATCATTGGAAGGCTGCGAAGAAAGTATTAAGATACCTTAAAGGTACTAAGGATTACATGCTTATGTATAGACGGACAAACAGTCTTGAAGTGGTAGGGTACTCCGATTCTGACTTTGGAGGCTGCAATGATTCGCGCAAATCCACATCAGGATACGTGTTCATGCTAGCTGATGGGTCAATATCCTGGAGGAGTGCCAAGCAGATCTTGACGGCCACTTCTACAATGGAGGCTGAGTTCGTTTCTTGTTTTGAGGCTACCTCACATGGTGTATGGCTGAAAGGCTTCATTTCTGGGCTAAGAGTTGTTGACTCTATTAGCCGACCAATAAGAATGTACTGTGACAATTCAGCTGCTATTTTTATGGCTAAGAATAATAAGAGTGGAAGTCCAAGTAAACACATCGACATAAAGTATCTAGCCATAAAAGAACGTGTGCAGGAAAAGAAAGTGATCATTGAACACATTAGCACTGAATTGATAATAGCTGATCCCTTGACTAAAGGCATGCAAATTAAAGGATTCAAGGATCATGTAGTAAGGATGGGACTTGGTCCTATAATGTAGTACATTCTTTATGGTTTTCTAAAGCTTTTATTTTAGTTGGATTATTTCTCATTTGGAATTTATGTACGTACTTACTTCAGTTATTTTGTTGAGAAATGTCATTACATTTTGACCTAGAGTAAACATAAGGTTTATTCGTTAAGTTAAGTATGAGTGGTGAAAGACTAAGTATATTGTGATACATGGAAGAACAATTCTTGCTCTAAAGAGGATTAATCGCCATGATCCGTATATGGAGTCTTTCGTGAAATGGATCAAGTGGGAGAATGTTAAACTTTTTCTCATTGGGCTAAAATAAAGGGGAAAAAGGCATATGTGATCCATTAGCCCCATTAGCCCCACTACTCTCTCCCACCTTCAGAAAACCCATCTCTGTATCTATCGGTAATTGCTCTATGATGGCTAGAGTCAGTTTTTCAGAAAGATAGAAAACAGAACAGAAAGGTCACCAAATTCATTCTCATATCCTATATACACCATCTACTATTGAGAAGGAGGGTTTGGCACCGAAGTTCATAGCAACCAAAATTAGAGCAAACTCAAGGATTCAAGATCAATGGCTAGAGGTATTTATAATCCCTTTCTTTTGCTTCCGCTTTAATTTGTATGTTCTTATATTGTGATTAGAACAGGCATCTAGGTTTTCTAACATGAAAACCTTAGAAAGTATCTAGTTTCTGCTGTAGACAGTTATACTGCTTGTTGGAAAGCAATGCACAGCATTATAAAAGATGAAATTGCTCAAATTAAATTCTCTTTCGAGCTAAGTCTGACCACATTGAATCAATAACATTTGTCACCTGCTTTGGAGGAGTTGATGAAATTGCTCATAAGGCTTTGGAGCTTGTACTGTTTGGAATTCATCGTTCAGAAAACCTTGGCAACGAAGAGTCCTCTTGCAGGTGTTTCCTCCACTCTACACATGGACTTCCTTGTGCACATGAGTTGGTAAAATATGTTCCTCAGGGTAAGGCTATCCCTCTGTCAAATATCGACCCACACTGGAAGCAACTTTTAATTGTTCCGACACAAGAGCTATATAATGGATTTGATGTCCTACCGGAATATCAATTGTTGAGACAGAAATGGATAGAAGCAGTGGAACCCAGGGGTTCCTTACTGTTACGAAAGATAAAGGACATTGCAACATTCAAAACCAAGAATTAAGCATTTCAAGGACGAGTTGTATTTTTGAGCATGAAATGCTCGAGTGTCATAATATCAGTCAATGTACTCTCGAGATTAGACTTTTTTACTGCCTTCTTCCAGTTGCTTCATCTAGTAGCTTTTACCTCAATATAGTTCAATTTATAAAATTATTTCCAATCCTATTAATTTCCCAAGATTACTTCATGTGTTGCCCTTCATTCATAAAAATGATATGCGTATAAGAAAGCCTGGTGGTTTCTGAAAGTAAAAAGTTACTGTTTGTTCAGGATAGGTCATAAACTGTTTTTTTTTGTCTTATCTGTTTGTTAATATTTAGTTTTTATTTTCAAAGTCTAAATATGGGTGTTGAAGCTCTTGTTGAGTGGTTGCAGGCCAAGAGTTTCTCTTTTTCCAGTAGCCTTGACTTGATGCTTGTAATGTAGGTATTATTGCTCGACTACACTCTCTTTGTTGCTCTTTTAACATGATTTCATGTAGAATCTCAGTTTCTTTTAGATTTGATTATTTCTCGAAGTATGCTAGTTTGTACTGCATTAAAATCTGAAGCATACATAGTCTATCCGATTTTAACCAGTTAAATATGATTTACTTTTCTTATTTCACTAATTTATTTCATCAATCTGCATCTGTGGTTGGGTAACTTGCCGTTATTGTGTTATGGTTGTCGTCTTAGTAGTTAGTGTGTTAGTCATAAATTATTGTCAGGTGACTCAGGTCAAAGTTTGTTCATTGCTTACAGATATTGTTTCGAATTGACCAACACTTAGGTGCATGTCAGGCTGTTTAGTCATACAATAGAAGTGTTTTAAAACAAAGGGGAAGGGTGGAAGTCATAGGTAATCATATACTGCTGTTACTTTATGTCTTTCCCTATTAATATCTCCATAAGTTATTTCAGTGCAAGAAAGGCATACGCATCCTGCACGAAATAGTTGGCGTCAACTCAAGGAATTTGTCCGAGGAAGAGATCTGGATGATCATATATTCGTGGATTATCATATACTACCTCCGTTTTTGGAAAAGAGTTACTATCACTTTTTCATTTTAGCCTACTATTATTGAAAAATGTTTGTTTCTTAGTAAAATCTGAGCTAAGGTGCAGTCTAAAATTTATTGGAATGTGTGTTGAGAAGCCATGTATAGTTCTTTGCTTGTGTTTAGTTAATCTGAAACGTTATGCAAGTTGTTTAGTCAGTCAGGATTGGATTCCCAATTTCTTTGATTTGTGGTTTTATATGTGTTCTTTGACTTTAGGTTTGTCCTTTCATATATGAATAGAGAAGAAAGCATTGCAAAATGAAAGGGTAGTTTCTCTGGGTGAGGTTAGAGAAATGTTAGGTAGTTCATCTTAGACATTATGTATATTAACATGCAACTACTGCTTTCTATACATAGACATCGTGAATTTTCT
Source organism: Papaver californicum (assembly GCA_023531435.1). Classification (NCBI taxonomy): domain Eukaryota; kingdom Viridiplantae; phylum Streptophyta; class Magnoliopsida; order Ranunculales; family Papaveraceae; genus Papaver; species Papaver californicum. Next base: position 5,437,129 of record JAJJMC010000896.1, read on the forward strand.
TCTTAAAAAACTGTTAAGAAGCAGAGAATGTTACCAAGTCCTGTACAATGAAGAAACAAAGTAACGAAAGGAAAGAGAAATATAACATGACAAGAGGTAACCGAAACTTCTATTGCTTGAACCTGACAGCTACAAGGCCCTTGTTGATATTTCTCACCAAGCCTTTCCAGGGTACAAGAAGGTAGCTGATGCTGCTCCCGAAAAGGAAACCTTGGAGCTACTGTTATAAACTGCCGGTATCATTTTTTGGTGTGGGATGGTGTTGCACTTCACTGGAGTTGGTGTGGGATGATGTTGCACTTCTATGGTAAAACACAGCTACATAGAAGCAGTTCGTAGCCCTGAATAGAAGTTTTGGTGAGCTCAGTTTTGGTTTCTTTCTTACTGGACTTCTTCCCTACTGTTTGTAAACCTTATTTTGGTTGCACTATATACAATCGACCACTGTTTGTAAACCTTATTTTATGGTGTATAAGTTTTTGACACAGAAAATTGACTAAATGATCCAGATTCAGAAATCTCCACTTTCTGTTGTGTATTGTGGCGCAAAAACTCTGTTGTATATTGTACCCAAGAGTCAAAATAAGCATACACAGCCATTAATAAGAATATACGCCTGTAAAATCCAGTACAAGTTAGAAACCTAAAATCATGTATATATAATTTGGGGATTACAAAACAATAGACCTAAAAGCATTGTATTGTTGCAGATCAAAACTTCATTAACGTACACGGCCAAACATCGATGAAAAAGAAAAATAGAAAATCCTCAGTGCCTCTTTTTGCCGTG
>JAJJMC010000896.1:5442918-5476350 GCA_023531435.1 Papaver californicum
CTCTTTTTGCCGTGCTTCTTACCTCCTTTCTTCTTCCCACCACCTTGCTTTTTCTTTCCTTTGTCACTAGTACCCGTACCAAAGTTCAACGCTTGTGGCCGACGTGGCCGATTCTCCATGCTTCTTGAAGAATTGTTGTGCAACAGATGCTTCACGTTCAGTACACCATTTTTGAAATACCCATCAGTTGACCTCAGTACGCTATCCTCCGCCTTTCGCTTCCCTGTGGCTCTATTACTAGAACTTGATTTGTTCCCCCCAAAACGTCCAAGAACCAGATCCTAAATTAGCATCAATAACTATCAGCAAAACCTCCAAATCTGAACTAAATATTAAAGATACTATGTAAAAGAAATAAAAATGCTAAACAAGCAATAGAAGTCTTCAACAACCTCTTGTAGCGTTTTCTGTTGTCTTTCCTTTTGTTTCTTCATTGTGACTCTTGCAAGACTCAGTGGTATTCTTTGCTTCTTAACAGGCTGTTACAAAGAAAATCAACAATATTTCAGTATAGGAAGAGTTAGTTGCTTGGTAAATGTAATATCCAAGATGAACCATCTGCATAGTTTTCTTACCTTCCCACCGAGAGAAACTACCCTTTCATTTTGCAAAGCCTTCTTTTCTTTCCATGTCATATGGGAGGAACCTGCAATAAAACAACACAAAAGTGATCAAACCACAAATTGAAGCAATTTGGGGACCAAAATTTGGAGATCAAGTTCTAACTGGCCAAGTATAGACATTATATTTGTTTTTTAAAGTATCCAGGAATAAAGCTAAAAGTTTCTGAACCAAAATAAGATACAAGCCTGCTTGAGGATCTCATGTATAGTTTTGGTTGTAGCCTTGTAGGTGCTGGTAATATATATACTAAGATGTATAAAAGAATTGTCCAGAGCTTTGAAAGAAGTTTATAACTCTATACCAAGAAAGTCTAAAAGAAAGAAACCCATAAAGGCTAAACACTACTCACATTGAAGACTAATTGTATTATATAAATACAAAATTTAACATCTTTTTAATCATAGTAATTTTGCGTTGATATATTTGCCATGTGTAGATGTACACATACTAATTGGCTAGGGAGCACGTAACTGGCTTAATGATGAATCTCTCGCTATCCGCTTTCCTAATCTTATATTTATCTACTTTAACTTTGAGACTTGAGAGCATCTCAGCCGGCTAAGTCGAGGATCAAGAGGACTCCATCAAATGGGAAAAGGAAGAAACAGGCAAATTTTCGTCATGTTACTAAATCTTAAAACAAAATGAATCTATCTCATATTCAAATTTGAGTGTGTGGTCTATATTATGGCCTAACAAAATAGCCTTTGGTTGATCACAAAGTCCCCTGGATAATATTTATCAAGGACTAAATAATACTGAAAGGTTGTTTCCTTTATAGACTATAGATAATCAATAATGAATAAAGAAAACAACAATACTACGCATGTTTCAGATAATCATGTGTAAATTGCAATTCAGAGTGAGAAAGATAATAATAATACCTAAAAGCTTCAAGTCAAGGGTAGAGAGAGAAGAGAAACCCTGTTCCTGCAACCGCTCAGCAAGAGCTTCGAGATCGGTAGTCTTCTTCGACCCCATTACTACTGTCTAATCTAATCTCTACCGCTTTGTCAGATAGCCTCAAGCTTCAACTGATCAGTCTTAAACCCTAAAATTAAAAAAAATAACATGAGAAATACACAAAAGAATTGAAATTGAGTTGTTACATTAATCTCAAAAATTTAAACTAGTAGATACTTCAAGTTCCTAGAAATCCATAAAAATTGCTGAAACAAAAGTGAAACGAAAATGAATAAATTCCTCCACAAAAGGGATTTGTTGATATCAATCAAGTTCACCATCTAATCTTTGGGTTAATCCGACTGTGAGAAAGAGAGGGAGAGATTTTTCGTACCTTATTTTTTGTTAGGGTTTAGACTTCAGAGAAATAATAATTCGGGAGACTGAACGAGGTGAACTAAAGAGGCGATTTAACATGTTATGTTCGAGGGTTAGAATTGTCTTTTTAAGAAGTTCTCAAACCAAAAGGGTAAAGAAATACAGTTACGTCTCTCACTGCGTAGAGACTAGACTACGAGAGAGAGAGGGGGGGAGGGGTAGGAATTGCCAATCTAAACTTCATTGATTTTTACTTTTGATGTGAGTATCCTTGTTTCTTATTGTTAATGTGTTGATCATGTTTTCATGTTTCTTTATGTTATTTTGATACTTCGCAATCCGTAAACTGAACATGGTCCTTATAAACAGACTGAGTAAAATATTTACTATTTTTCACTTGTTTGATAAAATTCCTCAACGATAATTCGCTTTAGGTGTTTAAAACCATTCTATCAGGACTTGAAATAATTTTAGTCTTAGTCTCATATTCGACATATTGGATGTTATCATTCTCGACTGCGTGGCTGCGGATGTACTCTCCAATAGTAGTATTCATATCTTACCATTTAGTTTTTGCAATGTTGTTCTCTGTCATATGGATTTCTTATTTTGGTTAGTCCTTATTTATGCCTGCTTTGATAATTATAACTAGTCTTTGTATGGTGGTCCTGTAAACTTTTTAATTATATTGTTTTAGAGACAAGTAATGTGATTATCAAAACTAGGTTCTTAAATTTCGTTGCATCTTTGGTGCAGGATTCGGGTTCATTCATACACAGTAATTTAGAGAAACAAACTTTCGCACTTTACAATATGGCTGAGAGGCAGCAAACTGATCAGCGACTGTAATCACCGCCGCCAGGTGAAGACATGATTGCTTGTGTGGAGTCATTAGAAGCTGCCTTGCTTCCATGCTTGCCTGCGAGAGAGCTCTAAGCAATAGATCGTTCTCCTCATCCTTCTCATCAAAGTAACTAATCTAATCTTGACATGTGCACACAATATATGAAATGAACTATTCTTAGTCACACTTGTAGTGGTTAGAAAACTTGAAGCTCATCTGTGGAAATAGATCTGTCAGGTTTAGCCATCCATTGAAATGGAAGAAAAGAAAAAAGATAATATGATGGGAGATTCTATTTGTTCAAATTTTGTTTTTCGGTCTAATAAGCAACTCTAGCTGTGGTGACCAACAGGCAAGAAGCACCAATAAGTGTACCATCAATCTTGATTCTTAGGTTTGTTAGAACTAGGATCTGGGAAAATGAATCATACGGCCAAAATGTAAATGTTTATTACAAGCTTCATGACGCAGTGATGCCGAGTCTCTTTTCCCTTTTTTCTCAACTTTGGTTGAACATTCCAACTATTCTAATCGGTTGACGTTGAGCTGAATTCTGTGTTTCTTTTATGATAATCTTTTTAGTTTGATGGTCTATAAGTGAATGGTTAAATTATTTTTCTTTTCCTCCAAACTGAACCAAATGAACCAAATGCATCTCATCTAAATTTCATAGTACAAAGTTGGTCCAAAAATTCCAACTTTGTCTCTACAACCGGAATGTAGAGTTTTGTTTACTCATGGCCTACATATTCTCAGTTTGCAATCAGACAAGATCGAACGCTATTACATGGGAAAAGTTCCAATCACCATTCACCAGTCAGTCAATTGCATCATATATTTACCTATCACCAAAATCGGATCCAAAATTGGGTATCGAACTCATAAACAGACATCTTAATGGTTATCAAACTAGCAGTTTGATTCAGATGATTACAGATAGATATTACTTCTTTTGTAATGTCTTATCTGCCAATTTTTAGCTGTTGTGGTACTTGTGAAATACTTTGTGGTTGGAAGCCTGGAAGAGAGCACTGTTTAATTGGACCATGGAGGTAACGATTATGATTCTTTTCCTGGCTGCGCTATCATGTCTCTTATGACGTGAAAATCCAGTTTTTTTTTTCTTTTCCCTTCTTTATGCAGCATTTTAAGCAGTGGATTTCTTGCTCAAAACTGATGGTTACTTTGTGTCTTTGTAGTTGACGTGGAGAGACATGCAAGAGATTTCATGGAAGCTGCCAAGAAACTGCAATTGTATTTTATTGGACTGCAACATGAAGAGCTCCCCATGAAAGAAGCAACACTTCGAAAGGTATTTCATATGTAATACTTGTTTAGTGCATTCATAAAAATGTCAGGTGGGGACTGATTAACTGATTAAGAATAAAGGATATAAATACAACTGACTTTGGGACATAACAATGATACTTCAGAGTGCAGATTCTTCCATGCAATGTGTGGTTAAGCCAATAACTCTCTTATAACCTGAATGTGCGTTTCGAACCAGGATTCTCATTTGCAGTACTGTGTTTCTCCAGGAGATTGCAGAAATGGAAGAAGAGGTGAGGACCAAGACATAGCTGATAAAGAAGCACGAGAAATTAATCGTAGGGTGGAGGAAAGAGTTGAACGACCAGCTTGATAAACACATTGCAGAGCTGGAAAGAGTTTAACTGTCACCTATTCGGTGAAGCAAATCCCCATATTTTGTTGTAAGGTGTTTATTAATCATGTGGTAAGAATGAATAGGAAGCAAATGAAATCTAAGATTTGCAATTTGTTTAAATTTTTTTTCTTTTTTAAAAACGGTTTTACTTTGTTTATTAATCTTTAACATTATATATTCCTTTTGTGAACATTTTAAAACCAGGGTGTCTTTGTTGTGAGAGAAAGAAGCTTATGGTTAAGGACTTGGCTTCAGATTTTTGTCAAAATTTTAGATAAAAGAAAACAGAAAATAGTGTAATTTGCTAAGAAAATAAAACTGACGCCGGCCGAAGTACGTTATTTTTCTGCCGAAAAGACAAACAAAAACCTGGTGGCAAAAAATTTCCTGTAAAATAAAAGGTTGATCGTTGTATATGAGCTCGTCATCAACATAATAAAGCTCTCCGAGAGCCTAGATCTTACATGATCAACCAAATTTCAATTAGATAAACATATGTAACAAAAAATACCTTCCATTTTTACGGGTGCCTTACTCTTTTTTTAGCGGCCAGCCCATAATGAAAATAATTAGCTTTATTCATACGTACCATCAAACAATATATATTTCACATAAGAATGGCTTGACAGCCCCTGTTATAGCAAATTGGATCCACGATACACACTTTTTAATTCAACTCAATGCCAACCTTTTCAGTCAGTGGGTGATATTATTGATCCAGTGTACCATAACTAGATACATGATAAAATATTCCATTTTTCTCCTTTGATAACAGTTAGAATTATAAACATTTACTTACCTCAAGGTGGGCCACCTGATAAGATCATATGGTCAGACACAAAATTCGAAATCTATACAATTGCCTCGGGATACAAATGTCTGACCCGAAACACCGATCAAATATTCTAAAGCACACAACTTGCCACCAATTTCATGTGGATTTTATCGTGTCCGCCTAAATATAATATTCTTGCATAAAATACTGAATGAAGGATTACCCACTTTCAACATCCTCAACAATTACCTCACCACTACCAACCTTTGGCCAGACTGTAATGCCGTATTAGAAACATCGATGCATCTTCTTCTATAATGTCAAGTTTCCTCGGCAGCTAGGCATATCCTTCTCACTAATTATCTAACCATTCAAATTTCATTCACAATATAATTACTCCTCTTAACCTCCCCACCACAATTCCCAAAATTTTACATATGAAAGGCCCTAGATTGATCGTCACTTCTTTTTGCTTCCTCTTCTGGTCCTTGTAACTAGCCATAAATGAGCTCATATATCAGCGGAAACAACAACAACAATCAACAAACATTGTGCAAATAACCCTCCAGCTGCAACCTGAATCACCGGGTCAAGAGGGATGCTACCCCTTATTTACCATATTTACCACCATCTGCAAATCCAAATCCTACCCGACGAACTGCAACGATAATTTCAACAGGGTAGGTCCCCAACACCAGACTAGGTTAACATATACACAAATGGTTGGTTAGAGGGCACCCTAGTCACGATGGGACCAGGTTTATCTGCAGAGATTCCAAAACAACATCTCTGGCAATATTAACACAACCTCTAGAGATCACCACCGCTCTGATGGAAGAAACCTGCACCGTGTTGATGGCGACAAGAACGACGATAGTTAGACAATGCGCCAAAGTGTACTTCGAAACAGACTCGAGAAACTTAGTTTGCTTCATTAAAACTGCTATTGAACCACATTGGTATATCCCTAGTATGATAACGTACATTAAGCTACGGATTAACAAATCCCATATTGCACGCTGAATCACAACTATAGAAAAGAAAATCAGGCAGCGAGCGACTGGCAAATCATGCAGCAGAAGGAAGTCATATAGGAACATTCACGACTACAATATAAGATCATATTGATCCATCATTCTTAAACCAAATTATATTAACTGACTTATACAAGGTGCCCCTCGTGTAATTCCTTGCTAGTTGTGCTCAAAAAAACAAAAACAAATAGAGAACTCCAATCTAATTAGAAAGATATGAAGTGTTTGAACTTCAATAGATTTTCCTTGCTAATTTGAGCCTATCATATAAGTAAAATTAAAAACTCCTATCCACTTATTTTTATCGATGGCCAAACTACCCCTGATAAATTAATGTTAATTAGTTGTGTTAGTTGTAAAATTAATTATATTAGCATAAATTATAGTTAGAGTGTTAAAAAATTAGAGTTAGTGGAGAGATTGTGTGGTTGGTTTGAAGAAGAAGATCACGAAATTCCTGAAAATATAAAAACATGAAACATATAAGTCAAATAGGAAACCGTACGAAAAAACTTAAATTTTATAGCTTATGATCGTCAAAACATGAAAAACATATTTATTCATTTCAAAAAAATTGGGCTTTGTTTTACCCAGAATGGTATATATGATGTCTTACATATGTCGATTCTGAACCGAGGTTCTTCATTTTTTGAAACCAAAACCAGAATCGGCATATATATCGATTTTGAATCGAAGTTCTTCATTTTTTATACCAAGATTAGAATTGACATATATAAAGGTTCGTATCTGCCGATTCTGAATCGAGTTTTTTCATTTTTGAAACCAAAACCTGAATCGACGTATACAAAGATTCATAGATGTCGAATCTGAATCGAGGTTCTTCATCTGTGAAATTAAAACCAGCATATATAGAAGTTTATATTGGCCGGTATTAGCCTAAAAAATCAACATAAAAGTTGGGAAATTTCCTTTATTAATAATCGGCCAATATGAATTTCCACATTGCCGATTATGGATTGATATTCTTCAGCAATAAAAAACATCAACAACAATCGACCGTCGTGCATATGCATATCGTATGATTGTACTCAGAATCAGTCATTATGAATATGCATATCGGTCGTTTCTAATTTAACCCAAAAACTTAAGTTTTTTATAATTTTCAATTTGTGAATGGATAAATCAATCAAAAGCCTAATTAAGAGTAATGAATTGCAGCAAACGATGTCTAGTTTGAAAAAAATGAAAAACAGGAAAATAAATTTGTTTTAGTCAACAGAATCGATAATCGATAGATGTTTCTTGGTTTTAGTTTGTGATGGAAATGATTATTTTAGGAGAATAAAGCTTAGAATTAGAGCAAGTCTTATGGTGGAAGAATTCCATTTTCCAAGTTCTATGACACATCAACACTTGAAATAGATCATGGAAGTTCAAATCTAATGGTGGAAGAATTCTAAAACGGTAAAAAATAGAGTTTTTCAAAATGGCAAAATAAATAGTGTTTGACGCTAATTGAAACAGCGTTTTCTTGAAAGACGTAAGAAAAGAAAAGGTTGAAAAATTACCAAAAGTTAGTTTTTGTATATAAATTTTTTTAAGCATGTATATATCATATATAATACAAAAAATATTTAAAAAAAATACATTGTTTGCACTTTACCACGCTTACAAGATCAAAAACAAAACTAATCAATTAACGTATAAAGTGTAACACGTTTATATTTTTTTTTTCTGTTTTAATGATGTAGTCTATCATATATATATATATATATATATATATATATATGTTTACACTTACCAAATATTTGATTCTCTTTAACGTGATTTCAAATTGTGTTTCCTAAAACGCATATTGGATTAGCGTTTTACGCCAAACTGAATTGCGTTTTCTAACAGAAATGCCGTTTTCTTTTGGACGTAAGCTCTCTCCATGAAACCTTGAAAGATGCCTTGGAAAAAACGTGAAATGAGCCTACTAAAAGCATATATGGATCACTATAGTGTGAGAGTATTAGGAATTAGAACTCTCTCATTGATTATAGCCCAACACAATGAACAAAAAAGTATATCTTTGCATCATACGTACACCTTTGTGGGTGATGAAAACCACTAAACAACTACGCACTTCCTACTTCTATGATTCCATCTACGGAACTACCCCCAGTAAACCATATCTTTCGTTTCATCTTCTTTCGTCTTCTTCTGTATTTTGTTCCTCGATGATAAATTTAGGCGAGTTCACAAATTAAATCTCAAATCAACAACCCAATCCCTCTTCCACCCTGACTTTATTCTTGGTATTCTCCACTGGTAAGGCTACTTCAAAAATTAAGGTAACTACAGAGATCGTATCACCACAAACCAGTTGATGCTTAGCTTTTAATACTGCTTTAAATATTTAGTTGAAAATCAATAGTGAAAATAACTTTTATCAATTTCTTAGTGACTTCTGTGAAGGTTGAAAATGTTTGGATTGATGCTAAATTATTTTTTTTAGGCAATTTTATTCTTTGGTATTTTTGAAGTGAATAATATCAGAAGCCAGTAGTGTGTGTGATTTGTTAAGGTATTGCTTATTTATCCATATTTTAGGTTTTAATTGGTAAATTAGCTTTTGTGTATTTTTTGTTTCATATAATTGTATATGACGAGTTGGTTATTTGATTGGGTGTTAAATTTTGAGATTTTTTTGAGGGTTTTGATCAATTTTTCATTTGTGGGGATGTGATTGTGTTCTGTCTCTGAATTTCAATCCTACATCAGAATTGATTATCTATCTTCTTTGATTTTATTTTTTCTTCCTTTTGATTTTATTTTGGTTCTCCAAATTTGTTTTTGATTACTTTTGTGGGTACTTAAAATTCTTTTGAAATTTTGAAAACTTGGTGTAGGCTTAAGTTTTGGAGTTGTTCAACCATTGCTCACAAGTCACAAATTGGAAGTCTTTCAAGGTATTCCTTGCACACTAATTTTATCCGCACACCCATTCATCAATTACAGTTTAGATATGGAGAGACACATCTGGAAAGGGAATATATTTGGATGTAGAGAATATATTTGTCAAAGGTTTTTTCTTCAATCGTTGGGTTGTTCGAAATCCAAAAGACTCTTGGAGTTCCTAAAATTTGGAAACAGGTAAATAATCTCAAAAGGTTAAAACATCTTTTATTCTCCAAAGGAAAACCAACATTCTTTCTTACCACTTTTAGATAAGTTAGGTTCATGTGTTAGAGTTCCCTAGTGAGTTCTCAATACTGTGATTAGATGTTTTGGTAACAATATTGATATCTGTGACGTTCATCATTATTTGATCAGTTATAAAAATCAAGCAGTGATATTACTATTAATATGTATTCTTCTTATGTACATAAAGGATGAGCCTTCTCAAGTTGCGTATGTGAAGATTCACAGGAAGCAGAGACTGCTCTTCTTCTTTCTATGCGGTTGTTATTCTCCCTTCTCACAGATAATAAATGGTCTGTTAGAAGACGAACAATGCATTCTTAAGGTATGTTAGTAATTAAATTGAAATTAGCATGATGCGGCCATGGTAATTTAATTTTTCAAACTGTTATTATAAAGTTCTGCATTCCAAATTTGAGATTCTTGTAATATATTTGTATCTTGCAAGACAATCATTAGTTTTTCTTTATTTGTGTGCGGCAAGTTATTATTTGCATTCATAGCATGTTTGATTCTCTCTCAGCTTGGAAGAGTTGTAACTTTGTAGAAAATGCTTGAGTGGTGAGTAAACAACTTAAACTACTATGGACTATGTAGATGATATGTTTTATGGAAATAAACTTAGCCTACTAAGCTCCAGCTTAATTGTTTATTTTGAAAGAGAAGATGCAACTGTCACTCTCTAACAGAAGACTCTCAGTATGCCGTTAGCATCTGCTGATTCATGGCCTATTATCAATATGTTTGGGCGATGTAGTATGCATTTCACATTTTCTCTTTGAAATGTCTCTTCCTATCGTTTTCTTTTATTTTCAACTATAGTTACATGCTCCTATAACAATTATTTTTTTAATGTTCATTTTTTAAGATTTTTATGTATAGATATTTTCAGTTGCAGAGTGAGAACTTTTTTTTTCATTCTACATCATGTCCAAGTGTCCAACACCTCATGTGAGCTAGCAACTGGAGTCATGTAGGGTTTTACTTTGGCATCTCAGAAACCAGTTCCCGTTTTGACAGCCACACATGACGCATTTGCCTCATTTCCCTCCAAGTGGCAGTGTGTTTCCACCTCCTGCAACAACAACAACTGTTATTACAAGTATCAAATACTTTACAATTTAAGGTTAGATGTAATACAGGGAAACCAACCCACAATTGTTGTTAAGAGGTATGACACCAGACGTGTCTGTATCTCTGAAGCTATATTTACGATGCGGGTGTTGGTATTTTTATCAAACCTACTGCTGAACTTTTATGCATTGAAGAGTTTCTTATTTTAAGTATGGCCTCTTTTTTTTATATAGGTGGATTGTTCTTTAGGCACATATCTGGACTTAAAGATGAAGGGGTATAAGAATTTTTATAGACTGGATAATATGTAATAACATGGAACTTTTATAGTTGTTGAAGATATTTTAGTTTGAATAAGATAGCCATGCAGAAGATTGACTAACACTTGATTTTCTCATTGAACATATATCTTGCGGTTGCGGAGCATAAAGTTAAGAGCTAAAAGCAATCTAAAGTTAGAGATTGGGTAGCAACACCTAATTGATAAGGTTTGTGGATGTGCAGTGAAGAGAAATTGATATGAATAAGATTACAATAGCAGAAAGAGTTAAAGGAAAATGAATGTTAGTTGTACAAAATTTGGATTGATACACAGTGCTACCTTACACATTGATCAGGAACAAAATATCTATATTTTTACAACATGTAATCATGGACAACCTTCACCTTTATAGTGAAGTGCTACCAGCCAAAAATGCAGTATTGTCCATAACATGCAACTTGCACTTGATTAGTTATAATGTTGTGTTGCTGCAATTTTGACTATAGTCACTTACAATGCTTACATAATACTTTAAGTTTCACTAATTCATTTAGTTCCCATTGTAATTTTTTATTTTGTGATTTACTTGGATTAGTCAGTGTCGCATATCTTGATGTTTATATTTCCAGCTTTGAATATTGATCTTATGGGATCATTATTTGGTGAATGATATGGCTGATTGGATAAGAGAAGAATAACATTATAAAGAAAAAGGTATTCATCTGATGCATAGCACGGGTCACTTACTAGTAGTAAGAATAACTTAGTACTTTTATATGGTATAAACAATCCCTAGGAGGGATCAAAATCAGTAGGACTCGAATAATTTGAGCAGGCTTCCAAATACCCGGGTGGATTTTGGATTTTATTTTCATAATAATGGCGTTTTTGTGATCATAGAAAAAGTGTATCATTTTTACAAAATCCGGAGGCAAATCGGTCAAGTGATTCCCTGGTTGGGGGAACCCCTCTCTCTCCTTCTTCCTCCTCTCTCTCCTTCTTCCTCCTCTCTCCATAAATATTTTCGGGCAAACTAGTTCTTTCTCAGGCGACCTCGATATGAGCAGCACCCTTCTTCTTTTCAGTTTGTTGTTAGTTTTCTCTTAGTTTAGTTAGGGATTTAATGTTTTTTAAGTTTAGTTGTGGGTTTCACCATCCTTACCGGCGGCAAGTTATCTACGTCTTTATGACGAATGTTTTTGTGCTTCTAGAGCTTCTTTTCTCGACTTTACGTTTTATATTGGGTTTACTAGATTTTAAGTATGGTGACCTCCAGCGGCCGGAATCTTCATCGGAATCTTCAAGATGTAGAGCAAATCACTCCTATTTTGGAGCATCTCTTTCTCAAAAAAAATAAATAAACAAAAATGGTGGACTTATGATCCGAAAACCATTTATCCCCGATTCAATCTGTTTTCTAGTTATTTTCCGGTGTTCTTACTCTTCTTTTATTAGAATGCTTGGTTTCTTATTAGTATTATATGGTATTTCATTATGGTTCTTAAATTTTGATGTATTGTAACCTAACTTTACAATGAAGTTGGGTTATTTATTAAAAACAAAGAAAAAAAAATCACTGGCTGGGTTTTTGGGTAAATAAAGAACCTAGCTAGCGGTAATCCAACAAATTTCCCGTTCATGGGGGTTTTGAAACTTTGAGGTTTTTTTTGGGTTCAGGGTTCCGACTTTTAGGGTTTCTCTTTTGGTGAGGATTGGATTCATTTAAAGTTCCAACTCCATAAATGATCACATCAGCGACATCTTTCAGTGCTTTTCTTGTTCAGACAAATAATTTATCACCAAGTTCGTCTCTATCTCTGTGAGGTTAGTTTTTTTTTTTTTTCTCATTTGTTTTATTTTAGTATTTTTTTGATGATGAAGAAACAAACTTCATAAAAACCCAATAACAAATATATGAATTTGATGAAGCAAGAATCTTAATTAATAACTTGTATTGATTCCTCTAACCTTAGTTAAATGGAGGAAGTAGTGAAGAAATTGCAAGAGGATGTTCGAGAACTGAGTTTAGGTACACGAGTGGAACGATTGGATAGTCCACCATCGCCCTTCAGTTTCCTAAGAGACTATGTCTCACCAAACTGACCTTGCACTGGCCTGCCCTAACTACTTGGACACAAAATGATGATTATCTTTCCCTCTCAATCGATTGTATCAGTTCATCTCACTCCTGATGGCCAAGCCGATGCGTTGGTTCCATCTCCCACTACTACCAGTACCACCACCACTTCACTGTCATCTCTCTGTATCTGCCCATACCCAACCCATGCCGTTCCCAGAAGCCCTTCGACTTATCTCTTCAGGTTCCTCAGATCCATTTGTGGCTTATGCTCAGGAGCAGAATGATTGTTTTAGCTCTGAATATTCATCTTTATCCTCAGATGTGGAAACTCACGCCACCGAAGCCCTTGGATGTCATCCTGAAGCCGTCAACCTCTGGATAGGGAATCATCTATCAACCACCTCCTTTCACAAAGATCATTACGAAAACCTTTACGCTGTTATCACCGGAGAGAAGCATTTCCTACTCCTCCCTCCTACTGATGTTCATCGTTTATACGTTCACAACTATCCTGCTGCACGCTACTCCTTATCCCAGGTATGCTGTGTAGTCAGAATAAAACTAGTTTAGTGTTTAGTCAGAGAATCTATCTCTCGGTAACTTTATTTGTATGCCTTTGGTTCAGGATACTGGAGTTCTGACATTGCAGCTTGAAGAACCCAGACGACTCGTTCCTTGGTGCAGCGTCAACCCTTATCCTCCTGCTGCTATTAAGGACCAAGAAGTTTCAAAATTCCCTTTATATTTCAATGGTCCCAAGCCGTCCGAGTGTACTGTCAAAGCAGGGGAGATTCTTTATTTGTAAGCCACCCTCTCCTCCGCCTATCACTCATCAATTTTTACAGAATTGTTTTTCGGTTTCTATGAAATAGGTATTCAACTTCAGACTTTGGAGAACAATATAGTTTCGTAAAACTAATAAGAAACATAAATGGGTAGTATTATGTGAATTTTAAGATGCTGTTGCTGTTCAGAATCTACAAAGGCTCTTCCATTTCTAGTCAAATGAACGAGTACCTCTAGAAGGCGAATAACTTCCATATCATTTTATTTAAGGATGAGAAATACTGGGATATACATCGTCAAGTAATATTTGTTATCCTATGAAACTAGTGGAATATTGATGCCTAAGGAGTTAAGACCTTAAATCCCTTGCCGTATCATGGTGAAGCTCAATTAATAGCTCAGTTACTCAAGATTTTCACCAGCGCACATTATTAGAAGCTGCTTTACTGCATGTTTGGTTGACAAAGAGTATGGCTGATTAGTTGGTGTTAATGCAGGCCAAGTATGTGGTTTCATCATGTTAAACAGAGTCCAGACAACAGAGGACGCACCATTGCGATTAACTACTGTAAGGGTTCTATGAACCTTGTTACTCACATTTCAGTTTTTGCTTCTTCTAAAGCCTTCTTCTTTATATTTATTTTTGTTGTGAGGTTAAAAAATTTGATGGACGGGTTATTTGGCAGTGTACGATATGCAGTTTGATATTAAGTATGCATACTTCAATATGTGGCAGTCGATTCGGCTCTCATTATCTTCTAATAAATTAGCTGTTCTGGAAAAGAACTGTGATGATTCAGCCACTACAAATGAGTGAAACGTCAATGCCTGAAGTACCACATGTGTAACTCGATCAAACATGGTAATAAGCTCACCTCCTTCAGAGTGGTCTAATGGTTCCATCAAAAAATTTTATTTTCCTCGGTCCACTTTATTATATTTCCGTAAGTAGGAGCACCTTAAGAAAGTAGATATTAGGCTCTTTGGAATGTAGGTTGATTGTGAAGTTCAATTAAGTTAAGGCTAAGGAGTTAAGTCCGTTAAGATAATTAAGTTACCAGTAAAGGATTTTACTTCCAATGACTTTCGCATTCTTACCTTGAGCAACATAGATCACATATCGTGTAGTTGGTCTATGTACACTCAAACTTGCTGATCATCAATAGTTATAATGGTTCTAGATTATTTACAAGTGGTCAACCCTATCCTTTCATAAGTTTCGAAGCTATAGATTGAGCAAGTAGAACATGCTTCACCTATTTGTTTCTTTTCTGTACTCCTTAATATTTGAAATGCAGACTTGCATTTGTGGGTTATATAACAAACAAATCTTTTATTTGTATCTACTGTTTGTTACTCGTGATATTATTAGGGCAGGTAATTGGTTTATGTAAAATAAACTCTAGAAATATAATACAGTACATTCTAATGTTTATTAAATTCATTTTCAGAAATTGATGATCAACTTTGTTCTCCTGTCAGAATTCCATCTGTTTGAAAAAAGGATCAGTTTTCTTTTCCAGGTAAACAAGGCATGACTTAGTACACGAGGATGAATTGCACTGGTGGTATATGAAGTATTATGATTGTTCGCAGACAATTCCTGTAGAATTATAACCAGGATTGAGAGACTTCCTCTGTAATGCTCAAGAAGCTCGAAACGGGACCTGGCTATTTTTTCCATGACGGCAGACAAACAGACTCTGAGGATGGAGACTTGTATCATTGCTGACGCAGACAATTTTGTGAAACTCTTTTCCTTTGTAGTAGTTAGTTACTGCTACTCTCAGTCAGCTTCGGAAAGATGTTGGAAAAACCGAGGGTCATATAATTATTAGGGTTGAGAGTTCTGAATTAGCTATATCTTCGCATTATTTGGTGCACATACCTTATCTTCTTCCTCTCGGGAACCATCTTCATCAAAGACTATGACAGATAAATCATGTAAACTTTAGATTAATATTAAATCTAGTCTGATAATAGGTATGAATTGGGCATTTGGTCTAGTGGTATGATTCTCGCTTTGGGTGCGAGAGGTTCCGAGTTCAATTCTTGCAAGCCCCTATTTTTGAAAAAAATCGTGGCTTGTAAATGTTTGAGTTGAGACTTCCCCAAACAAATTTCGTGAATACAAAAGAATAATGTGCATTTGTAAAGAAATTTGCTAGTTGATGAAGTCTTCTTTTGTGTTACACAAGTGGTATTATCAAGAAATTTGCTAGTTGATGAAGTCTTCTTTTGTGTTACATAAGTGGTATTATCTTCGAATACCTTGTTGAGCTGATTACTTTTTCAACACATTAAGGATTTATATTTGGGTTTCCCAGCTACTCGAAATGATTTGCAGAAGTAATTGATGTAGTTTCTCCAACAAAGTACCAATATATAGATAGACTTATGTGGATCAAAAGAATACATATTCATAGAGGTGGTTATCTTGATTTTGCCTAATAGACTGACTTGGTCAATGGTAGAATACAAGAGTTCAAGTCTCTATTTAATAGAAAAAAGACTTGGTGCCCAAAATATGTAAAACCTAATCTTAGATACAAGGGCATCTAAGTAATTAAACTTTAGGTTTATAATACTCCCGCTGACGACTATTATGGCTAAGTCATTACAAACATACCATGAAAACTAAAAAGAGCCAAACCTGAAAATGCGTAAACATAAAGACTTGAAACAGTGTTGGACACGCAAATGTTGCCTCGTTAAAACCTTGACAAGAAAAAGCTAGTGGGACAAAACCTTTATGAAGGAAAAAGAATACTACGCGATAAGTTCAGTAGATGCACCTTTGATGATGGAGCTCCCTTGATAAGTACTTCAATTAAATTTTGGCTTGCAAATCTTTGAGACGAGACTTTCCAATTTCGATGAATTTGCTAGTTAGTGAAGTCGCCTTTTGTGTACACAAGCAGCATTGTCTTCGATTAAATACTCTTTTTACGTCTACGTTCTTCTGATAGACACATTTATGTGAGCTCATTTTAATATATTGTTAGTCCTTAGTTTGTACTAATATTGTGTTTTCATTGTGTTTGTTATTATTTTTGAGAAATAAATATTATGGAAAAGATGGCTTCAAAAGTGTTAAAAGCACCCCTCATTTGGATAAGGGCACCCCAATAATGGATAGAGGCACCCCACTCATTTCGAATTCAAATGGATATTTTGGCAGGAATTTTCTCTTTTGATCTGTGGAACGTAATTTAGAGGAGAATATAATTTTTTTAAGAAAGGTATATTCTTGTCATGTAATAAGAAATTTCCTCACGTTTGCTAGCAACTAAATCAAGACAGAATCGTGTATCTCGAATAATTCAGGGAGAATCTCTCATCTCGGGAAACATTGAATTTTGTTTCCTATTTCTCTTGATTTTGTTTCCATACTATTATAATGTTGTTCGAAACAAGCAAGGCAACAATGAGAAGGAGAATCAAAAGATTTGGTCGTGATTGGAACAAAATCAGGACCGAAGGAAAGAAAACTTTCTCAAATATTTTTTATTAAAAAGTGAGGTTTTGGTGAGAAGATTTTAGGGTGATGTGGGTGTGTATTATAAATAGAGATGTGGGGGGTTGGCTTCGGCCAAAAAGCTAGAAAAGATTCTCTGTAAAAATTCGGGTCGTATGAAGAAGATGAAGAAACTGTTGCTAAAAGGTTGAAGATTTTGTGGCCAAAAGATTGAAAATTTTGTTGCTAAAGCTTTTAATCTTTGCAATATTTATCTTCAGTTTGTAACACTTACTTTATAACAGCGTGTCTGTAACGCCAATACATCGTTGCAGACTCGCTGCTTTTATTATTTTCTCTTTTTTTCATCTTTCAAACACTTTTTGAGCCATGTATCAATCTTTTAAGGGTGTTTTGAGCATGATGAGCTAATCCCATCACTGGGGCAGTGGGGGAAGCTATTTTTCACAATTGTTTGGTAACTATATTTAATTCTTTTATGACTTTTGCATTAATTTAAATTGAATTATGATTTTTACTAATTAGGTGTAATTTTGTTTGATGGTGTATGCTTAGTCTAGTACTTTTGATGCGTCAAGCTTATGATTTACATCTAATGTTTTAGGAATCTACTTTTGGCAAAGAATCAGAGTCAACATTTCTATTATTTGAGCTATAATTGTCTAGAATTAATATTTGAATCACATGAATATGAAAAATGGTGAAATCCTATGTCTCAGTTATCCTTAATATTGTTATCATATTTTGTATATATTTGCTAGTATTAGGAATTGAATGTAAAATTGAGTCTTCACAAGTCCGAGTGAACGATACTTTTCTTACCACTGTCTATAACCACATCATCTTCTTCAACAAATTGAGGACTTGTGCCATGGATCGCTAGCTTCATGAGATTTTACAAATGTAGTTGATGTAGTTTCTTCAACAAAGAGCCAAGGTGTAGATACGTTAACTTAAGTGAACAACACTATATTTGTGATCATACCTTACATGGTTCAGAAGGACATCCAAATTACTAGGAGGTGGCTATATTGATTTGATAAAAATCAAATGTGGACATTCACTAAATAACCGAAATTATACAATAACTCCCCCTTGGATGACCACCATGTTGAATAAAATTGCCTCGCTAAAACCTTGTCAGTAAAACCCAGTGGCACAAAATCTGGACGAAGGAAAAAGAGCATAATATCAACATTTTGAATGAAAATTCAACATCACCGGAATGTAGCCTTATTAAAACTAGAATTTTGAATGACGCTATAAAACTTATTATTTAAAAAACATCATAAGCACGTAGTTCTAATCACTAAATTGTAAATAATAATCGATATTCTTTTTTATCAATCGGTTTTTCTTCTTGCTTTTGTAGTCTTTTAATGAAAACCCTAGATTTATTTTTTGGGGTTTTCTTGTTTACATCCCAATTTGTATAGGATCAAACATTAACATATACTTATGTATATTTGTTAATTTATCTCTCTAAATCATATATTAGACCTATCGAGATTCTTTTTTTATTACAAAAGAAAGTTTAACAAGGTTTTGCCCGCGCTTGTATATAGTTTTAGTCGCACACATACCATCACTGGTTCACTACAGTTTCCTAATATCAATTTATTTATTTGTAAGCATGGACCAATATCAATTATTATTTAATGTTCATGTGCATGTACAGGTTCCAAGAAAGATAATGGAAAAACTTCAGAACTTTCTAGTTTTTTTTTTTCTTTCATGTTTGTTGTCATACGACAGATTGATCAGAGTTGGATTAAACCACTGACACCTCGAACTGTGATATGCATGAAACATCAAACACCGATTAAGATGGAAAGCACCGCATAACTCATCATCATACATCGCGCAGTATTATTGTTTATGTTTTTCCACATCTTACCATGTTATGTGAGTTACCTAATTATTATCTTTTTTCCATTTGATGATTAATTAAGATTAATGATCAACGATAATGTTGCTTCTATATTTATGGCGCGGGTAATATTTTTCCGAATAAATTAAAAAAAAAAAATTATTTTTTTTATAGAGAAAGAAACAAAAATAAAAATACACCGAAAGATGATCTGTAGTTTCTATCCTACTTAATGAAACTATAACCACCAAAAATTGGTGTTGTATTCGACTTGATTGTCTTTACGGTAATGAATCATATGCATGGTTAGAACAACCTACAACCAATTAATATCGGTATTTTTGTCCATTGGACATCAATCATATGATTCATATATGGTTTCTATTCCTTACAAGAAACCTATCATCAACCACAATGTTGATTTTTATCTATAAAAAATTACGATACTAATTTCTTTATTTTCTTTAAAAAAATCATCTAAACCAATAGAAATTGAGTCTCTCTACCGATCTTGGAATGAGATATTGATAGGATTCTGAAAAGCCTATATATAATAACCGCAATCAATATCTACAATGTAGAAGCGGCAAATACGTGTCGAACCCACAGGGAGCGGGGACAATATTGTAATCAATATCTCTAATAAACTAACAAGGAATGATGTTTTTTGTATTTTTAAGAGTGTCAGTGAAATAAATAAATTAATTAAAACTAAACTAAACTAATAAAATAAATATACTGGGAGAATCAGTAATCAGGGTTTTTAGTATCCACCAGCATTTCTATTCAATTATTGAAATGAAACATAACTCCTGAATATTAATTTATCGTCCGTTCTATCGAAATCACCTATTATATGTATTAGAGTCGCAAATATCATTGGGACACCCTAAACCACGATAGTAGCTGTTCAGTCCTGCTTCGGACACAAATAGAGAAAATGGGTTGATCTTAGGGGAGGGAAGCAAAAAAGTTGAAGGAACTTGTGTGTTGAATTGTGTGTAGAAAGGCTGAACTATTGAGAAAATAACATAGCTTTAGAGAGTGATAAGCTTGTTGTTTCTGAAATGGGCTAAATAGCTTATTTATGATAGTTGAGAGCACACATGTTTCCTTGTAAAGTAGTGGAAATAATGGATAGATTGAGTAATGGGGATTATGGGGGTAATGGTGTAATCGTCCATTATCCTTGGAAGTTTCTGGAAAACCATTATTTCAATACCTCCTCAACCATTTTACCACTACTTTGTAACTTCCTTGTCATGGGGTGTTACCACGCGCATGTTGCTGTAACCACCAGACCAAACCCCCATGTTTAATCCCCTATGCAATTGTTTTGATTTCTTGTAGGAGTTAGTGGATTCATGGACTCAAAACACGTGAGTAATGTAAGTCATGTCAGTATGGAAAAATGAAGATGATGCTAGCACAAGCAATGACAAAGAGGCGCACAAGAGTAGGGAAGGAGTGCTAGTTCCACTGGCAGCATAGGTTAGTACGGGTGCTAGTGCCACTGGCAGCACGACTTAGTGCTGGCACTAGCGCTGCCAGCACTAGTGCTGCTGCCAACGTTAGCACTAGTACTACTGCTAGCACTGTTGCCAGTGTTGCTGGTAGCACCGCTAAGGCTTGTTTGGCGCGTGTTTTTTTTTTCTTTTTGGATTTTTCTAGCCTTTTGACACATGTGTGTGCTACTCATTGGTGTTGGGGGTGTGGCTAGGGTTCGCTAAGGCTGGAACTTGCTAGTGCAGTGGTTATGCCTGTGCACCATTAGCTTTGGCATCCGTTAATGTTGTGGCCATATTTATTGCCTATTTCAGGGTTTCTCAATTGTTTGAGATTTAATTGTTAGCATTTATGCTTAATTTTGTGCAGTGAATATAGAACATACTCAAGAGATTCAGTCGTGAATAGGTGGTCTGTGTTTATAATACTTCTCATATATCATTTTATGTGATTCTTGGCTTACCATATGTGACAAATCAACCTCATGGTATTGGGGTTGATACTCATCTGAATAACTACCCATATCGAATGACGTGGATTTGAACTTCCATACCTGAGACGATTATAAGAAAGAACTTCCTTATGTCGTGACCTTATACATATATTCTCTAATTGTCATCTTAGATGACATCTCCTGAGAAGGAGTAATCATCCTCATAAAAGTACCTAAAAAGAAATACTAAAACAAAAAGGAATACTAAAACAAATACTAAAACAAAAAAAAAAAACAAGTAAAAAGGAAAAATAAATTCTAAAATAAAATAAAAATATTATACAAAATAAACAAAATAAATATTAAACTACGGTTTGAAAAAATACTAATTATAATATTCCACAACCGCTCCCCGGCAGCGGCGCCAAAATTGATAGGATTCTAAAAAGCATATATATAATAACCGCAATCGCACGACGTCTACAATATAGAAGAGGCAAATACTGGTCGAACCCACAGGGAGCAGGGATAATATTGCAATCAATATCTCTAATAAACTAACCAGGAATGATGATTTGGATTTTTAAGAGTGCCAATGAAATAAATAAATTAAAACTAAACTAATAAAATAAATGCACTGGGAGAATCAGTAACCATGGTTTTTAGTATCCATCACTATTTCTATTTAAATACTGAAATAAACATAACTCCTGAATATTAATTTATCGTCTGTTCTATCGACATCACCTATTATATGTATTAGAGTCGCAAATATCACTGGGACACCCTAAGCATGGCACATCAAAAGACTAAACCCAAGCATGCACCATCAAATTGTTTTTGTGAGAAAATTATACAATACTAAATATAGGTTCACAAATAGTACTTGGCTATTCTAAGCATACCCCATCAAAGGATTTAACTCAAGCATGAAATATCAAATAATAAGACAAATATATTCGTGAAACTCAATTAGGAATAAAAGTTACTATATCATACAAAACCGGTGAAGCAACAACTAATTTCACCATTAAATCAATAAACAATATCAAGACTTAACCAATTCATATCATAATAGTTTATTGCTCAATAAATCAATTCAAAGTACCTTAAATGCTAAAAGTGATTTCTACATAAAACCCTAATTACAAAGCTTAGCTAGACATGGCAATGGGTTTCTCAAAGCCCATAAAAATAAATTAGGAAAGGAAAGAAAATAAACCGATTACGGATGCATGTTCTGTTATAAATCTGGTATTCATGCCCATTTAGCAATATTTATTTGCAATTTCAGATTTTATGTACACTACCTATAAAAACATAAAGATAATAGAATTAGTATAAAATAAAGTACTAGCAAATATAAATTAAACGGTAAATATGTATAAATTATCCTCGCATCAGATATCATTATTATGGTATTATTAATTGAAAATTACAAATACCACCAAAAAAACCGAGGAATTGCTACATTCTTGAAGGATAGCGAGTAATTATTGTTTTTCCTCGGGGTTATAATCACAAACATTTGAAACAGTTCCACTTAAAACCGGAATACGACAGGACACAAAAAGATAAATGGGTGAGCACTTGGCTTGTTAGCCTATATAATTAGTCCTTGTAGTGACCTAATTGATCTTGAGGTATATTTCTTCTGCAAAATGAGTCCATAATTTCATTCAAAAGGTGAGTCATTATCTCATAGGCCCTACAGGTCAAAAAATTATTAGACTGCATATTTTTATGTTTGGTTGTAACCAATAAAATTCATGGTTGGTGTTAAATTTGTCGGTCAAGTAGACTACAATTTTATTTTATATAGGATAAATTTTTATGACTCTTGAAGTCAATATTTATGCTCCAACCTGGTGTTGTTAAAATCCATAATTATTATGAAAAATAATATCCCCAAACAACAACAAAAATTCTCTCTCCTCTAGATAAGCGATTTCCGATATAGGGGAATTTTTTTTCCGACAACCTCTGCTGCTCATATCAGCTTTGATCTGAGCAGTACCAGTTTTTAATCATCCCTTATTAGCTTAGAGTAATCAACTAGGAAACCTCTAGAGAAGAAAGGGAAAAAAGCAAACCCTAACATTACCTTAACTTTCACCACCATCATCAAAACCCTAAACAACTTCCATGGATTTAGCAGATCTCATTGGCTAAATCCTCGATTCACCAACCTTTAGCCTTCAATTAGGTCGTTACTGCTTTAAAGTGATATCCTCCTTTACTCATGAAGATTTTATCATAATTTTTCATTATGATGCTGCTGAAAGATGGAATTCTTATAGAGGTTTCTTTCGGATCTGGTCTTCATCAGCAATCCTTTTCGACCCTGATCTCCAACTGTTATTCACTATTACAAATTTGAGGTAAATCTCAGTTTGGTTCTTCCTCAACCTCTTTTGGTCGGAAAAGTAGGAGAAATTTTTTCTGTTGATACTCATACACAAGTATTATCATTTTGATGGTGCTGGATCTTGTCTTCCTGCTTTCTTTAAACCTTGTGAACCCATTACCCCCCCTTGTTTTCCTTAACTACCTCTCAGAAAACCCAATGGTTAGATACTAAAATCCTTTAGACCTAGGCTTGATCTTGTGCCACCTCTGTTGCGTTCGATCCTCAATCTCAATAACACTTTGCAGCTTCTTTGTATTTTGTAAACCTTTTAGCATCTGCATTTGATTCCTGAAGTTGTTCTGAGCCATTCCTGAGCTAGTGAAGCCCCTTGTTAACCCTTTTGATTTCCTCTCTGAACCTATTTATGGAAGTTGAAAGGAAATTTTCAATCAAACCATCAGTTTAATTGCAGTTCAAAGTGATATTTTGGTTTTATTGGTGGTGTCCCTCTGGTTTTTTTCATTTATTGCCTTGTTTATCCCTGAATTAGTATATTGCAAAGTTTCATTATGGTTTTTGTCAAAGTTTTTTCAAAATTCGGATTTTATTTAGGTTTGTTTGGGTTGTTTTGCTTCCTCAGTCTTGTTTTCCAAGGACCTCGAATTCTCCTTAGAGTTGTATTTGATCAGGATTTGAATCGTATTAGAAGCTACCCTTGATTTGGTTTTAACCAAATTAGTCGTTAAGGAAACAGTATTGAGCTTTAGCCTGGGTATCCAAGGAAATTAACATCATCATCTTTCATTCTTCAACACTTAATCTCTCGTCTACACCAAAATCAAAGTGTTGAAACCTGAAGCAAGTCGTACTAGAAACCTGCTAACCTTGGTCCTCTATGAAAATGTTAGATTCAACTGCAATGTCTTGACCAAGGAAAAATATATTTCACAACATGCAGTATAACATCTTCCCCAGATGATGCAAGCCGTGAGTACTAAATCTTAGAATCACATATACAAAATTACTTTTTATCTTAGCAGAAGCAAGTACAAAACCTAATTTTATGTGAATGGGCCGGTGAACTCGAGTTTTTTAATTACACTTAGTCTCAGTTTCGTTGTATTTTACTTTTCAGCAAATTTGTTTTTTCCCATTTTAATTATATTAGTATAATCTAGTTTGAGTTTGTAAGTCCTGTTGCATCTATATTTCAGTCTCTAAAATGCTTTTAGTAACACTATTAGCAGTAGTAACTTTGTCTTCTCTGGTAAACACCACCTGATGGATCAAGACGGGGAAAGAAAAAATATAGACAACTCAGCACATGAACAAAATTGCTTGACTAGCACCTTTAATCATGCGCATCGAACACCCCTACCATCAATTAAGCTCTTATGGACTCAACCGTGTCCATCAAAAGTACAATTTTTCTTGTGGAAAGCATTGAATGAAGGCCTTCCGACCTTTGACTCCAACATCTCCCCTCGATGCATCTTTGATCCGAAGAACGTTGCTCACGCTCTGCTCCACTATTTTGCTACTTTAGATTCATGGCATATCATTCCAATTGTAACTGATGAATCTTTGGGTATCTTATACCCTCGTGTAATAGCCCGTTAAGTAATTTAATAAATTTCATGTTTCAAAAGTAAAATAAATTATTATGAGTATATGTCCTCGTATTATTCGGATAATACTTTACGAAAAAAATTTAGTATATGAGATGAAAATGTTTTCTCCATGATCAAGGGGAGAAAATATGTGACAGACCGAAAATTTCGCCTCCAGCATAATACTCGTCAGATCAAAACTCTTTGATGCGTTACTCTGATGACGACAAAACCTTGTGGCTTACCAGAAAAATGCACGCAAATTTGCCTTTCGAAGCATGATCTACAAGCATGATACTCAAAACGTAGTTTCTATACGTAGCTCACACCGTTCCAACTTTCCCTTTGTTCTGATAAGGGTGTAAGGATATAAAATCTAATGGTAATGCCTTTGGCATACATCACCTACTCATTAGCATGTTCGGTCTTAAGTCATGCCTTGGACTAGTACATAGGCCATAACAGACCTACTTTCAGTTTCCTTAACTCTGCTTCGACTATGCGTTGGGTGCATACACTGAATTTCTCTTGTCAAGGGTGCAGCATCCAGAAATATTCCATCCATGTCGTCTAGCTTCATAGGAAGTATGAATATCCCGTAAATGAAATGCAACTACCGCATCATGTATGACAACAATCATCTTTTGCCTCGCATTACCGAGCCGGATGATATGAGTTACCAAGATGTAGCAATCATCTCCTAATTAGATAATATGAGCAACAAGGTGCTAGAACACAAATGCATTGCATTGCAGCTGCCTATATAACCAACACGTAC
This sequence comes from Papaver californicum, assembly GCA_023531435.1. NCBI lineage: Eukaryota > Viridiplantae > Streptophyta > Magnoliopsida > Ranunculales > Papaveraceae > Papaver > Papaver californicum. Next base: position 5,468,517 of record JAJJMC010000896.1, read on the forward strand.
CATGAAAGGATCAAGCATGAGCATAGTTCATCAAAAGGGTCATCTCGAATGGGACAAGCAACTTAAGCCTATTAAGGAAAAACAACATTGATACCCAGAGGCCAATCGTTTCGAAAGTATATGCTTAGGCATATATAATCCGTTTCATCAACATTTTCCAACTTATGTCACAAACAATGTAGTCAATATCGGATTTCAGTTTATCTTGGTCGGGACCGAGACTCTGGTACAACTTTGTATCAGGGAGATTATAGTTTAAATATCAGTGAAATCTCAGTTCCGTATAATATATATATATATATATATAATTATTATATCAATGAAATACCACCAATTTTAAAGATAGAAATAAGTATTCGTTTGAAATAGGAAAAAAAATTAAATCTAAGATAGAAACTTTGTTTTTAATGTCATTTCCCTAACAAGTTAATACCCAAAACTCACTTCATAGCCCCAGAACATGTGGAAAATAATTGGGGTTCATTTCACGTTACATATTATACTTTGTATTACTTAGTGGGTGATACCATTAGATTAGATTGTTTATCAAAATTAGTCCACCACTACACACGTAACACATCTAGCAAATAATATGTGTCAAAGGGTTGTTGTGGTAATTTTCATTTTTATAACAAAACCCTTACAAACCTAATTATCTTATCGACTCATTTCTATTACTAGTTCTCTCTGCCTTTTCTTCTTGTCTGCTCTTCCTCTTTCACCATTATTGTAAGATAGGAAATTAAGTATATGGAAGCTACTTGAAAGATGTAATCAGTTGTGTCTCTTAGTTCTGTTTGCTGGGATATGGGAGACTGTTTAGCTAAAGATGTTATTTTTAAAGGCAATACAGGAACTGTTTCCTTGGGTATTTTTTTTATCAAGTTTCCAAGCATTTCTTAACTTCTCAAGTGTTCTTTCAATGAGATTGTAATTTAGCTTCTGTTTCTTGGCTGATAATATGAGTATGATCGTTCTGATCCTCGACTTATTTGTATATTATTTTTCTTCTTTGATATAATCTTCTTTCTTCTTTGATATAATCGTCTCAGCTGACTCGCTTCGGCTTGATCGCGTCCTAGTCAAGCGAGATTACCGTCTAAATCTCATCTTGCATATATTGGATGTTTCATCTCGCTTTAGCGCCGAGATCGAAATTTCTGGCGAGATCTCAGCCGAGACAGTCGATATTGTCGATATTAACTATACTGGTTGTAAGGTCAAAGACCAAGCAAAACCTAGTTTGTATAGGCTAAGGGAGTTTCGCAAAGTATGCACAAGCTTGTGCGTACCTAATACCACTTAGTAGGAAAATATGCATTCTCGAGTAAGCAACACGGATGAATGATGCTTTCGCATCATTCAAACTCCATCGACTAAGCTACATGGACTAGTGATGTTTATGCATCAAGTATGTACCAATGTATATGCAACACCGTATAAACATGCATTTCCGCTCAAGCATCTTCAACCAAGGACCCCTTCCTATATATGTCTTAAACGCATTCCTATATATTTTTGAAAAGAAGGGTAGGTACCATTTACCAACGTCCACGTACTTTCACGACAAGCATAACAATGATGTAGCATCATGAAGATTCCTCGGATAAGCTTCATATGAACAATGATGCTTCATTGGGTAAGCTTTGTGGCAACAGTGATGCTTCCTCGGGTAAGCAACATTCGTTAATGTTGCATCCCTTGGTAAAGGCGGTTGTAGCATCGTAATGCTTCTAATAGTAAGCAAAAAAGGTAAATGTTCCATCTTTGAGCAAGGGACAAGCTTAGCTTCGTAATAATGCAAAGTTGTTGCATCCTTGATGCATCCCTGAGTAAGCTTCACAAGCTTGAGATGAAGCTTCATACCATGCAATGACGCATCCTAGAGTAAGCGTCATGCGAAAAATAAGGGTGTCACAAAATATGTACAATATTAGAAGTTCGCGTTCATTAACTTAAAAAATTATATTACTAATCTTTCTCCGAACATGATAAAATCGAAAAAGGTTGTCATTAAATAGGCGTTGAAAATATCTCGTTTAGCTTTTCCATAAGCTTATGTCGTTTGAAAAGGCAAATTCAATCACATCTAGCAAGCATGTAGAGTTTTAGTACATGCTACAAGTACTCTGATAGAGTCTATCATAACATAATTCTCATTCTCAAAATTAATATTTCCACGTTTGAAGATGAGGAGATTATAACGCCCGTGAGCACTGGTACCAGTAAATTTTGAATTTTTTAAAATATGAATATACTTGAGAATTATGTGGCATCTTGGTAAGCAAATATGATTGTCGAATATTCATTATAATAGCTACTGAAATGATGGTGGTTGTTAACATATCTGCAGAGATATATCGACATATGTGATTGGTAGGCACAAAGTCCAAATTATGTTCGATTGAAATCTCTTGAATAGCACAACATTTGGATCCAAGACTTAACACCTTAAACGTGCCAGCCTGAATTCTGAAAATTACAGGTTGGTGCAGTCTTCATGTGTTATATGAAGAATATCATCGTTGTAAAAACGATTTGAGGATTTCATTTTTCTCCTCAAACCCTAGGATTGGTTCAATAATACTTTATTGACCCTGTATGATGCATTTGGCATGGTAGTCCTTGAAGGATTCATATTGCATCTACACAATAAATGTGGTCGGAGAACATATTCAAATTTGTAACTCGATTATATTAGGTTTAACAATCCTTTAAGTATTTTTCAAAAGTTTTGCAAAGTACCAAAATTTGTATTATTTGATGATATCACTTTACAGGTCCTTTGAAGAGTCCTTAAAAAAACAAAAATCCACAGTTAAACAACATAATTTTTTTTACTTTTTTTTACTTTTTCTTGATTTGCAGTTTCAAAATTATGTTTACATAAAACTTTTCAATTAAATAGACTATACATTTTGTTATGATGCTTGTTTTGTAATATCCATATAGTTGAGTTAGCATCTATAAATACGTCAAAAGTTGTACTCTTTTCTCTCTGTTTCAGGTTTTTTCCCATGTGGTTTTCCTGACAAAGTTTTAACGAGGCAACTTCTCGCTGATTCATTCAAAATGTTGATAGTGTGCTCTTTTTCCTTCGTCCAAATTGTCCCATCGGGTTTTACTGGCAAGGTTTTAGTGAAGCAATTTAGATTCAACATGGTGGTCATCCAAGGAGGAGTTATATAATTTTGGTTATTAAGTGGATGCCCACATTTGATTAGACCAAATCAACATAACCATCTCCTAAGAATTTGGATGTCCTTATGAACCACGTAAGATATGATCACAAATACAGTTTTGTTCACTTATGGTAATGTATCTACACCTTGGCTCTTTGTTGAAGAAACTACATCTGTAAAATCTCGATAAATTACCAATCCATGGCACAAGTCCTCAATGTGTTGAAAAAGAATGTAGGCGCAATAAGAGTATTTAATCGTAGACAATACTGCTTGTGTAACAAAAGAAGACTTCATTAACTAGCAAATTTCTTCACGGAAGCACATTAACCTTCTACATTTGAAGAATTTGTTCATCGAAATTGAAGAGTCTCGACTCAAAGATTTGCAAGTTAAGATTTAATTGAAGTACTTACCAGGGGGAGCACCATCATCAAAGGTACATTTACTGGATTTATCACGTAGTACTCTTTTTCCTTCGTCAAGGTTCTGTCCCACTGGGTTTTCCTTGTCAAGGTTTTAACAAGGCAACATTTGCGTGTCCAGCACTGTTTAAGTCTGTTTACGTATTTCAGGTGCTCTTTTGAGTTTTCCTGGTATATTCGTAGTGGCCATCAAAGGGAGTATTATAAACCTAAAGTTTAATTACTAAAATTTCATTGCGTTTAAAATTAAGGTTTACATATACTTGGACACCAAGTCTTCTATTTTTATAAATAGAGGCTTAAACTCTTGTACTACATATTATTAATAAGAATTTTTCTCATCTCCTCTCTACATTTGTGCATCTTTCTAATTTCATAATATGACCAATATGTTGAATAAATTGCCTCGTTAAACCTTACCAGTAAAAACCAATAGGATAAAACATGGACGAAGGAAAGATATTATATTATCAACATTTTGTTAATGATAATTCAACATTATCCACTTACCGTCTCATTAAGACCTTATCGGGAAAACAAAGTGGGGAAAAAACCTGAAGCAGAGTTACAATAGTGCAACTTTGACGTCTAACTTACCTACACGAGTAGTTGAAGAAAAGAAGCATCACAAATATTTTATAAAAAAGAAAAAAAATCTTATCAAAGCAATGTATCTCAAATTACAGCAACAGTTTTTCACAATCACGCTGACTGGCAAGGGTCATACTGATGAGGACATTAAGGAGGATACACTAATTGAAACTGTGTTAATAATTGCGTATTCAGATTCAAAGAAACAAAAAACCGCAAATACATAATCTCAACAGTACAATAATAGTCCAAAGACATAAAAAGCTTTCAATTTTTCCTTGCTACAACAGCTTTAGTTTCTCGATCTCACAGGGAATGGCATAAGTTCCTTTGCAAAAGTTAATGCTTTTTTCTTCTTCAGTTTAGAAAGAAAAAACAGAACAAACAAAAATATAGAATAGACAATTTAAACCCTCTATCCATTATACTATGACGATGAACAGAAAGGTACAACTAGCTAGCTGGATAGCTGTCCCAGTTAGAAAAAAAGCTCAGGATTCAGCTCCACCTACTCTATTCCATGCACGAGACCCCTCGAGAGCTAATCACCTACTAAAAACCCACTGCATTCATTACTTGACTAAGACTACAAAATTACGACTGTACAAGACCAACCAAAAGACCAACCATACAGGCTTGCCGAACGCCTTCCAATAAATAAAATGAGTATCATATTTGAAAAAGGCAGACCCAGACAGGAGAGCAAAGTACCACCATGCAACACTATGTCCACTTCCTTTTTCTTTATTTTCTTTTACTTTTCTTTATTAGATGTGCACGCCATTACCATTAGCATAAACACCGTTTAAAAGCCCATTAGCAGCCTTAATTGAGTTCCCATTTTGGTGCACTTTCATGCCCGATGATCCATTACTCATTGATGATCCATTACTCGTTATTGTAGTACCCTTCTTCTTCAATGATTGTGGCTGGTTAGCATGTCCAGAGTTTGGTATGAGTGTGTCTAACTGCCCACATGCTGCTGCTATAAGCCCTGTAACATATAAGTAAAGCATGCATTATTGTCAAAGTAAATATTTTTACTATTATAGTATGCAATCGTGAAGTCGCAATTTTTGTTGTGTTTTAGTCCTCTGAAGTGCGCTTTACTAAGTCTCTTCGGGGCATTATTGCTAGAAATCTGCGCAGTCTGCAGTCTGTTGGGACTTCTAGTATCCAGAAACTGTGAGACATTGTAGTAAAGGCTGGCTGAAGCCCCGAGAAATAAGAGAAACAGAACCATTTGCCAATATACTCTAGGGTGCATAAGCACCCACTAATGTAATCCACTTGTATGATCTTTGTATAGTGACAGAACTAAAAAGTTCCACAAAACTATAGGCACACTAGCACATTCAGCTTAAAATTTTCATGCAGACTCGCATAAGGATGAGCCAAGGATTGAGTTAAGAATGTTCTTTTAACCAAATGGATCAACTTCGCAAAAAATCCAGCAGACTCTAAAATTTCTAACCCAGTGAAAGATTACTTTGACCTTAATGGCTTTCCCATCGATTTCAAAATAACTTCTGCTAGGGTATGAGGAATAAAATAATCTTGTCATGATCTCGATGGCAAGGTGAATATTCCCGTCAAATATCTACTCTAAATTATTTGCTAAAGGGAAATTGAAATGCAAAAGAAAATTAAATACCTAAGAAAAGTCCAGAAGGTTTTCCAGGTCTCGACTTGAATTCAGGATGGAATTGAACCCCCACATAATAAGCATGTTGAGGCAATTCACAAATCTGCAATCCAAAATATGTTAGCAAAAATTCAAGACCACAGCTAATTAGTAAGCACTTCATGTTTAATAGAGAAGGAATGGCATACCTCCATACGTTCACCAGTTTCATCTTTCCCAACAAACGAAAGACCAGCACTTTCAAGTTGTTTAATCATAGCAGGATTAACCTACATATAACAAAAGTTATGAAACTGCTAATGAAAGCAAATCATCTGAAGTGAACTACTAAGAATTCCGAATCATGAAAGGAAAAGGAAAAACTACAAAAAAAAAAAAAGTTCAGCACCAGTGTCCAGCGCAATTAGGCAAGCAACGATCACATGAATCATACCTCATATCTATGCCGATGTCGTTCATCAACAGAGGTTACGTTGCCATATCTAAAACAAAAATGAAAATCACACGGGTTAAATAAGATGAAGCAGTTACTTCAGGGATCATTAAACATTAGTATTTTTTATGTTTTCCTTTTTGTGTGTACTCCAATGTACTATGCATTTACAATTTATGCTCCTCTCAAGTTTCTCTTAATTCACACTGGCCATGTGACTGAATTCAGTTCCCACCATTTTAAATAATGTCAAGATTCATGTGGCTCACTTCTTTTTTAATATCTTCCCTTGAGCTATAACAACATGTGAACAAAGCAGTTTGAAAAGGTACAAAACTGTTATACAAAAATCGGGTGAACAGGAATACTCCAAATTTATGGGGTATAACCATATGGAGACACCTCAATTATGAAGACTGTATGCATAAGAAGATGAGAAAAGCAGCTGAAGCTAAGAGGTTCAGAAAATGTTGCAAGAGTTATGAGGCCTCACAGCTTTGCAGATTTGCAATCAGTAGTCTGGAAGTGTGTTGTCCTGGATCCAAGTCGCATGGTACCTCCCATATGCGTTTTTGAACCCTGGTGAGTAGAAAATTATTTGAGTATGGGCTACTTTTTTTTCAACTGCAGATAAATAAAATGCGTAGCATTCTCTCCTCGGTCACTAGGGGCATCAGACGCACAGAATACATATATTTACCTCTGGCATAAATACAACACATGGATTTGCTGTTTCAGGATCAAATTCAGTACTGTTGGCGTCTTGAAGATTAAGAACATTCCGAGCAAATTCAATGACAGCAGTTTGCATACCAAGACAAATGCCAAGAAAAGGAATTCTGTTTTCACGAGCATATTCTGCAGCCAGAATTTTGCCTTGCACCCCTCTATCACCAAATCCTCCTGGAACCAAGATACCGTCTGCACCCTGTAGCGCAAAATGTGACCATTAAGAAATGGGAGTCCAAAAAAGATGAAAAACTTCTCATTTTCTCTCAAATTGATGGTATTCAAGGGCCAACCTTTAAAAGATCCCATGCAGCCATACGAGTCTGCAAGAAAATATAATTTACTGTCAGATTGTTATTAAAACCTTCAGTAAACATCTAACAGGTGGAAATAGCATATAAAACCAAGACAGTAGTAACCTCTTCCTTTGTCGTAAGTTCAAGGTCACTAGCTGCAACCCATTCCACTATAAGCTTCTTTCGGAATGCAACAGAAGCATGCAACAGAGCCTGCATACAGAATCAATCCATCCTCTTAGGCAGATTTTAACAAAATTCAGAAATTTAGGTGTCCTGTTATCATAATGTGTTAATCAATATTTCCTATAAACAATCAACTCATGCAAGCATTCTCTAGAAAAGAAGAGCTCAATGAGGACTTACTAAGATGCAACCTGATAGGTAGTATACATGATTGTCAAAGATATATATAACATGAGCAAGACAACTTCGTAAGTACAATCAAGGTACAAGAATTTTTATCAGCCCAAGCACTAGAGTATTATTTATAAATGAAGGCATAAATATAAAAGAAGACAGCAAAAAAGAAG
>JAJJMC010000896.1:5476750-5514698 GCA_023531435.1 Papaver californicum
TGCGACAAGCTAAGATATTTGGAGTTAACCCCAATCCTCTTAGACCCCGTACACTATGTTGGGTTGGTTTTGTTTTCTGAAAGTCAAAAGTGCAACAGAAACACCAATGAGATCCGAGGTACAACCAATAGATTATTTGAAGGTTTTCAATTTACTAATATATTTGCGCTTACCTGCTCCCCAACCACACTCAGAACTGGAACAAGACTAACGTGAACCAGGCAGAAGTTGCCAGACCCTAATTGAAAAAATTAGGGAATAACAAAAAAGAAATTAAAAAAAATGCAGCACTATAATAAAGTTGCAAAACAGTAATGTGTTTGGCAGGCATGAATGCCTGTCCTCCTTACCTACTCGGTACGAGAATTGGCCCAATGCCTCGATAAATGGCATAGACTCAATATCCCCTGTAACAACAGGATAATCTTTTAACTCAAACTAGAAAAATAATTTGTATATCGTGCCACCTGACTGAAGAATATAATCAGTGCGTACCTATAGTTCCCCCTAGTTCAATGACACAGACATCAGCTGGGCCCTCTTGACCATCTACTGGTATCATAGCAACACGTTCAATCCAATCTTGAATAGCATCAGTTACGTGAGGTACAACCTAAAATTTGGCAACAAAACATTACTAAGGTTTCTCACAGTCACACTAATTTGTGAAACCTTGATCAGAAGGAAGAATAATGCAAAAAGTCAAGTTGACACATACCTGAACAGTTTTTCCCAGATAGTCCCCCTTCCTCTCCTTGTCAATAACAGCCTGTTATGCATTAAAAAAATAAAAGAAGAAAAAAAAGCAACTGTGATATTTGTAGTCTCCAATTTTCAAGTAATGCACACCTGAAATTTTAAGAAAATAATAATCACATAATGGTGTTTATGTAATCAAATTACCCTGTGAATCTTGCCATTGGTGATATTGTTATCACGAGTTAGCTTAATATCTAGAAACCTTTCGTAGTTACCAAGATCTAGGTCCACCTACAAAAAGAATGAATATAGTAGGCATTTTTTGTTAAAATAGTTAAGAAATACTGAGAAACCACTGACTTAGAAAGAGTGCACTACAAAACCTCACAACAAAGACACTCATAAGGAAGTATTCTTACCTCACCACCATCATCTAATACAAAAACCTCTCCGTGCTCAAAAGGTGACATTGTTCCTGCATCGATGTTCAAGTATGGATCTGCACATTTTGTAATACAAAAGAAAAATTGTGTATGAGTTCAAGACTTTGCGGAAAAGAAGAATACAAACAAAAGAAAGAGACAAAAGAAAAAAAGTAACCATTTTTTTTTAAATCTCAACTCTTTATCTTCTTTAAAGACCAATAGGCATGATTTTAGTTAAACTCTTTTAATTTGAGTTGCCAACCAAATCTCTTAAAAAAAAAAAAAAAAATTCTCAAAATAAAAACAAAATATGAAATCTAAGTTGAAACATCAGTGATACCAAACAAAAAAAAACTGAGATAAAAGAAAAAACATCCCTTTTTTTACTGTAACTAAAGTAGACCTCAAATCTATGTAGGTGAATACAAATTTCTACTGTCTCACTCTCTCTCTCTTTTCTTTTGATTTCCATAAAAGAGGTGGACAAAACACAGAAATTGAAGCTTTATCTAAAAAACATCCCTAAAAAATACAAAGGAATTTTAAGAACAAGCAAGCAGGAAAAGGAGGGGTTGAATCAGAAAAAATGAAAAACCTTTATATGTCTCCAGCTAACTGCAGTGACACACAAAACATGAAAATTATAAATACATACCAATTTTAATGGAAGTAACTCGAAGGCCACAAGATTTGAGAAGCAATCCGATACTACTCGCCGTCACTCCTTTTCCGAGACCACTAACAACTCCACCAGTTACCAATACATACTTCATTTCTATAGATTATTCCAAAACTGAGAAACCCTCTGTTTACCAAAGCAGGAATCAACACAAAACAGTGAGAAAATTTCATTATCAGAAAATACCTTCAAAATCAACTTAACATAAGAGTTATTCAAACACAGAAGTTCCTAAAAGCCTATTACAGCTTCATATTAGTCACATTAAGACCCTAAGAAATAACATAATCCAGCGTAAGTTAATGAAAGAATGATAATAACCAACTAAGATAAACCCAGATGAAAAAGATAAAAAGTTGAAACCTTTTTTTATGTGCTGCTCTTCTCGCTCTTGAATAGTACAGAGATGGGTTTTGCTGTTTTAGTTAGTATCTAAACACTCAACTACCCTTTCTCTCTTTTCTATCTAATCTCTTATGTATTAACTTAGTTGAATCAAAAACAAAGAAAGAAAGAGAATGAGGAAAGATGGAGGGTTGGGGTTTATATAGGAAGACTGACACAGAATACTTACTAGTTGTTATTAATATGATGATGATGAATGAATCAATGAATTAGGTTTTATTAGTTTCCTACAGTAGTACTGGTCTGTTTTTAGAGAGAAACCAAAACCTATGAAACTTCCTACTTCCTTTCTTTCATTCACACCTCTCTCTCTATCTTCTATAGCCTCTTTGGTTTTGCCTTTTAGGGTTTCTTGTTAAACCTCAATATTTTTATTTTTATTTTTATTTTTATAATAATAAAATATATTTGTACACTTGGATACTTATATCGGAAGGACTTAATAATGATAATAGAATAATAATAATAATAATAGAATACATTATCCCTTACTTAGGTTAAATCTTTCAGTTTTCATCCCACCCCCATTCCTACATCCCACCCCCATTCCTACAACTACTAAACAAAAAGCAAGGCAATTGTCATTCTTGTTTTTCTCTTGTTCTATTTTGCTTATGGTTTTTATGTTTAAAGACGGCTTTGGACTTTTAGCGACTCTCTTTTCATTCTTGTGCTAGTTTTTATTTATATACTTGGGTACCATTTTGATTTGGTACCACCTATTTGTCATCATATTTTTTCTATTTATCATCCATTTTAATTACTATTCTCATTAATCATAATTACTGTCCATATATTTTTTCATATACTCTAAATACTACTTATTTAGTCTTTTATTTACACCCAATAATAACACTACCCAAATTATCGGAGGTCCTGCCGCCGTTGGGATGCCTCGGAGATCCTGCTTATTTGAGATCGTGCCTTTTTGTGAAGCTACAACTAATGTCGTCCATGTTGCTGCTATTAGATCATTCCGCCGTTCGTGCTCCCCTTGATAAAGGGCCAAAAGTAGTGCAGAGTCATGTATGATCCCATATGTTAACCTTTAGCTATCCATGGTGCAATACATTTTGTTGGTACTCTGGGCCAGTGGTGTAGCAGTAATCGTGTTGTCGTGATGGTGATCTCCGCCTTGACCAAAAAAATTAACCCTAAAACAAAACAAATTCTTGTTCATCTCATTGTCACCTTCTTCTTCAACTCTCATATCTGCAACCTTCTCCCCCCATTGATCATCACTTTACATTTTTTTTTTTCATCAATTTGATGCTAGATGCCTCCTAACAAAATAGAAAATGTTCAATCCCATATGTTGATTATTGTCCCCTAATGTATGTGTCAGAGGAGAAATAGATCGATCCAATTTACTACTTTTTTTTAATTCAAAAATAAAAAGGAAAAAAAACTCCATATACATATCAAGATACAAGATAGCCACGAGACGCGACAAGTGAAATCCATCTATCATTTCATAGTAAAGAGTACAGCACAGCAGTTGCATACAACTCCTATAAAGCATCTCATAGTTACTCAATTAAATTGATATAAAACATCCCATAGTTACTCAATTGAATTTATATGATGGTAAATTTTGAAGATACTATGATTTTGTAATTAGCTGAATAAAACAGTGCATGACATTTCAAGTTATTATCCAGAGTTAGATACACCAACAAATCAAACCAATTGCTATAAGTAATAGTAAAACAACTATAAGTACTAAATCTTACATGAATTAGTTGGGGCGGGCATCAGTTTTATGTTAATGGTCGCGTAATTTTGAACGTATTGCGTAGATCCTTGGTTTTAAGAATTATGTATTATTATTGATTTCATATAGGGTCTAATAGTTTATTAATTAATTTTTAATGAAAAGGAAGATCAGTGAAGAAGACAAATAATAATGGTTAAAGATAGTCAAATTAAATTTGACTTTTTATAGGTAATAAATAGGAAAAAGTAGAATTCTAAGGTGAGTGAAAAATAGTAAAAGTGTGGGTGACAAATAGGTGGAACCTTTTGTTTTCTTAGTATTTGGATTTATTAAACTAACATGACAATTATTTAAGGATGTATTAGTCATTTATTGTACCCGGTTGTCGGATGCTTATCGAGAAGTTGACAAAAGAAATCCTCTCTAAAGGTGTTACCAACAAATATCCAAATCTACTCATATATATGCAAAGGTTTTTTCTAATCAGCAATCAAGTATCGGAAATAAACTACATTGATGCAAGCAAATGAAAAAAAAAAAACATACCAATTCAAACTCTATGAAAAATCAGACAGCAAATGACCTGCTGGAATCAACAAAAAAACAATTCCAAAAAAACTTGAATCCTTTTTAAATAAAAAAATCAGGTAACAAATAACTTCTGCCAATTTCATAACATTATATTATCCAAATATATTAATTTCATTGTATTCTCATTGGTCATTATAAATGTTGGAATCTTAACCTTAAATGATTGATCCTTCTGTCGTAAGATGAGAGTTCCACAAATATAATCCTCTCGTTGAGCTCTTTATCGTATAATTTTAAAAAGTCAAAATCTATGATCAATATGATGAGAAATTAAGCAAGAAAAAACTAAGTGTGAGAAATTAAGCAAAATATGCTAAATAGAAACACGGATGTGTAGTGTCTCGAACTTATGATCGTTTATTGGAGAATCCAAATATTGGGCAAAACAAAACTTTATAAATAAATTAATAAATATTGTTTTGCTCGTTAGTATGAGCAACAACATAATATATTGAGAATAAGTTTTTGAAAACTAAATTGAGAAACATAAGGGGTATAGAGCCTAGAGTAAAACTATATGGGCATGAGATCCGAGCTTGTTTCGCCATCTTGTCTGCAACTCAATTGCCTTTTCGCCTAATGTAAATGTTCTGAAAGTTGTTCAAAATCCGAGCTATGATGAGAGCCTCATCTAAAATATCTTGAAAACTCAATTCCACCTCGACCTTCTTGCATTCTAGATAAGTTATTATTATAATATTATCACCCTCAAGTTATAACGTCCGAATATTATTTTCACAGGATGGCGTAACTGCTAAGAGTGTTGCCTTGCTCTCTGCCTCCTCTGAAGTTAGACTTAGAGCGGATGGCACTCCCTTCCTATGACTGAACCTATAAAATTAGTAGAAATAAGTCACATTCCTACATAGGAAGTTGCATCAATGAAGGAAGTGTCATAGTTAATCTTGTTATGACCATCCCTCAAGGAAACCCATCTAATATCCTTTTTGATCTTTTGTTTCTTCACCACGACTACCTTTTTATTTCCCCCTAACTTTTCATACACTTTTCAATAACTAGTTAAATCTATTGGTTCGACAGGATGATCCTTATTCTTGGGGATTAGAGAAATAAAATTTTGGCTTAGCTCGCGAGGTAGGAATTTGGTTTTAAGAAAACGTTTAATAAGGAGACAAATGTCCCCACCAACAGTATCCCAACTTTTGTGGAAAAACCCGTCGGAAAACCATCAAGTCCATGAGATTTAGAAGAGTGTATTTGGTAAATCGTATCCAAAATTTCTTGATCCAAAGGAGTGCCACCAGGGAAGCATCTAAATCATATGAAAACTTATAAGGAACTAACTCCAAGATCGTTGTTTTAGTGGATTTGTATGCCGAACCGGAAGGGTTGGAAGGTTTAGAGATGAGTTTAAATGAGATTTAATTAAATATGCAATATCGTTCGGGTTAATTTAAACAGTTTCATCAAAACCATGCAGTCTCATTATCTTGTTGACACTGAAACGGCTATTCGTTGCTCTGTGGAAAAACTCTGAATTTCTATTGATAAGTGCTTAATTCACATATTTCTATTGTCAAATCCATACTTGTTTTATCTAAATTTCTTGCATATTACTTATTATTACTCTTTTTTTCTATCTTATGTGTCATATTAGGTGAATCGTCCAAAAAGGAGTTACATAATGCTAAAATAAGCAAAAAAATGAAGTCTACCAATGGAGAAGGGCCGGAGACCAAGTTCAAATCGTTCAAATCCATAATTTATTACCATCATCTTGAAGAGAATTGAAATACAAAGCTAATGCAAGAAGAATAAGGTCATTTCGAATTTGTATGAGGAAGTTAAGAGCAAAACAGTTGGAGAAAAGATGTATTCAGAATCAGTGCGAATACGGGTGGTTCACATCAAACGATTCTGAACGTAATTTTGGACAGAAAAACTCCGTTTTTGATACTTTAGAATCTAAGCTTATGGGGGGTTTTATCTACCGATTCTAGCACGACGTGGCCACTTCTAAAACGTGTTTTGAACTTCTAAATCAAGGAAACATGGTCCTGATGGGTTTCTAAACCCTAGAAAGAGAGGATACTTGAGAGCCAAGCATTAAAGGCTATAAAAGAATACATCTAAGGCTCAAACAAAGGATCATCTATACCCTGGGGATATCTTTAGACAATCTCATACTCTCATACTACAATCCACATTTAAAACCTATGGTTTACCCCTTTAGGGGGAAACCATTATTCTTCTTATTCATTTTTCTTTGTATTATGAGTAGCTAATTCTTGTTGATTAATGATGAATTCTATATTCTAGACATAAAGCTTTATTAATAATACAAGTTTATTTGGAGTTTTAATCATTGTCGCTTGTCTTTACTATATCAAAGGTTTATGAGTAATTCTTAGATTGTTTGGAGTGCATGCTAAATTAATCTATTGATTATTTTATTGCTATAGAGAGTTAGGATATCCGTGTAATATTGAATAACTCGTTATACAAGTAGAAAACGTGAGACCTTGCAGAGGGATTCTGTGAAGAAATCGCGTGTGAAGACAACATTAATAATCATAACCCTGCGCTAAAAGTTTTGATGCTAGGACCAACCTAAATTCACAAATCCTGAAGCATTCGATTGGGTTAAATTTTAAGTGCGCTACTACTTGGTGGCTCGGTTGGATAACATCTGGTGTTCGAGCACTTCAGCATTCGGTGAAACAAGGAGTCTTGGGGATAACACTGCGCTAGCTGTTATTCTACGGTTGGTGATGAATGGTTCTAACAAAAGATAGATAAGTATATTAATTCAGTTAATGCTTGGTAATGGCGAATGAATAACTAATTATCTTTTTATTATTTTTAGTTAATTAATCATCCAATCCCCCTTAGTTATTTACTTTTATTCTTAGTTACTAATATAAATAACATCTCAATTACACAGCTCTTTGTGGTAACGATCCTTACTACCGCTGCATTACTAGTTAATTAGTGGGAAATATGTTGATTAATTTGTTGCACTTACGGTACGCATCACCTTACCTAACTTTATAAACTTGTCTTCCGGTATTTCCTTCAAAAATTCCTCTTGTATGTTATACCATTTGGTCGGGTCTTTAATAAGTGATGTGGATGTAATAGTGGTAAAAAAAGTTCGTTCAAGACTTGTGAAGATTTGGATTTAAACCTAGTTTCTAAGACTAAAAATAGCAAAACTCGAATAAAATTGATAACAAGATTGAGAGAAAACTGAGGCTAAGATTCCACTATTTTCCAATTTTTAAAGTGATTTTTTAATTCAATAATTTTAATTATGCAATTCTTACGTTTAATTTGATTCTAAAATATTGCAACAAGAAGATTTTCAAAATAACAATTGTATAACGAAAGGATAGAACATCAAAAACCTAGGCCAAGCATGTACCATCAAAAGAAATCACAATTGTTTAATAAAAATCATTAAATCAATTTTTAACCAAGGAAAATAATCATAAAAGAATTAAATTAATTAATTAAATAAATATTACCACATAATTTTTGGAAAAATAGCTTCCTCCGTCACCTCAACAATTGGGTTTAGCTCCTCATATTAATCACTTGCTCAAAATTATGGTTCATGGCTCAAAGTGTTTACAAATGATGAAAAAGGAGAAAAATAAAGAAAACAGTGAGTTTGCAACGTTTATAGGCGTTATAGACTCACTGTTACAAAGCCAGGCTGAAGATAAACGTTGCAGATGCTAAGATATATGTTGCAAATGGGTTGAAGAAACCGTTGCAACTGAAGATAAATACTGTAAATACGAAGATATCTGTTGCAAATGGATGAAGACACCGTGACTGATAGGTTGAAGAAACCGTTGTCGTAGCCTCTGTTCTTCGTGTTCTTCAGCAGCAGCAGAGAAAAATTCTTTGGATTGATTTCTCTGCCTCCTCTTCGTCTCCTGAGCTCTACCTCAACTCCTTATCACTCTGTTGGTTCCCACAACTCATGTATATACCCACAGGACCTCAAATCACGTGATTTAAATTCAAATATCTCCTTTCCTTTTTTTCTCAAAATTCTCGGAAATTTTATTCTTTGTGTATCTCTCTGTACGCGTCTTAGAGCTGGCAACAGATTCTCTAGTTGAACACAATAAAAAGAGAAGATATCCACCCTAATCTTCCATAATACCAGAAAATCAAAAAAAAAAAAAAACCCGAGAATATTGTTCTTCCCTGTTTTGGCGAGATGCAACGAAATCTTCTCTTGTTCACATAACTAATTTAATTACCAGCCTTGTTTGGACAAGACAAGATAATCCCAACCCAACTGCACGAGAAAATCTCTCAAAAATCTCTTCCAAAATCAATACAAAATATCATGCTTTTAAAGTGAATTCAAAACTAGTTTTCCCGCTAAAAATTCTGTGTCTCCCGTGAAGAAGAAGAAGAAGAATGGGGTGCCCATATCCACTACGTGGGTGCCTTTATCAATTATGGGTGCCTCTATAACTTTTTAATCTTATTTTTCCATAAGAGTTTATTCTTCAAAAATACTTATAAATACAATAAAAATAATATTAATACAAAAAGTGAGAAAAAATAATATAACTATGAGAACAATTAAGACACAAAAACGTGTCTATCAAATACCCACAAACTTATTATTTGCTAGTCCTCGAGCAAATCTAACCTATAAATAAAATAGCAATCCTAACTCACTTTCGCAGGCATCGCGATTGCATTTAGTGTGTGCAATAAGCCTTTAAGCCCCTAGGTGTCCCTAGTGGACGAGTTTTGTCTCATGAGGTTTTACAAGAGATGTACCCACAAAACCTTTACTCCAAACCCTAGCTACCTGTGAACGATTGAGGGTAAACACTAAACAAGTTATTTAGTTGGAATACTAAATTCTTCGGTTATGGGAATCATTACCCTATATGAGACCAATTGTTGTACACGAGTTTGCACTTAGCATACTAAAATTCATATATAAGAAAACAAAGCTCTACTTAGATAGTCGCTCAACCACGATACTCAAAATCTATCAAAGTTCAATCACATGAAAAGATTTAGAAGATGGATATAGACAAAATGACGTTTGCACATGTTGACTAAGGTTAACGGTGTTTCCCATATTTTTATGAAGGTCGCCGCCAGGATGAATTCTAATAAATTGAGATACACTCCCACTAGTCTTAATCCTTATACTAATATCGACTCAGCTGGTATATACAAGGGTCCCATCAGTCGATTTATCAAAAATAAAATAATTATTTATTATTTTTAAATATACTGACAACATGATAGGATCAAATGAATCCAAGCGCATGCTCCTTATCAGCATCTTACATGACAGTTCTCATGGATCCTGCGTTCCACGCTTGCTTAGACGATGGAGACAGGGAGAACACACACATATTGCTATCAAAGTGTCAATACTCTATTTTTTAAAATAATAATGGTCTAAATAATACAATAATGTGGCCTAATCTCAAACACTCTACTCCATCCTGGAGATGATAACAATTCCATATTGGTGCCTCACCAAATCACTTAGAGAAACACAAAAAATTGCAAAAATAAAAACAGAAGGTGATATGGCCGAGATAGATTCCGAATATAGTGACAACTATCATGTTATTTCTAACACCTGATGATAGACACATTTTAGTGTCTAATTTGCACCTTAATTTCTAGTGAGTTAGTATTCGATTTTGTGTCTATTACGTGTTTTATTGCTTTTGTAGGTACATTAGAAGAATAAAGATTTGTGGAAAAATTGGCTCAAAAAGTGTTCAAGGCACCCGGAAAAATGGATCAAGGCACCCACACTTTGGATTGGGGCACCCTTGGATCGGGCTGAGCTGGATCGGGTCAACCCAGCGGGTCAACCAGGCGAGTCAACCCAGCGAGCCAGCGAGTCGACTCGGCTGATCCAACTCAGCGGGAATCGCCGGAGTTTCAACTGTGTACGCTGTTTCAATTGAGTTATGGATTGTTCTCTTCCAGATTGTTCCAAATGTTAGTAGATAACCCACACAAGTTAGAACAATCGAGAAACAGCAAAAAGATCCCGTGAAATCAGTTGAAAAATCATGAACATGGCCGGAATTTGGTTTCGATTAGGATTGGGATTTGTGGGATGTTCTAGAGAGTTCTATTAGGTTTAGAACTCTCTCTAGGGTTTCTACTATCTATAAATACCAAGAGAAGCCAAGACAATCGAGTACAAAAGCTTAGAGAAGATTTTAGAGAATTCCGGTCACTATTCCGTCACCGCCGACGAGCTGCTGCTGCACCGGCCGGCTGTTCTTCATCCATCATTGCCGGAGAAGAAGACTCAGTAACATTTATATGTGTTGCTGATTTGAATTTTCCTGTCGTCTATTGCTTCAAACCATTTGTTGCTTAAACTCTTCTGTAACAGCTGAACCCTCTCCTGTAACGCTTATAAGCGTATCAAATCAGCTGTTACAGCGTTATTCAACCTTGTAATCAATATTTTGAGCAATGAAATCAACTTTTGAGCAAGTTTTCTTCACCATGAGCTAAGTCTATTTACTGGGATGATGGATAAGGTAATTTTCTCAATTTTATGTGATTTATTTATTTTCTAATAATTATTTATAATTCTTTTATCATTAAAATTGCATAGTTTTGAATAGTAAAAACGGTTTTCTTTCAACAGTTGTGCTTTTGCTTGATGGATTATGCTTAGTTAATTAATTTTGATAGTCCATGCTTGTGATTTACCTCTGTTTGTTAGCATAAAAAAACCATTTTTGGCAATTATTTGGGCTTCAATTAATTTAAAAAGAATTATCTGATTAATCACATAGGTTGTTAGAATTACCTGATTCCTGATTCCTGGTATTTTTAAAATTATTCAAAAATCATCTTTAGGTTATTTAGTCTTTTTCTTACTCCTGAAATTTTGTAGAGTTAATTAGAATCATTATTTTCTAAAATCATTACCTTCACAAGTTCGAGAATCGAACCTTTATTTACCACTTCTAAAATTACATCACCTGAGCTAGGCATCCTTTTATGAATAGACCATTTAGCTGAGAACACCAATTCCTATAGAAAAAGAGTTAAGTTTCCATCTACCTAGAATGGTTAATGTCATCCTAAATTGTTCACAAGTTTCTACACTTTGGAGTTTCATATTTCACTAAAGGTTTCTCCCTTACCTCGAAACTTAGACCTAACATTGTACGCAATGTTTCAAATTAAAGTGCAATGCCAAAAATATAGGTAACTAGAGGAATAGAGAGGTAAGTGATAGACACATTTTTATGTCTAAATTGCGCTCGATTTTCTATTTTGTTAGTGTTCGATTTTGTACTTTTATTGGTTTTTTGTGTTTTATAGGTATTGTGGAGAAATTAATAATCTGAAAAAAAATCGGCTCAAAAAGTTGTTAAAGTCAGTCGAAAAAATACTAAAGGCACCCCGGGGATAAATGATCAAGGCACCCACACTTTGGATTGGGGGCACCCCCTTTTGATTTCAAAATTCCGATTAAGGCAGGAAAGTCTTTTTATTTCGGGAAGAACTTCTGTTGGCTTATGTTGCGTGATTTTGGGAGAGTTGGGTAATTAAAATTCACCCAAAGTGAATTAGACAACCAGAATATCATAAACACACGTCACAAACGTGTTTTGGCCGGGAAAATTGGTTGGCAGAAGTGAATTTGGACGGAAAACCGAGTTCCTCCCTGTTTCGGTTTCACACGTAATTAGAGGATAATCTGAAAGTGTTTTACGATTCCTTATCAACCTAGAATACATCATAGTGTTTAATAACCCTATATATATATATCAAAGAGAAGGGAGGAAATCGCATAGAGGAGCGGCCAGAAAAGAGAAAAAAGCAAACAGGAAAACTGTTGCTGCGAAGAAGAAGAAGACGCTGAAGAACATAAGACTATCGCTGAACTGTCATTCTTTTTGTCGTTGTTTCAGTCGTATCTTCAGCTGCTAAGGCAGTCTTATTTCTATTGCGGTATCGGTCCATTCTTCTTTCTTGTTTCCTTTTATTTCTTCTGTAACACTGAGATCACTTTATTATAACGTTTATATACGTCTCAAAACTTCTGTGTTACTCCTTTTTCACCATTGTAAGCACCTTTTGATCAATGAAAGTCTATTTTGAGTGTGTTTCCATTACAATGAGTTAATCACCATCACTGGGGAGACGGAGGAATCCGTTCATCCAATAATTGTGGTAACTTCTATTTTAATTATATTTATTCTACAATTCTTTTGTTATTAATTGCTTGAATTAAAATTGAAAAAATGGGTTTTCTCAAATAATTGTGTTTTCTTCTGATGGGTCATACTTGGTTTTTAAACTCTTGATGTCTCGTGCTCTTGATTAACAATTATTCTTTCAAAAACCTATCTTTGGCATATTCAGATTAAATTGAATATAAGAATTGTTAGATGTTATCATTGAAGTATTGGTTAATGGTGGAATCTTAAGCCCTAGTTTTTTTCATCCATCTTAAAATCAAATTGTTTTAATTCTTTTTATTTTCTGTTATTAAAAATTAGGTCTAGAAATTAAATCTTCACAAGTCCGAGAATCAAACCCTTTTTACCACTATTCTAAAATTATGTCAATTTTTTGCGCCGCCGACGCGGATTTGTTTTTAGGTTTAGAGTTTTAGATTTATTTTTATTTTTATTATTTTACTTTGTTCTATTTTACGTTTCTTTTGGTATTTATCTTTTTGCTACAGGTTTTGGATTTTGGATCGAAAAGAAAGTGAGCCAAAAACTTGGAATTAAAGCTAAAGAATTGGAGTTAAAATTTAAAGCTTAAAGAACGAAAAAGAAGACGAAAATTTTTCTTAATTAGATTTTATTTGTTTTTGTGTTTTAGAAAAGTGAATTAGGATTTTAATTGTTTCTATAAAAAAAAAATTATTTTGGACACTTCTTTTTGGACTTTCTTTTGGACATTTGGACACTTTATTTATTTTTAAACCCTACGGAAGAGTATTATTAAATATAAACTGCTACAGGGAAGGACGACAATTATGATATTGTCTCTTCCCCTCGGGTTCGCACACTGACAACGGAGTCGGTGGCCCGAGTCGACTACAACCGATTCATACCCCATCTGGTACGAGAGGTAAGACTCGTTCAACCCACGAATCCCCGGCAAGTGGGTTTACTGTATACCTTCGTATGCATATATGTTGAGGAATTGAATACGGTTTTACTTTTCTAGTAAAGGGCAAGAACTGGCCATACAAGATAAGGACTCGGATTTCATCACCGTTTCCTTCTTTCCCGTTTTAGGAACACGTTACCAAACGCGGACCTAAACCTTAAAATTTTGACTAGAAAGAGACCGATAGGGTAACGAGCTTATAGAAAACTCGTTCAAAAGGAATGTATTGGTTACTTTGTTAGCCGAACTCGAAGTTCAAGAAGATTATTTTAAGTTGATTAGAGCCGCCTTATAACCCAGGGAAAAGTACCAAAGAGACAGGGTTATCAAAGCTCCTTAGAGCTTATCCTGTTTCTCTTCGACTTAATCTAATTTGGATCGTTCTAAGAGGTTTGCTAAAATTGTAACTAGCTGCCTTTTGAAAGAATAAAAGCTGGTCTAGAAACAATCTAAGTGGAGCCATCATGCTTTTTGTTTGCTAGATTTAATAGGTTTGATTTGGTTGAGTCAGCCTTGCTTGTGATTGTTTGAATTCCCTTCCAATTAGGATTTACTTTTTTAGTTTTTTTAGTGTATGCCAAGACCGCTTGAAGTCATCACTGAGCGGACTTAGAAAAGAGACACTCTAGGTCGTTTGATTAGTGAAACCTAGTAATTCTGTCCTTGGAAACGAGGACCTCGAAGACTCTTCTTTTGAGGGACCTGTTTTTAAAAATTTCAATTTTGAGAACTTGACACTGTGTGAAGAAGTTACTTCCAGTCCTTTGATAGCGCCAGCAATGACAACTTTAAAAGCTTTGTTGAACCCGACTAGGACTTCTCGTCCATCATGTATCAAGTTAGCTGAAACTGAAGCAAACTATGAGTTGAAACCTGGGACCATACAGATGCTCCCAATCTTCTTATGGAAATAAAATGAAAACCCATATTTCCATGTTAGGGATTTTGAGGAAATATGTAGTACCATCAGGATCAAGGACCTAGATGATGAATCATTGAAACTTAAACTTTTTTCTTTTTCGCTAAGAGACAAAGCCAAATCTTGGCTATATAGTTTGACTTCCGAGTCAATTGAAACCTATGAACAACTTACATCTGCCTTTTTACAGAAGTTTTTCCCTAGGCACAAAGCATGATCTATTAGGCATCAGATTTCCACATTTGCTCAACAAGAGGGAGAATCTTTATATAGGTTAGAAAGGTTCAATGACTTATTATCCCAATGTCCTCATCATGGTTTAGAAAAAGTAAGGCTAGTTGAGATCATCTACGAGGGTTTAGATTATTCGACAACAACCATGGTTGATTCTTTATGCACAGGTGGGTTTGAAAATAAAACTGTCCATGGTGCGATGACATTTTTGAATGAAATCGCCGAGAAAACCCAACAGTGGGAAAATAGTAGGGAGCCCCAGAAAATAATTCTTCTAAGTAGAGAAAATGTCAATAGGGTAGAAGGATCTTATGAATCGGATGCCAAAATAGCGGCTATATCTAAAAGGTTAGAAGCTTTAGAACTGAGTTAATCTAGTTGTGGACTTGAGCCCAAGCCATTTTTGGAAGGACAGACTGTAGAAGAGCAAGCCCATGCTCTTTATAATAACACTAGATTTGATAATCATCAAAATTTTAACCCTTATTCAGAAACCTATAACCCTGGTTGGAGAAACCATCTTAACCTTTCTTGGTCTAAGAGCCAGAGTCAAGGTCAGTCTAGTAATTTTAAGTTTCCTCCAGGTTTTGGTTATACTAAGAATCCTTCAGGTCCGGCATAATTTCAGAATCTGATAGATAAGACGATCATGAGTTTAGCATAGTCTGTTGCTTCATTAACTCAGAACACTAAAGATTTTCAGCAGTTTGTCAACCAAAGTTTACGAGAAAATCAAAAGATCGTTCAGGCTAACTGTCAGGCTATTTCCAATTTAGAAACCAAGGTTGGTCAAATCGTTGAGTCTTTGAGAGAAAGAAAAAAAGGCAAGTTCCCTAGTCAACCACACCCCAACCCTAGAGGAGTTCATGAAATATCTTCTGGTGAGAAATCATCAAATCATGCGAATGCAATTAGAACCCTTAGGAATGGTAAAGTGGTAGATAACAAGGTAACCATGCCTGATAGTGAACATATTGTAGTTCACCCTTCTGAGACAACAACTGTTGAGATTGATAAAGTCTCTAATAACCCCGATGTAGCTCCTCATAAGCCAGATTTTGTGCTCAATTTAACAACAACTAAGAAGGAATCCAACTTTAATAACATAATGGAGGTTTTTAAGCAAGTCACGATAAACCTTCCATTATTAGACGCAATTAGGCAGATCCCTACTTATGCCAAGTTCCTTAAGGACATGTGTACGCGAAAGCGAAAGCTTAGTGTACAAAAGAAAGACTTTTTAGCTAGTCATGTGAGTTCAATTATTCAGAACAATGTAACCCCTAAGTACAAAGACCCAGCCCAACCATTTCTTTGACAATAGGTAAATACCGTTTTGAGAAAACGTTACTTGACTTAGGAGCCAGTGTGAACTTACTTCCGTACCATGTGTACCTGCATTTAGGACTTGGTGATTTGAAACCTACTCAGATGACATTGCAGTTAGCTGATAGGTCTGTGAAAATTCTTCGTGGTGTCATAGAGGATGTTCTTATTGAGGTCGATAGGTTTATTTATCCAGTAGATTTTGTTGACCTTGATACCCAACCTGTCCCTGACCCATAAAATCAGATACCTGTGATATTAGGTCGCCCGTTTTTAGCGACATCCAATGCGATCATTAACTGTCGAAATGGTATTATGAACTTATCTTTTGGAAATATGACTATTGAGCTGAATATTTTCAACATTAGTAAGCAACCACCTGAGCTAGATGACACGTGCACTGAAGAGGTGAACATGATAGGAACACTAGTTCATGAGTCATTACCGAACACTTTGTTAGAAGATCCATTAGAAAAATGCCTAGCCCACTTTGGGCTTGATTTTGATGATGATAGTGTAATCAATGAGGTGAATGCTTTGTTAGATTCAGCCCCTTTGTTAGACACTAGTAATGGATGGGAACCTAAGTTTGAACAACTACCAGTTTCTAAGTCTACCCTAATTCCTTTTTTAGAAGAGCCTCCTAAGTTGGACCTTAAACAACTACCAGATACTCTAAAATATGTGTATTTAGGCCCATATGAGACTTTGTCTGTGATTGTAGCATCCGACTTGGATAGTAACCAGGAAAGTAGGCTAGTGACCGTGCTTCAAGATAATAAGGAAGCTTTAGGGTGGACCATAACAGACATTAAGGGAATAAGTCCTACTGTTTGTATGCATCAGATTCATTTAGAGGATGATACAAAACCGACTAGGGAGATGCAACATCGATTTAACCCTAATATGAAAGAAGCAGTTCGAACTGAAGTGCTTAAGTTGTTAGATGCGGGTATTATTTACCCAATTTCAGAAAGTAAGTGGGTCAGACCCGTTCAGGTTGTCCCCAAGAAATCAGGTATCACTGTAGTTCAGAATGATAACAATGAATTAATCCCAACCCGATGACCACGGGGTGGCGTGTTTGTATTGACTATAGAAAATTGAACAAGCACAAGAAATGATCACTTTCCCCTTCCTTTTATCGACCAAATGCGAGATAGATTAGATGGACATAACCACTATTGCTTGCTAGATGGTTTTTCTGGTTATAATCAGATTGTTATTGCCCCAGAAGACCAAAAGAAAACTACTTTTACCTGTCCCTTTGGTACCTTTGCGTATAGACGCATGCCTTTCGGGTTGTGTAATGCACTTGGTACTTTTCAGCGTTGTATGATGAGCATATTTTCTAACATGGTAGAACGGTTTTTAGAGGTCTTTATGGATGATTTTTCGGTATTTGGGTCATCTTTTGATGAATGCTTGCATCATTTGATATTAGTGTTGACGTGTAAAGAGAGAAATTTAGTGCTTAATTGGGGAAAATGTCATTTCATGGTTCGATCAGGAATTGTTTTAGGGCATATCGTATCTTCTAAGGGTATAGAGGTAGACAAAGCCAAAGTTGACCTTATTAAGACTTTACAGTTCCCAAAACTGTATGAGATGTTAGGTCATTCTTAGGGCACGCAGGCAAAAGATGTTAAGTTTGTCTTTGATGATGCTTGTTTAGAGGCTTTCGAGAAGCTTGAGACTTTACTCACTACCGCCCCCATAGTTCAGGCTCCTAACTGGAACCTACCCTTCGAGATAATGTGTGATGCTTCAGATTATGCTATTGGTGTCATATTAGGTCAGCGAGAAAACAAATTACTTCATGTGATTTACTATGATAACAAAACTCTGAATGATGCCCAACTGAACTACACCACCACAGAGAAGGAACTATTAGCCTTTTTTTTTGCCTTAGACAAGTTTAGATCCTATCTCTTAGGTTCTAAGGTTATAGTCTTTACTGATCATGCTGCTTTGAAGTACCAACTGTCTAAGAAGGATGCTAAACCTAGATTGACTAGATGGATCCTTTTGCTACAAGAATTCTCTCTAGAAATTAGAGACAAAAAGGGTGCAAAAAATATAGTAGCAGACCACTTGTCTAGACTCGTTGTGGAGTCCCCTGATGATTCTTCTCCTGTGAGAGATAGTTTTCCTGATGAACAACTATTCTTTGTTTCCCAATCACCTTGGTTTGCAAATATAGTGAATTATCTTGTTACTGGTCGAATGCCTCAACAATGGGGTAAACAAGATCGTTCTATGTTTTTAGCCGAGGTGAAGCATTTCTTTTGGGACGATCCTTATTTGTTTAAGTATTGTCCAAACCAGATTATTAGGAGATATATACCTGAGAGTGACCAGTCCAGTATTATTTCATTTTGTCATGATCATGCTTGTGGAGGTCACTTTAGTGCTAAGAAGACTGCTACTAAGATATTGCAGTATGGATTCTATTGGCCGTCATTGTTTAAAGACTCCCACAGTTATTGTGCAACTTGTGAGCGCTGTCAGAAGTTAGGAACCATTTCCCGTAGAAATATGATGCCTTTGAACCCGATTTTAGTTATTGAGGTCTTTGATATGTGGGGCATCGATTTTATGGGCCCATTTCCTAATTCCTTTGGTTATTTTTACATCCTTGTCGCTGTAGACTACGTATCAAAGTGGGTAGAGGAGGTTTCGTATAAAAAAACGACCACAAGGTTGTGGTCCAGTTTTTGAATGATAACATATTTGCACGTTTTGGTACACCGCGAGCTATAATTAGTGATGGAGGGTTACACTTTTGTAACCGAACGTTTAAGATTTTAATAAAAAAATATGGTATTACCCATAAAGTAGCTACCCCATATCACCCACAGACTAGTGGTCAAGTAGAGGTTTCCAACAGGGAGATAAAACGTATTCTAGAGAAAACAGTTAATCCTAATAGGAAAGACTGGTCGTTGAGGCTTACTGATGCCTTATGGGCTTACCGCACCGCATTTAAGACCCTCATTGGAATGTCACCCTATCGTCTAGTTTTTGGCAAGGTATGTCACCTGCCCGTCGAGTTAGAACATAGAGCATATTGGATTGTAAAGTAGTTAAATTTTTCGCTTGACAAAGCAGGAGCTCACATGAGGCTCCAGCTCAATAAGTTGGAAGAGATTCGGAGAGATGCATATGATAGTGCTAGGGAGTATAAGAAAACAATGAAACTTATGCATGATAGAAATATTTAAAGAAAGTCATTTTCCCCAGGTCAAAAAGTTCTTCTGTATGATACTCGTTTGCATCTTTTCCCCGGGAAGTTACGATCTCAGTGGACCTGTCCGTTCGTTGTTCGCACTGTTTTTCCTCATGGTGCTATTGAGATTGAGACTCAAGATGGTAGAAACCCTTCAAGGTTAACGGCTAGATATTGAAGCCATTTTTAGATCATTTCCCTACAGGTGATGTTGAGGAGGTCCCTCTGGAGGACCCTGTTTACCTTGATTGACCATCAAGGTTCTTTCTGTACATTAGTAGATTTCTGTAGGTTTTTAGTTTTTTTTAGTTTATTCTCCATAGAAGGATTGCTACGCTTCACTCAGGTACTATCTTTCTGACTTACCTCGTTATTCCTCTTTTTACTTATCTATTGGTACTGCTCTTATTTCGAAACATTGAGGACACTGTTTGATTTAAGTTTGGGGGTAAGGGAGAATATTTGAAGTGAAATAATAAAGCTCTAGAATTTAGAAGCTTGTGAACACTTCAGGGTGACACTACCATTCTAGGTAGATGGATACTTAGCTCTTTTTCTATAGGAATTGGTGTGCCCAGTTAAATGGTCTATTCATAAAAGGACAGAGTTCAGGTGTTAGAAATAGCATGATATTCGTCACCACATCTCGGAGTCTATCTCGACCATATCACTTTCTGTTTTTACTTTTGTAATTTTGTATTTCTCTAAGTGATTTGGTGGGGCCCAGTATCAAATTTTTATCGTCGTCAGGATGAAATAGAGTGTTTTGATATCAAGCCCCATTATTGCATTTTAATTTAAAAAAAAATTAAAAAAATTAAAAAAATAGAATATTGACACTTTGATAGCAATATGTGTGTGTTCTCCCTGTCTCCGTCGCCTAAGCAAGCGTGGAATGCAGGATCCATGAGAACTATCATGTAAGATGCTGATAAGAACCATGTGCTTGGATTCAATGAGATCCAATCATGTTGTCAATATATTTATTGTTTTATTTTTAATAAGTCGATCGCTGGAACCCATGTATATATCAGTTGAATCGGTATTAGTATTAGATTTAAGACCAGTGGGTGCGTATCTCATTTCATTAGGTTTCATCCTGGTACTGAATGGTGTTTCCCATATCTGTCTGAAGATCAGTGCCAGGATGAAACCTAATGAATCGAGGGTGCGTATTTAGACCAGTGGGTGCGTATTTAGATTTAAGACAAACTTAACATCTTTTGCAAGTAAATTGCAAAGAGGTCTAGAAATCAAGCTAAAATCCTTAATGAATCGAGGATAAAAACATGCATGCCCTAAGAATGACCTAATATCTTTTACGATTTTGGAACCTATAAATTCTTAATAAGGTCAGATTTGGCTTTATCTACCTCTATACCCTTAAAAGATACAATATGCTCTAAAACAATTCATGATCGAACCATGAAATGACATTTTTCCCAATTAAGGACTAAATTCTTTTCCTTACATATAGTCAACACTACTGTCGAATGATGCAAGCACTCATCAAAACATGAATCAAACACTGAAAAATCATCCATAAAGACCTCTAAACACCGTTCTACCATGTCAGAAAATATGTTCATCATGCAGCTGAAAAGTAGCTGGTGCATTACACAACACGAAAGGCATGCGTCTATACACAAAGGTACCAAAGGGACAGGTAAAATTAGTTTTTTCTTGGTCTTTTGGGGCAATAACAATCTGATTATAACCAGAGTAGCCATCTAACAAGCAATAATGACTATGTCCAGATAATCGCTTTAGCATTTGATCGATGAAAATAAGGGGAAAGTGGTCCTTCCTTGTGACCTTGTTCAATTTTCTATAGTCAATACAACACGCCCCCCGTGGTCAATCAGGTTGGGATTAACTCATTGTTTTTATTCTGGACTACAATGATACCTGATTTCTTGGGAACAACCTGAACGGGTCTGACCCACTTACTGTCTTAAATGGGGTAGATAATACCCGCATCTAACAACTTAAGCATCTCCGTTCGAACTACTTCTTTCATGTTAGGATTCAGTCGACGTTGCATCTCCCTAAAAGGTTTGGAGTCGTCCTTTAAATGAATCTGATGCATACAAACAGTAGGACTTATACCCTTAATGTCTGCTAAGGTCCATCATGAAGCTTCCTTGTTGTCTTGAAGTACGATCACTATCCTACTTTCCTGATCACTATCCAATTCGGATGCTACAATTACAGGCAAAGTCTTAGATGGGCCTAAAAACACATATTTCAGAGTATCTGGCAATGGTTTGAGGTCCAACTTAGGAAGCTCTTCTAAAGAAGGAATTAAGGTAGAATTAGAAACTGGTAGTGGTTCAAACTTACCTTTCCATCTATTAGTATCTAACACAGGGGTAGAGTCTAACAGAGCATTCACTTGATCAATGGTGATATCATCGTCGAAATCTAAGCCAAAATGGGTTAAACAACTCTCTAATGTATCTTTAGATAGGATGTTTGGTAATGACTCTTGAACTAATGTTCTTACACCTCTTCAATGCACGTGTCATCTAGCTCATGGGGTTGCTTACTAATATTGAAAATATTCAGCTTAATAGTCATATTACCAAAAGATAAATTCATAATACCATTTCGACAATTAATGATCGCATTAGATATAGCTAAAAACGGGCAACCTAATATCACAGGTATCTGGTTTTCTGGGTCAGGAACAAGTTGGTATCTAGGATAACAAAATCCACAGGATAAATAAACCTATCGACCTCAATAAGAACATCTTCGACAATATAACGAGGAATTTTCACAGACCTATCAACTAACTGAAGTGTTATCTAGGTAGGTTTTAAGTCACCAAGTCCTAGCTGGAGGTACACATGGTACGAAAGTAATTTCACACTAGCTCCTAAGTAAAGTAACGCTTTCTTTACACGGTAGTTACCTATTGTGCAAGAAATGGTAGGGGAACCTGGGTCTTTGTACTTAGGATTTGTGTTGTTATGGATAATTGAACTCATATGATTAGCTATAAAGGTTTTTTTCTGTACACTAAGCTTTCGCTTTCGCGTAAAAAGATCCTTAAGGAACTTGGTATAAGTAGGAATCTGCCTAATTGCATCTAATAAAGGAAGATTGATGTTGACTTGCTTAAAAATCTTCAATATATTATTAAAGTTGGATTTCTTCCTAGTTGGTACTAGAAGTTGTGGGAATGGGGCTTTGGGCACAAAACCGGGCTCAACGGGAACCGCATTGGACTCTTTAGAGACTTTATCAGTCTCTTCGACTACAGGCTCAAAAGGGTGAACTACAACATGTTCACTATCGGGCAAGGTTACCTTATTGTCTACCACTCCTAAGGGTTTTAATTGAATCCATATGATTCGATGATTTCTCACCAGAAGATAACTCATGAACTCCTCTAGGGTTGGGTTGTGGTAGACTAGGGAATTTGCCTTTTTCTCTTTCTCTCAAAGTCTCAACGATTTGACCAACCTGGTTTTATAAATTGGAAATAGCCTGACTGTTAGCCTGAACAATCTTTTGATTTTCTCGTATACTTTGGGTAACAAACTGCTGAAAATCTTTAGTATTCTGAGTTAATGAGGCGATAAACTCTGCTAAACTCATGATCGTATTATCTATCGGATTCTGAAATTGTGCTGGTCCAGAAGGATTCTTAGTATAACCAAAACCTGAGGGAACTCGAGGGTTACTAGACTGACCTTGATTTGGGCCCTTATACCAAGAAAGGTTTGGATGGTTTCTCCAACCAGGGCTATAGGTTTTTGAATATGGGTCAAACTTCTGACTATTATCATATCTAATGTTATTGTAAAGAACATGGGCTTGCTCTTCAACAGTATGTCTTTTTCAAAATGACTTGGGCTCTATTCCACAACTAGATTGACTCAATTCTAAGGTTTCTAACCTTTTTGCTATAGCTGCAATTTTGGCGTCTGATTCAAGAATTCCATCTACTCTATTGATATTACCTCTGCTGAGTAAAAATTTTCTTTGGGGTTCCTTACTACATTCCCATTGCTGGGTCTTTTCGGTAATTTCATTCAAAAATGTCATCGCCTCATCAACAGTTTTACTATCAAAACTCCATGTACACAATGACTCGACCATGGTCGTCGTTGGATAATCTAGCCCTTCATAAAGGATCTGGACTAGTCCATCCTTTTCTAAAACGTGATGGGGACATTGTATCAATAAATCGTTGAACCTTTCCAAATACCTATACAAAAATTCTCCCTCTTGCTGCACAAATGTGGAAATCTCGTGCCTAATAGATGATGTTTTGTGCCTAGGGAAAATTTAGATAAAAAGGCAGCGGTAAGTTGTTAATATGTTTCGATGGATTTAGATGGAAAACTATATAACCAAGATTTGGGCTTGTCTCTCATGGAAAAAGGAAATAACCTAAGTTTCAAAGCTTCATCAGACATGTTGTGAATTCTTAGGGTACTACATATTTCTTCAAATTTCCTAATATGAAAGTAGGGGTTTTCATTTTCTTTTCCTAAGAAGATTGGGAGCATCTGTATGGTCCCAGCTTTTAACTCATAGTTTGCTTGAGTTTCAGCTAACTTGATACATGATGGACGAGAAGTCCTAGTGGGATTCAACAAATCTTTTAAAGTTGTCATTTCTGACACAACTGGAAAATTAGGAATAACTTCCTCACTAAGAGACAAATTCTCAAAACTAAAGTTTCCAAAAATAGGGCTCTCAAAAGAAGGGTTTCCTAAATTCTCAATTTCAAAGATAGAGTTTCTATTCTCGTCACTGATCAAATGACCAATAGAATCTCTTCTCCTGGCACGCTCACTCAAGGCTTTAGGCGGCCTGGGCATGCAATTAAATAACTCCTAATTGGAAGGGAATTCTAAACAAATACAAACAAGGCCGACCCAACCAAATCAAACCTATTGAATCTAGCAAACAAAAAGCATGATGGCTTCACTTAGATTGTTACTAGACCAGCTTCTTATCTTCTAAAAGGTAACTAGTTACAATTTTAACAAATCTCTTAGAACGATCTGAATTAGATTAAGTCGAATAGAAACATGATAAGCTCTAAGGAGGTTTGATAACCCTGCCTCTTTTGCAACGTTTCCTTGGGTTACAAGGCGGCTCGAATCAACTTAAAATAATCTTCCTGAACTTTAAGTAAGAGTAACCAATACAATCCTTTTGAATGACTTTCCAATAAGCTTTATACCCTATCGGTCTTTTTTCTAGTCAAATTTTAAGGATTAGGTTCGTGTTAGGTAGCGTGTTCCTAAGGCTGGCAAGAAGGAAACGGTGATGAAATCTGAGTCCTTATCTTATATGGCCAGTTCTTTCCCTTTACTAGAAAATAAATCCGTATTCAATTCCTCAACATATGTGCATACGAAGGAATACAGTAAACCCATTTGCAGGGGATTCGTGGGTGGTTAGAGTCTTACCTCCCGTTCCAGATGGGGGATGAATGTCAAAGTACGAACCCGAGGGGCCGAGACAATATCGTAATTGTTGTCCTTCCCTGTGCAATTTATATTTAATTACTCTTCCATATGGTTTAAAAATAAAAATAATTTCCAACAGTACAAAGTACAAAAATAAGAAAAAAACAAAAAAAAATACCTAAAATAATAAGAACTTCCTAATACAATTTTCTAAACAAATAAATAAAAACCCTAAAAAAATAAATAAATAAAAACTAAAAAAAATCTTGTCTTCTTTTACCGTTCTTTTCGATTTATCTTTGAATCCAAGTCTTTAATCAATCAATATAATCTTTGGCTCCAATTTCTTTTTGATCCAAAACCTGTAATACAAAGAAAAATACCCAAAAATATAAAATAGAACAAAAAATAAAAAATAAAATAAAAATCTAACTAATCCTAAAAAAAACTAAAAACAAATCTAAAAAAAAGTCCATGTTGGCGGCGCCAAAAACTGATGTGGATGTGATAGTGGTAAGAAAAGTTCGTTCAAGACTTGTGAAGTTTTGGATTTAAACCTAGTTTCTAAAAATAGCAAAACTCAAATAAAATTGATAACAAGATTGAGAGAAAATTGAGGCTAAGATTCCACTATTTTCCAATTTTCAAAGTGATTTAATTCAATAATTATAATTATGCAATTCTAACGTTTAATTTGATTCTAAAATATTACAACAAGTAGATTTTCAAAATAATAATTATATAACGAAAGCATGGAACATCAAAAACCTAGGCCAAGCATGTACCATCAAAAGAAATCACAATTTTTTAATAAAAAACATTAAATCAATTTTTAACCAAGGCAAATAATCATAAAATAATTGCATAAATTAATTGAATAAATATTACCATATAATTTTTGGAAAAATAGCTTCCTCCGTCGCCTCAACAATGGGGTTTAGATCCTCATATTAATCAGTTGCTAAGAATTATGGTTCATGGCTCAAAGTGTTTACAAATGATGAAAAAGGAGAAAATAAAGAAAGCAGTGAGTTTGCAACGTTTATAGGAGTTACAGACTCACTGTTACAGAGCAAGGCTGAAGATAAACGTTGCAGATGCTAAGATATCCGCTGCAAATGGGTTGAAGAAACTGTTGCAGCTGAAGATAAATATTACAAATACGAAGATATCTGTTACAAATGGATGAAGAAACCGTGACTGAGAGGTTGAAGAAACCGTTGTCGTAGCCTCTGTTCTTCGTGTTCTTCAGCAGCAGCAAAAAAAAATTCTCTGGATTGATTTCTCTGCCTCCTCTTCGACTCCTGAGCTCTACCTCAACTCCCTATCCCTATGTTGGTTCCCACAACTGATATATATACCCACAGGACCTCAAATCACGCGATTTAATTTCAAATATCTCATTTCCTTTTTTTCTCAAAATTCTCGGAAATTTTATTCTTTGTGTATCTCTATATACGCATCTTAGAGCTGGCAACAGATTCTCTAATTGAACACAATAAACAGAGAAGATATCCACCCTAATCTTCCATAATACCAGAAAATAAAAAAAAACAAACCCGAGAATATTGTTCTTCCCTGTTTTCGCGAGATGCAACGAAATCTTCTCTTGTTCACATAACTAATTTAATTACCAGCCTTGTTTGGACAAGACATGATAATCCCAAACCAACTGCACGAGAAAATCTCTCAAAAATCTCTTCCAAAATCAATACAAAATATCATGCTTTTAAAGTGAATTCAAAACTAGTTTTTCCGCCAATATTTTGTGTCTCCCGTGAAGAAGAAGGGGGTGCCCCTATCCACTACGTGGGTGCCTTTATAACTTTTTAAGCCCATTTTTCCACAAGAGGTTATTCTTCAAAAATACCTACAAATACAATAAAAAATAATATTAATACAAAAATTGAGAAAAACAATAATATAAATATGAGAACAATTAAGACACAAAAACGTGTCTATCAATAAGCACCTGTCATTCCTTATAGTCCGAAAAATATTTGACCACTTTCCCGTGAATAACATCCAACTATATTTTTTTATTATTTTAATTCAAGACCCAGTGTTTCTAAAAATAACCTTATTCAATCTCTTAGTTCCTTCCTCGAAGTTTTTAGTTTATAACAGACACAAATCCAACAGAACCTAGATATTCCACTCCGAGTTAATGACTTCCAAATATGAATCATTTCAATAAAAAAAATAACGGAGAATTTGAAGGGTCTAGAACCCGAAATTAAGGTTTTATACATACAAAGAAGCAAATGACTATGATTTGATCATATGGGAAACGAGATGTGAAAGGGCAGAGTCTAGAAAAATAATATTCTATTATGAATATTCAGGGCTCTGTTCATACGTTGTTCAATTAGGCCCCTGTCAAAACGGTTATTAGACCAGGTGAACATATCCCATATCAACACGACCACAAGACTCAGTGGAAGCAACTATCGAAGAAACTTCAGACGATTGAGAATTATTACCTCCAATTTTTTTCAGATTGATCGAGCACGGAGTTGAGATCGCTAATAAAGATCCATGGAAGACTGGAAACCTTATAACCAATATCATATATTGTTTCTCGAAGATTGCATTTAGAATCCTTTGTAAGGCTAAGTCTTATGGAGTTTGAACATTCAAGATTCAAGTAGAAAAGCATGGCCAAACCCTAAATTCAAGGTGTGGTTCAAGCAGTTGCTTGAACGTGAAATTGAATCAATTCTGGTACAGCCAATGGTTGGGCACATAAAATTTTACTTTTATCCCTAACAATTGGGTTCAAAAGAGAATACTCGTTAAAAAAAATCGAATATGTAAACTTTCGGCGGCCAATCATTTGGCGCAACAAAAAATGTTTGTTTCACTTTTTTTACACTTTTTTTACACTCCTACAACATAATTATTATTTTAACCATCTTTTCTCATACTCTTGTTACACTGATTCTTCATGGTCACGATGTAATGTAAACATGAGTTTGGTATGTACATTTCTCGATCATTTAGAAAATATGTAAATAAAGGAAATTTTCATTAATTAATAACTTAGATTACATCTGTTCATTCGGGTACTATGTTGATACCGTTTTTTAATTGAAAATTTACGAATGAGTATTCCTTTTAAAAGGAATTACTTTGGTGTTTTAAACTTGAAACTGTCATTTCCCAAGTGGTTGGAGAGGTTAAAGTCGAAGCTTGATTTTCTTTCTTTTCTCGAGTATTTTAGAAAACCTGCTCATTTTTTTACATCAACAACAAACATGAACTTGGCATCACCATTCTCATTGTAACCTTGTTGTATTATTTCTACGATTCCAATACAACATCTAACCCTGCATTTTGACCCAGCCCAAGGACAATCTCCATACAAGTGATCTTTTTCTCCACATGCGAAATAAGCCCCATTAATTGCAAATGGAAAAGATGAACTTGCAGCAAGGTTACTGTCTTTGATTAGTAAATCTATTCATTTGAATGCTCCATAATCTGGTTTTTGGCATTTGACGAACAACCTCCCTATATTTTTCTTTGTATCTGACTTTAATATTTTGCACCACACATCATAATTTAGTTTTGAACATTACGAGTAGATAAATAGACCCTAGACACTTTTGTGGTTTTCAGATTGACAGACGTCGTATTTGATGACGAAAGAACACTGAAATTATATAATAAAAAAATACTTAGATATTAAATATTAAAAAATAACAAAACTTTAAAAATATTAAGAAGAAGAAGACGATAATAACCTTAGAACATTCGATGTCACTTTTGTTTTGTGTTTTTAAATGATGTCCAACTTTGTTGTTT
Organism: Papaver californicum; assembly: GCA_023531435.1. Taxonomy (NCBI): domain Eukaryota; kingdom Viridiplantae; phylum Streptophyta; class Magnoliopsida; order Ranunculales; family Papaveraceae; genus Papaver; species Papaver californicum. Next base: position 5,505,349 of record JAJJMC010000896.1, read on the forward strand.
ATAGGCCAAAATATAGTTGTTGGGGATTTTGCTTACACTCCTTTCACTTATTCTCAACAACTAATATTTTTTTTTAGGAAGTCGTCGTGTGTTTTGTGGTTTTTATTTACACTCCTCTGACACTTATACCCAACGATTATATTTTTTTTAAAATAGTAGTCTTTGTAGGTTTTGTTATCTTTTGTTGCACTCCTATTTCATTAAGAGATTGATTGAATTAAAATCCAAAAAATACAAGTTCATGGATAGAGAAATTCATTCATTACATTGCAAAATAAGGTTAAAATATTGTTTTTTATGTGGAAATTACATTGATCAAAGCATGAAATAAAAGCTTACCTTTATAGAAATTAACTTATAGGTAATTTAATGAAGAGGTTGATAGCCTAGACGAATCATAGTATCATTCACCATTCTTTTGATGACTGCATATCTTCAAGACGGTTTCTCGCTAACATTTTTACAAAAACAATAGTGAAAGGGAAATAAAGAATAAATATAAATGTACTAACCACTGTGACATTCATTTGAAAAAATTAAATGGATTTGTCGTTGGCATTGGCATATCTACTAGTTTTCCAAATCCATTATTGTAAAAAGGCAAATTTTATTCTACTTGGGGTAGTTATGTCATACCCCCCACCCCCACTACACCCCCACCCCGACTTGGGGCAGTTATGAATAAATATAAGATTATGAGTCCTTGCTAGAAGGCGGATGATCAGGATGCAAATGTTGATCAACACCAAAGTTATCTATATCTAGCTCATCATGATTTTGTTCATGTTGTGTTTCTATCATCAAATGTCCAATATTTTTTACTTTTCCAGATCGGTTATATAGGACCTCGTCAACAGAATAATAGTGATACAAGGGTTCGATAACACAAGCATTTACTGAATCCAAGTCTGGGGGATCAAATGTAATTACAATATCCCAGTTGTCTTCCCCATACATTTATCAGCCAATTATACACTAGCTCATGTTCCCGTTTTTGGGTCCATGAAAACAATTCTACGTTTAGACAAGTCTAATGCATCATGGAAATCTTGTGATTGAATATGTGGACTATGCGCATCCCATGAGTGCCAAATTACCATACAATTGGTTCTCATATCAATATGATTTTGATCTTGACTAACCGAATATTGATGTGTTGTAGAAATAGTGGTAAAAGATTCGATACTCAGCCTTGTGAAAATGTGATTATTTAAACCTAATTTTTAATACTAAAAATAAAGAAGATCAACTTAAAATTGAATTGAGATTATGGAAAGAACTGAGACTAAGGATTCCACCAGCCAATTTTTCAAGTGATTTAGCATTAATAATTATCTTGCAACTCATATATTCAATTGATTCAAAATATTACCAAAGTTAGATTTTCAAAATAATAGTTGTAAATCAAAAGTATGAAACATCAATAGCTCTAAACTAAGCATTACCCATCAAAAGAAAACACAACTAATTGATAAAAATTATTATTTCGAATTTAATTCAAAGCAAATAATCATAAAAGAATTGCAAAAAAATTAATAAGATAAAAATATACCACTTTATTATTGGAAAAATGGCTTCCTCCGTCGCCCCAACAATGGGGTCTAGTTCCTCATGTTGTAAACACTCTCAAGATGTGTACTCATGGCTCAAAAATTGTTTACAAAGATGAAAAAAGTGAAAAATGTGTAACAGAGAGTTTGCAACGGTGTAATGGCGTTGCAGAAAACTGTTTCTACTGTTACAGAAAGAAAGTGCTTTCACTGAAGATATCCGTTGCAGATGGGTGAAGAAACCATTGCAGTTAAAGATAAACGTTGCAAAAACGAAGATAAATGTTGTTGTTCAGTTGAAGAAGTCGTCACCTATTCTTGTTCTTCCCTACAACAACAACACTTTTTTTTCTTCCTGTTTTTTTTTTCGATTGAAGCTCTCCTCTCATTTTCTTTGATCTCTTGGATATATATAGGTGTAGGAAACCCTAATAAGCTTCCTTGACTGATAAGAACTCTCAACAACTTCCCGAAACCAAATCCAACTCGAATTTATCTCCTCCCGTAACTTTATTTGTTTCCGGCAATAAAAAGAGTTTTCAACCCTTTTTTCTCGGCCTGAATCAATGCCAATGACGTGTTTTGATTATCATGTCCTTTGAGAAGTTGAAAACACCTTCCAATTCCCTAAAACTCGGTCCCAAACCTTATCAGATAATTCTCTCTCGATAGAGAATTTTTTTCCCGCCTTTTTCTCATTTGAATTCAAAGGGAAGGGGTGCCCCTATCCAACATTGGGGGTGCCTTTATCAATTTTGGGGTGCCTTTAGTAATTTTTCTCGGGTGCTTTCCAAAAATACCTACAAAGACATAAAATCACACAATAAGCACAAAATTGAGTACCAACAAAATATGAAATTGAGAACAATTTAGACACAAAAATGTGTCTATCAAATGTTTGTGAAGATTTTGCGCCTTGTTATCTACATTCTTCTTTTTATCTAGATCAATGGCAGGTGAAAATCTAAGTCGGCATCCAAGTATCAATTGTTCTTCAATACTGGTTGACAATTACGAAACTAATCGTAGTACTAGGATTCCAAAATCATCCATATCATGTCAAGATATTTTTACAAATTACCCAAGGAAGGAGTCTCCCAATCATAAGTCCCAATTTCACAAAAATTATCCAATACTACAAACTAACGTTTGTCAACTCTTTCGGTAATGTTTGCAAATAATAATCGACCGATACACAAAAACAAGAATTTTAGTTAATTTCTCGGCGATCTCAGTGTTGTCTTTGTCTTTTCTACTCTCAGTATAATTTCCCAAGTGAGATATTGGTATTATATTTGAATTGAGTCCCATTTATTGTGGGTTTTATCATTATGCTTTCTCTATTGCAAATATTCTAACACACCCTGATAATGATTGTACATAGCTTCATACTCTTTTGGTTCATATATATCATTTGGAAGCTGTGGACTTATCCTATTTCCTCCAAGGACCAACTATAAAAATAAAGACCAACTATAAAAATAATTTCCATCTGACCTGATACATATCACGAGTTTCTTACTCATAGTCAATTTTTAGGCTTCTCTTAAATGTAGCTCATGCATTTATTAACTATAGCCCATATAAAGTAAGTGATGAAACTAACCAAACACACCTTTATAAATATTCTACATAACCCACAAAAGTATACACAATTCTTATATATAGCCCAAATAATTACATAAACTATCAAATTCCCAAATAAAAAATAAATATTATAGCCAATTAGCTAATTATAATTAATTACCTAAATCTTAATGAATACTAATTTTTTATGGATTATGTTTATGGAGTATTAAAAGAATGATTTTAAGAAAAGTATAAAGACCTTAGTTAATTCAATTTGGATAGGTGCTGTTGTGGAGATTTGTTAATGGAATAATTATAATTAATTAGAATTATAATTCAATTTAAATTAAAGAAAGAATTTGAGTTTAGTTTGACTTTAGGAAAAAGTAGGAATTAGGGTTTACAATTGGTAAATTTGTAGAATATTATAAAAAAAATACAATTATTGGGTTTAGTTTGATTGTGGAGGAAAATAAGAACTAAGGTTTATAATTGGTAAGTTTGTAAAAATATTAAGAAAAGAGTTACAAATAGTTTGAAATATGATTTAGATTTGATTTAAAGAAGAATTAAGGTTTATTTTGATTTTGGGGAAGAAGTAAGGTTTAAATTGATTATGGAAAAAAGGTAAGACTTATTTGGTTTTTCACTTTAATTTAAATTTTTTGGGCTATAGATAATAAATCTATAGACTATATTTAAAAGAAGTCTAATTTTAACGAGTGTTCCCAGAATCCAGATAGACCAATTTCGTTCCAACCATTTTTTTTAAGCAGGTTTTCTTTCCTAACCAAATATTTTACCAGTGGTGAGAATGTGTCACCCCTTTTGGACCTCTGGTTGAACTTTGGTTGTGCTCTTGTGCGTCAAACATTGATTCACACTGAATTGGTAGATATGTATTTTTACTCAATTTTATTTGCCAAATTGCCAATTGGTTTGGAGAAAACGATTCCCAAATAACATATTTTGTTGAGAAGCGGAGACAGAAACATTTTGAATTCCCTTTAAATGTGTTCTACTTATACTGGACCACTTCACCATTGCTTGTTATGTAATCTCATATAGAATGGCCTACCATCCAAAAAGCAATTGTTGAAATTGGTAAGAAAAATCATCCTAAAAGTAGGAGCAACGTGTCATAAATATGGATCAGTACTAAATACGAAGGTTTTACAAAAAATGCTATCTAAACCTCCGGAAGCTCTTTTGTATCATATTTTTCGATTAAAAAATTTATAAAAAGGTGATCGTTTATTATTCCCTTCCATCATGCACTGTTTTTTTTTCTTCTCTGTTCTCCGGTCGGATTATTTTTTTAGTTCTCGGGTTACGTGGTTTTAGAGAGATTATTTCTAATAGTTGGATCTGAAGATAGTTAGGGTTTCTAAAGATAAAAAGAAATGATGTCAGAATTAACTGCGAGTACTGCTGGTAGTTCATTAGAAAAAATGTTGGATTCATTAAGGAAAAGAGATGAGAAACCAAAAGATACACCACCTGCATTACCTGTTCGTCCAGCATCAAAAGCGAGATTACCATCTGCAAGAAGATCATTACCAATTAATTTTAAAATTGGTAATGGAGAATCAGTTCCATAGTATTTACCATTACCTAATGGTTCTTTTACTTCTATACAGAAGAATAATGGTGTTAATAATGATTATAAATCTGATCATGGGAATTCTTGTACTCCCATATGAAATTTAAACATATTTCTTTTGGTAGCAAGAGATTGTCTAGAAATTTATTCCCTCTTAATTTTAGTCTTCGGTTTTTAATTTTTTAATTTTCACTATTGGTTTTTAAATACTTTTAAAATTAATCCACACATATTAAGATTAAAATTATCTACTGTTGGAGATAGTTTTACAAGTATAAAGTCCTATATTTACTATATATATAGACCCCATAAGTAAAAAGTCTAAATAAGACTTTTATATAAGATATTTTTTACTTTCTGTCGGAGATGTTCTCATGACCATATTATATAGAAGCCTGATATAGGGGCTCCCACATCAATAGAGGGGCTCCTAGTTGAGCCAAGGTGACCCAATTTTACGATAAGGGATGTCCTAGGGGGTAAAGTTAAATGTCTATTTTACCCTTATACTAATTAAAACCTAAACTCTTTTAATTTCTCCCATAATTTTTCAAAACTTTTTAAAACTAAATTAAAGAAAAACCCAACCGTAATCCATCACAATTCATCGCCGATTCGCAAATTCATCGTCGATTAAAATCAACATAACAATTCTAGATGAAAAAGCATACTAAAGGCATTCAAGGTAGTAGTGATGGCAATGAACACTTTTCCTTTCAACCTAATCAAGATATTCAACAAGAAATCATTAGTGAAAAGCAAAATCAAGCACAGAAAAATCCAATAATGGTGTATCTAAGGTATTGAATAAAACCCATGTTATTCTTAGAACTTGTAATTGATTTATTCGCATGTTTGATCATGTTTTTGGGGAAAAAATGTTGGACACAGTTGATATTACGGTTGGGTCCGTGTCAAAACCCAACCGTAACATTTCGTGTTCTTGAGTATTACGATTGGGTTATTTTCAATACCCAACCGTAAATCCAAGGGAAGAAGATGAATAGTTCAGGATGTTACAGTTGGGTTTCAATAGATAACCCAACCGTAACTAATGTATTGCGCCCTTTTTTAAAAAACATTCTACGGTTGGGTTTTGAGAAAATCCCAACCGTAACACTAGCTTGCATAAATTTTTTGTTAGAGTATTACGGTTGGGTTTTTCTTAAAACCTAACCGTAACATATGGACAATTTTTTTTTTATAGTTTACGGTTGGGTTTTGAGAATAAACCAACCGTAATATTTGCGCACATTAAAATTTATGTTTTTTTATTACGGTTGGGTTTTAAGAAAAACCCAACCGTAAAAATGATATGCAAGTCAGTTACATGTAAGTTACGGTTGGGTTATTCTCAAAAACCCAACCGTAAATTTTCCTGTGTAGTCAATTTTTTTTTACTTGAAGTTGAATTGCTTGGAAATTATCTAACTTGTATTGGTTGTGTGTTGTAGGAAGAATAAAAGGGGTAATAATTTAACACCTATTTATCACACTCCAACCCCTCGCCACGGAAAGCATTTAGGGGTTGAGAAGAGAGGCGTGAGCAAGACCCATAATCCCTCTTTTGAGGTAGGTGCTGGTAGTGATCCTCAAATTGCAGAAGAGGAATATAATGTGTTCCAAGGCTTGGGTGATCTACCAACACCCAGAGGTTCTCTTGTGATTAGAGAACCACCACAAGAGCAACAAGTAGAAGAAGAAGAGGGGGACAGAGAACAACATGTCCCTCAAGGCAAAGGTAAAGAAATTAGAAAAGAAAAGGCAAAGAAAAGGGTGGTTGCCAAAGAAATTCCCAAAGAAAAGACCGAACCTCAACTGTGGTCTAAGAGGAGGAATGGAGGACTATGGGGTGAGGCCCCAGATAAATCAGCAATATTATTTGGTTATCCCCATTCATGGGCTGCCAAAGTTGCAGCGAACAAGGTATTATTCTAATCACTTCTCTTATTCTGTTAAATTTTGGTTTGTTAACTTTTGTAAGTAAAACAAATTTGTTTTTATTCTTTGTAGGATCATACACAGGCGATCAAGAAATTGGTTCGTCAAAGGGCACAACATTGGCCCTTAACTGAAGAATGTACGGCTGTACAAATTCTTGTAAATGGTACCGGGTTAGCTCCCGGAATTACAAATTCAATGTGGGAGTATGACAGCGTCGTCTGCGCAGCCTTCAGGGAACGTTATTGGCCTGAGACCGATACGTTTCATCTCCCATTCGGCGAAATGACTATAACGCCGGATGATGTCCACTCAATTCTAGGGCTGGAGGTGGAAGGTAAATCTGTGTTTGAGGGTTTTGACAACAACATGTCCTGGAGTGATATTTATGCACCTGTCAAAGAAACAATTGGATGGGAGAAGACCGAAGCTGAATCGGAATTTAAATTGGTGACTGGAGATAAACCGGGGATGCCAAAGAAGAAAGTTCAATCCATGAGCAAGAAAATATTGCTGCGGTCACTACGGGAGAAGTTTGGAGGGACCGCGAAGTTGGAAATGGCTGGGGTCGTCATAGATGACACCAGAGCCATTCGAACAGCCAGAGCTTATCTGCTATATATGCTCGGCACCATCTTCTTTGGTGACAACTCGGGCAACAGGGTGAACGTCCAGTATCTACAATGGCTTCAGGGTGATCTCGGGATGACCCATCAGTACTCGTGGGGAACTGCCACCCTGGCCTACCTACTTGCTAACCTTCGAAAAGCTTCGAGGGTCAGGGGAACTGAGATTGCCGGTAATACCGGTCTGCTTCAGGTAATTTATTGTTTGAATTTGAATGTTCAATTTTAATTTATTTTTTTCTCATTTTCTTATATTAATATTAATTATCTTTATAGGCATGGGTATACGATCACTTTCCCAGACTGGCTCCTCAAACAAGCGTTGATGTTAATGGACCTACGGGAAAGAAATTCGTCTTCACCGGGACGCAGGCAAAATATAAAGAAGTGCTCATAGCAAAGATGAGAAAAGAAATTGATGCTTTCTCGGTCGAAGATGTTATTTTCGATCCTTATGTGAACATAAGCATAGGTGATGGACATGTTGAAGATTTACGACGATTGTCGGACGTGGCAGGCTACAACGGCCCTTTGTACCATCCGTTTGGGTACGTGATGTCCAACCCCCGGCGAACTCTCCGCCAATATGGATACGTCCAAACAACGGTTACACTGGAAATGTTTAAATTGTGTGTGAATGGGTCGATGATCGAAGGGCCAAACATCGTGTTAAACTATGAGCCAACGCCTTCAGTCGCGGTATGGAATAACCGCAATGATCCGAAATACCAAGTCCAAAGGAATGAGTTAACTCCCTCTCCGGGCACAAAAGAGGCTGCAGGAGATTACTTGGATTGGTATCGCCATTTTGGTCATCCAACTATCATCAACAATGATCCGGAGACTCTGGCAATCAACACAGGAGATGGTTTCTGGAAGAAGGCATATTTCAATTTGGTACGTACATTATTTTTGTTATTAATGTTTTTAAGATTTATTATTAAACACTGATCCTACTTTTATTTCCATATGTGAATAGAAAAAGAAAGCCGTTGCATTGGCGGACTCTATTAATCCATGCCTAAGCACAATTGATGTGAGGACGCGTGACCAACTCAAAGCTTTGATTAGGGAGGTTCATCATGAAGTTGAGGATGTCCAGCGGACTTTAAAGAGGAGTAGACCCAGTACAAGAAGCGCGACTACAGATGCGAGTACTACTAGGAGAGAGCCCCAAGCATCGGATGAAGAGACACATGATGAAGCCGGGGATGCTCAACGTGGTGCTCGTACTCGAGGCGGTCGTGTTGGAGCTCGTACTCGTGGCGGTGCTGCTCATCGTAGTGTTAGGAGCAAAAAAAGAGCTCGTCAAAGTCATCGACATACCCCTCCTCCTTCTCCCTAACTTTATATCTATGGACATCAAAGTTTAACGTATGTGTGAATTAGTTGTGAAGTTAGATTTGAAATTTGAATTTAACTTGGACGTGAAATGAAAAATCAGTCGCCAAAATTTAGTTACCAGTTATTTGAAGTTGGAAACCAAAAACTTATATTTTTCCGGTAAAAATACCCAGTCACATTAGTATTACGGTTGGGTATCAGAAATACACCCAACCGTAAAACTGGCAAAATGAAAAATAAGACAGGTTTACGGTTGGGTCTCTAGCCAAAACCCAACCGTAAAACTGTCACATTTTTATACTACAGTTTTACGGTTGGGTTTTTGATGAAAACCCAACCGTATATATGAAAGAATAATGTTACGGTTGGGTTTTGGCTGAAAACCCAACCGTAACATTTATGACCTCAACAGATAAATTCCCTAGGATGTTACGGTTGGGTTTTCAGCAAGAACCCAACCGTAAATTCTACTGGATAAATTTAATTTTGATTCTCTAATTTGTTTGTTTTTCGTTTTTTCTTTGTTTGAATGACCCAATTTACCTTCAATCTAGTTAAAATGATTGAATAAGTTCAAATTTTTGATTTTGAAACCCAAATTTGACCTTAAAACTCCAAGGTAAAAACATCGGTTACGGTTGGGTATTGGCTGGAAACCCAACCGTAACATTTATGGCCTCAACACATAAATTCCCTAGGATATTACGGTTGGGTTTT
>JAJJMC010000896.1:5514708-5554896 GCA_023531435.1 Papaver californicum
AATCTAGTTAAAATGATTGAATAAGTTCAAATTTTTGATTTTGAAACCCAAATTTTACCTTAGAACTCAAAGGTAAAAACATAAGTTACGGTTGGGTTTTGGCTGAAAACCAACCGTAAGGTTTATGACCTTAAAACATAATTCCCCTATGATATTACAGTTGGGTTATTTTCAAAACCCAACCGTAAATTCTATTTGTGGAAAGTTTTGGGTCGTTTTTGAATTATATTTTTTTTAGGTTTTCAAATAGAGCCGTTCAAACCTTGTACGACCCATTTTTCAAAATATAACCGTTATACTTCTGGTTTATAAGTGGAATAGTTGAGTACATATCCTTTCCATCCATTTTTTTCAAAAAATAAACCTTTATGTTACAACAATCATCTCCAACATAGTGGAACATGGGTCAACCTGGCATTAAAAATCCAGATTTTTCTTTGGAAGAAGATTTATGTATTTGTCGCAACTATGTATTATGTTTTCCAAAAAGAGGAGAAGAAAGAAGGCAAAGTGGTATAACGAGTCCGAGTTATTGGCAAACAATCCATGAAAACTTTTGTTCTGAAACCGGCAACCCTTATAACCGTGATCACGTCAAGTTGATTTGTCGATATAACACTATACACCGATACGTAGAAGAATTTATGGCATTAGTTCGTATTGTTGGTCAACTACGACTTAGGGGTAAAACCGATGATGAGGTGTTACAGAGATCTCTTGAGGAATGGAGGAGATGGAAAATATGGCCCTTTTTATACCTACCTCATTATCACATCCTAAAAGACTTTTTGCTCACTCGCAAACCTATTTATTAGTTCTTTTATAATGCCATTTGGGTTTTTCAGTGTTAATTTCAATTGTATCCCAGGGCACTTTAATGATTTCATGGGTTGTAATGTGGTCAAATTTGATGTTTACATAAATTTTGTGTTTTGAACCCAGTATTGAGTAAATTGAAATTCCAAAAAAAGGTTAATTATAATAATATTACGGTTGGGTTTGGAGTGCAAACCCAACCGTAAACCTTCCAGTTTAAATTCATCCAGGTTTACGGTTGGGTTTGTACTCACAAACCAACCGTAAAAGTGACAGGTTTACGGTTGGGTTTTGAGTACAAACCCAACCGTAAACCTGAGTGAATTTAAACTGGAGGGTTTACGGTTGGGTTTTCACTCAAAACCCAACCGTAATATTATTATAATTGTTCGGTGACTAGTTTACGGTTGGGTTTTTAGTAAAAACCCAACCGTAAACCTGGAAACATTTTGTAGTAACACATATGATAGTACAAATTTTTATATTCCAAAAAACTATATTCATATTATGATTCCTCCAACATACATATTAACATTCTGACTCCGACTCAGAAACAAATGATATGAATTGAAATGTCGGTGAGGGTTTTAATGCCTTCCAGAGTTCGAAATTGTGCTTGAATCTCTGACACCAAGACTTGGCGATATCACCGTCGTACCCATCCTGTAAAGGGGGTAATGGACTTCCTTCTTTCAACTTTAGACCAACAAAATGGCAGTTCTGCACCAGCCCAATCACACATCTTCTATTTGCCAATTGTTCGACAAATGTTGATCTTGTTGGTGCAAATGTTAAACAATATCCATTTGAGATATAATGGATGACGCAATTAAAAGTGTTGGCAAGGATTTGGCCACATATTGGCATGCTCATCCAATACTCACTAGTGCAATTCTTATTGCCTATTAAACGCCTTTCGAGAGCAATGAACTCCTCGTTTAACAACGACTCTTCATCTCTATATGCACACATCATTGGCTTGTATATATCCGGGTAAGAGCGTAGTTCAACCATTGACTTATGCCTTACAAAAGTTACTTCGTCCATACCCAACCCTGCTGCTCCGCTAAATGGTCCAACTTGTTCGATGAATACATGGTATCCACAATTACCATCACCGGCAACATCGTCGGTGGCCTTTATGTATGGACGAAAAAAAGCTGGGAACGATGACATATAATTTTCATAAATAATTTGCTCGGTTCGGACGATTTTTCCATTCTCATTTCTTGAATAGTTAGATGGAAATTGCATCAATCCTCTTGCAATCCGGATCGTATATGGATCTTCAACCACTAATGTATTGCTTTTAAGTTTTTCTTTTCTTCTTGCTAATTCTTTCATACTAACTCTTTTTTTTCTTCTTGCTAATTCCTTCATACTTACTCTTATTGAGTTTGGGTGTGGAGGAACTTTTCCCTTGGAACCAAGTTCAATTGTTGAACTATCTTGAGTGGGAACCGCGGGACCTTTTCCTTTAATATCTACTACACTTGGTCCCCCTTGTTCCGTTCGACTTATTTTTCGTTGAGCATCGTCCTCCTTCTCATCCTCTGCTTCATATTCATTTTGCAAATGCTCAAATGCACAAGGGTTTCTTTTCTTTGATTCTTCATGCAATTCCCTAGCTTTTTTCCGTCCCACGGCCCTCGATTCTTTGGTAGAAGGCCTACCTTTTCTCTTCCCTCTAATTGGTTCCTTGACAGAGTACCTTGTGTGCGGAAACACGAAGTAACTCAAGTTTGTCAACCAAATTTGCCTTTGCGCCTTATTTAATGTATCGTATTTCTTGGCTATAGCCTTTCCAACGTGGGTGTCGGCAAACGATGCACCAAAATCTTGCTCGACGATGGGTTCATCAAAAGACAATTGTTGCCAAAACGGATCAATATCTTGAATTGGGATCACACCGTCTTCTTCGTACTTGGGCATCATATGCCGGCAGGGAAGTCCCAAACGTGACATGTTAGGACAAACACACTCTTTTTCTCCGTGTAAGTTGCCCAATCTATAGTGCTTTATTTCGTACATTATATTCTCAATAGCACAATGCGACACCTTATAAAAAATACTTTGGAGCAATGGTTCGTCTTTATAGCTGACGTGTTTTCTAGAAAGGCTTTTTTCAAAAGATTCCTTAACTCTGTCAAGGTCACGGACAAAATAATCGTGCATCGCTTCGAAGACCGTAACAAACCCACCATCACAATTATGAAGCTTCTTCTTCATTCTGTTGTGAGATGACTCCGCGGTACTTGTAGCTTGGTTGTCAAAGTGCCTATATTGGTTTGTGAACGCCGCTACAAACTTCTCTTTGTGGGGATTCAACCAATTGTCCATCAAATAGTTCACAACTTTTGGATAATTACTCCAATGCAAGCATAACATACGAACATTTTCTTCATAGTCTTCCTTGGTGATAGACCATGTCAAAGCATCCCATTCAGTTTGGAAACTAGCCCATTTTAGTTCCGCCAACTTGTCATCCTCCTTGAATTTTTCTTTGGCCGCTTCTTGTTCTGATACCGGCAATTTATTAATTCTCTCCATCTCGCTTCTCTTTGTTGGCCGAATAATCGTTTTGCACTTGGTTTGAATATTATTCCACAAGTGGAACGTGCAAAGAAGATGATGAGCATCTGGGAATACCCTTGCAATGGCATTCATCAAGCCTTGTTCTTTGTCGGTGATAATTACCTTAGGGGTATAAACTTCAACGTAGAATAATTTAATTTGTTCCAATGCCCACACATAGCTATCTTGGAGCTCGTTTCTCAAGAAGCAAAAGGCAACACTAAACGGGGACTTGGTAGAAGTTTGCCCTACAACATTCAATACCGGGAGCTCATACTTGTTAGTTTTGTACGTGCAATCCATCATAAGCACTTGATGGGAGCACCGTGCTAACTTTATAAACTCGGGATGAGCCAATATAATATGCTTAATTTCTTTATTTTCATCTTCTTCGTGAAACATGGTGTAGTTTTTTGTCTCCCCCAAGTACAAAAGTTGTTGGATCGGGTCCCTTTCTTCCCATTTCTCACGCTTCAACTTGGCTTTGGCGTTGTAGATTGTCTCCAACGTAGACACATTATTTGAGTTTATTTTCTTCAAGTGCCCGAGTATATCACTGGGTTTCAAACGCTTATCCGTCATATCGTTTACGATGAGCTTTTCTTCCTTGGTAAGCCGGGCCATAGAAGGATGCGTTAACAAAGTCTATGGTGGTAGGTGGTTGTGACGACCGCATACAACTGTAGACAATAACCACTTATTCTCGTTGTTCTTATGAAATTGAAGTTTGAAAGGACATCCCGTCTTCTTAGTGTAAGTTTTTCGTTTGATCTTCGTCTTTGGTACATACTCAGTACCCTTCTTTGCATGTCTTGTGTATTATCCACTACACTCACAAACCATTTGAAAGCGGTTGTGTTTTTGTTGGTTGTTACAAACAATCACACACATGATGAGTTTCCCATGTTTTGTAGCCCACTTCTTTGCATCTTCTTTTTTATCCCATGTCTACATGGTCCAAAAACATAAAGTTAGGTGAAAAAAATGGCATTATGACAATTGTCGATAGGGATTAACAACTTATCTATAACCTACCAGGTCGTTCAAATAGTGATCCGTAGTATCTATAGTTTCAATATCATTTGGAAGAGGCTGATCATACATTGGTTGAGGTACAACCGAGACCTGAACAAAAAAGATCAAGGCCAAGCGTCAGAAAAAACACTAAAACCAATAAGTTTACGGTTTGGTTAGAAGCATCGGACCCAACCGTAATAGCGTCATACCCAACCGTAATATCGTCATACCCAACCGTAATACAGGGAAAAATAGTCAACCCAATGTTACGGTTGGGTTTGCAGCCAAAACCCAACCGTAACAAGTGCAGTAAATACCCATGCACGTAATAAGTTACGGTTGGGTTTGTGGTAAACACCCAACCGAAAAACTGTAAAACTGTACTTTTCAGAAACACAAATGGATACTTACGGTTGGGTTTCTTGAGAAAAACCAACCGTAACTATACTGTTGTAACAAAATTTTTTTTTTTTATGCACTTCAGTTCTTTAAATATCCGCAAAAAATGAAAAAGAGTTTAAGTTAGAATCATACCTGACTATTCTCAGCAATTGTATCTTCACTTTGACGACTAATATCTCCATTTGCTTTTGTTTCACCATCACAACTTACACTTAAAACCTCTCTACCATCCAAATAATCATACATAGTTGGGTCTCCCTCAATGGGTATGTAGAATTTAGTTTGGAAATCATACAAGGATTCACCCTCCACAAATTTGCCACTAAAATCACTCATTTTGGTGTTTTCAAAATTTTGGGTTAAAACTCTCTTATCTCTCTTCCACTTTTCCCACCAACACAAAACCAATACAAGATTGATTTAACCATAAAAAATGAAGAATATATGAAACGAAGATGATCATTTACGGCTGGGTTTCAAGAAACAACCCAACCGTAAATATATTACCAATTAAAAACTTATGTTTACGGTTGGGTAAGATAATTAAACCCAACCGTAATATAATTTGTAATAAAATAACATATTTGTTACGGTTAGGTTACATTACATAACCCAACCGTAAATGATCATCGCACTTAAACTAACACTAAAAATTACGGTTGGGTTCTAAGCCAAAACCCAACCGTAATATAATTTGCACAAAAATCACTAGGATATTACGGTTGGATTTTAATGTAAAACCCAACCGTAAATTATCACTCAGTAGTCACAAAAAAATTACAATTCCAACGGTTATTTTTTTTCAAAATCTAGCCGTTGGGAATTTTTTCCCTATAAAAGGAAACATTTCCTTTTATAATTCTCATTATTCTCTATCCCTTTCATTCTCATTATAATTCTAGACTTTCCAACTCATTCTCGCCATACCCTTTCAACCATTTAAAATGGTTCGATACACGAATGATGAAGATGTTGCAATTGTTCGAGGGTGGGTTACGATGATAGACCACGCTTAAAAGAGAGCCTTCTATAACAACAATAGAAACGTTGATATAGATGAAAATTGGATGGACTGTCAGGAGGACGATTCTTGGTGGGAGGGTGTGTTTGAAATGTTTGTGGCATTACACGGGAATAGATATCGGAGGACGATCAGTAACATCAAGGGACGCTTTGAGGCGTTGTATGAAGAAATGGAAAACCTAAAACTGGAAATGAAAATGAGAGTTGAAGCATTTCCCCACGAAACCAATGTGGAAAGAGTAAGTGTGTCAATTAATAAATCTTTCTGTCTTCCCAATTTTTTTTTAAAATAATGAAACTTATAATTGATTTATTTTTTTCAGCATGTCATGGCTAGGGCGCAGTATAAAATCAAATATGGGAAGGAGTTCAAGCATACAGATTGCTATCGTATCTTGGAACAAAGTTTATATCTTGAGTTTCGTCGTTATGATTAAGTGTTTAAGTGTTTAAGTTTAATCATCTAATGATCTACTGTATTTCTTTTCCTTTAGTTCTTCCTTTAATGTTAAAAATAAGGTTTTAACAACTATGGTATTTGATAAGAAAATGAACTAAACTCAAGCATAACTAATTTTGTCTTAAAAACTTCTCTTACGGTTGGCTTCCATGACTCAACCCAACCGTAACTAGAATCCATACTAAAAAAATTCATATTTACGGTTGGGTTCGATTACTAAACCCAACCGTAACAAAAATTGAACAAATACCAAACTTTCTTACGGTTGGGTCTCAAGGAAAAAGCTAACCGTAACAATATCGTAAAATATACACTAAAACTAACACTAGAAGTTACGGTTGGGTTCGGTTACTCAACCAAACCGTAACTACATTTCACTCAAAATATCATTTTACGGTTGGGTTCGATTACTAAACCCAACCGTAAATAAATTGTAGAAACACCACAACTAAATTACGGTTGGGTTTCACCTCAAAACCCAACCGTAAAATTCTACGGGAATCTCAAAATGTCTGAATTTACGTCCTCTCAAAATAGACAATTCCAACGGGTTTTTTTTTCAAAAATCTACCCGTTGGTGACTTTTTCCCTATAAAAGGAAACCTTTACTTGTCACTTTCTCATTATTCTCTATCCCTTTCATTCTCATTATAATTCTATACTTTCTCATTATTCTCACCATACCCTTTCAACCACTAAAAATGGTAAATACATACACGAATGATGAAGATGTTGCAATTGTTCGAGCATGGCATACGATGGTAGAGCATGCTTATGATAGAGCCTTCTATAACAACAATAACAACGTTGTTTCACAAGAAGATTGGCATGAGGGTCAAGATACCGATGAATGGTGGAATCGTGTATTTCGAATGTTTGCGGCATTACATGGGAATGTAAACCCTTGGGTTACGTGGAGATCCATCAAGAGACGGTTTGAGACGTTGTATCGATGCATGAACAACTTAAAACTGGAAATGAAAGCTAGATTCGAAGCAAATCCCTACGAGAACGGTGTGGAAAGAGTAAGTTTGTCGATTAATAAATCGTTAATTAAAAAGAGATTTCTAAAATTCAAACTTATAATTGATTTGTTTTTTTTCAGCATGTGTTGGCTATGGAGCAATATAGAATCAAATATGGGGAGGAGTTCAAGCATACAGATTGCTATCGTATTATGGAAACAAGTCGGGTGTTTGATTTTCGCCATTATCTTTAAGTGCTTAAGTGTAATCATCCAATGTTCTATTGTATTTCGTTTCCAATCGTTTATTTCCTTTAATGTACTACTTTAAATCTATTACAATAGAAGGAATAAGTTACAAAGTTGGGTTTTAAACCCAAATTGGAGTATATTGAAAATCAAAAAACAGTTAACAGGACCATTTACGGTTGGGTCCTATTACTAAACCCAACCGTAATACATTTTGTACAAACACCACAAATTGTCTACGGTAGGGTTTTAAGGCAAAACCCAACCGTAACTATGTTTTGAAATTCAAACAAAAATTTACAGAATCGGTTACGGTTGGGTTATAAGCCCAACCCAACCGTAAATTGTACTGGATACGGTTGGGTTTTAAGGCAAAACCCAACCGTAATTATGTGTTGAAATTGGAACATAAATTATCAGATTTGTTACGGTTGGGTTATAAGCCAAAACCCAACCGTAAATTCTACTAGCTACGGTTGGGTTTTAAGGAAAAACCCAACCGTAACTCTGTGTTGAAATTAGAACAAAAATTATCAGATTATGTTACGGTTGGGTTATAAGCCAAAACCCAACCGTAAATTCTACTGGATAACACAAATTTAGATTATCTAATTTGTGTTTTTTTCGTTTTTTCTTTGTTTCAAACACCCAATTTACCTTCAATCTAGAAAAATGATTGAATTATTTCAAAATTTTGATTTTTAAAACTCAAAATTAACAAAAAAAATCAATTCTCCTAAGGATAAGTTACGGTTGGTTTTTCCTTTAAAACCCAACCGTAACTATGGGAAAAATGTTGTTCATCATTTTCTTCAACTTACGGTTGGGTCTGGTTGAAAACCCAACCGTAACTAGGGGAAAAATTGGGTTAATTATTTTTCTTCTACTTACGGTTGGGTCTGGTTTAAAACCCAACCGTAACTTGGGAAAAAGATGGTGTTCATCATTGTTCTTTGAGTTACGGTTGGGTTTTGTTGAAAACCCAACCGTAATTTTGGGAAAATATGGTGTTCTTCGGTGTTCTTGGTGTTACGGTTGGGTCCGACATGAAACCCAACCGTAACTTTCTCTGAATCACAAAAAATCAAACTTTCAAATCGTGATTTCATCTAATTTGTGCCATAAAAAGATCAAGAGTTTAATCTAGAGGTATCTAAATGCTACTATGGTTTATTGAATCAAAATCTAGGGTTTAAAAAAAAAAACCATAAAATTTTCTTAAATTTCATCAAGTTTTTCTTCCCACCAAACACAAATTCAAAAAAAAAAATTGATCCAAAAAATTTGATTAAGAAATATATTATATTTAATTAATCATGATTAGCTTAATCTAATCTTAACTAATTAATGTAATTAAGATTAACTAATCAGGGGTGGTTTATGCATTGTAAAAATATTATGGATAAGGGGTTTTTGAGTTTTACTTCATAATGTCCCTATTTCGTCTTATTAGGGAAACCCCTCTATTAATATTGGAGCCCCTATATCAGGCTTCATTATATATTCATCCTAATGATTTAAACCTGAAAATTATAGGGAAAAGAAGAGGGACTATATGAAGATATAAAATGCACATCAGCACATGGAGGGTTACCTATATGTCAGTTACAGTTATTTATAAAGGACGACGGTTAGGGGTGAAGTTTGTAGCGTACGTGAGAGACACAATCAAAAAATTTGCTAGGTATTGCACTATCGTTTGAAAAAAAAAATGAATGAAAGATATGAATTTGTTTGAGTTTTTCTTTTTGAAGGAACGATATGAGTTCAAAATATAAATTGGTAAATTAAATCATATCAGTAGATTCGGTACTATACTTTTCTTCAAAATCATAAATTTAAACATAAATAAATTTTAACTGTTTTCTTTTGTTTTCACATTTTAAAATAAAAAATGCTTTATGTATCGGGGACTCTCCGCAACTGGTTTTCCGTGTGACACAACCCGGTGGGACTCACAAACCCAAAATTTGCACCAACTGCTAATCCTGAAAATGGTAAGTCCATGAGTCTCCCAGGGTTGTCTCGCACGGGACAACTCGTCGTGGAGAGTTCACGACAAAGTAGTTAATATCATGAATCGACACCGTATCGGCAAGGTGTGATACACCTAGACAAATGATTATATCGGATTTTATCGGCGACACAATTAACTTTTAAATTTTATAATTTATAGATAGATGTGCATTATGTTATTCAAAGTTTTAGTGGAGGACATTTATAATGTAGAAACTTAATTAAACTAGTTTTACTTGATAACCTAACATCCCCAAACATAGATTTATTTAGAAAAAAATTAAAATAAAAAGACAAAAAAAATATTCTTAATAAATATATTTTATATCCTTTCCGATATTATCGGCCGATATAATCGGAAAAATTATGTATTGTCAATATTTTACGTCTCGTCTAGGTTAAAAACTGATGCACGATAAATTTCGATATTATCAACCGGTATAACAAATATTAACTATATTGGTTCACGATTAATGTGGAATCATTGTTTTAAAATAGTTTTTAATTTTTTTTCTTTCCGTTTCACGAGAATATTTAAAGTTAAAAAATAAAAAGCCTTAAATTTAGATAGAGGTGTAAAGTGGGACTGTCAGCACACGGTACACAACATGGGACTCAAGCTTGTTGTGTCAAACTGTCAACACATTGACACAACACAACATGAGGCATATGTAGGCATGCGCAGGTTAGGCTGCACAAAAAACTCGTCCCACACTGTGAACTCCACCGAACCAAACCGGTTAATCATGAACTGAATTGAACCATTTGTCTAACGTTTGAGGAAGTTATAGTATTTTAAAAACCGTTGGATGTTGGTTTAGTTCTGGTGAATCTTCAAACCAAACGAAAATCAATGGTTCAAACTGTTTCACATAAGTAATTAGATTATTTTCATTTACATGCTTTACATCTTGGCCTAACCTAATTAATTCGACGATTCTTTATCTTCCTCTTCGAGTTTCTTCCTCATGGGTACCCGGTAGCAACACCGCCTTTATTCAAAGTCTTTACGTGGTTCGGACAAATTTAGGAATTGATTAGTTTATCGTTATGGCAAGATTTTTTTAGAATATTGAACTGTCATATACTTAGAATTGATAAAAACTAATTAGTTTTTGATGTCAACAGTTTCGCACCAAACCGTCTCGGCCCGATTTGCACCAAACGTTTAAGAAATGGCTTGGTGGTGCGGTTTTAAAAAATCAAAAACCGTTATTTTTATTTTTAGGTTATCATGCCAAATCAGATTTGATTTTACTTAATAATTATATTTTTTATTTTTTATTTATTTACTATATGTATTCATAGGAATTAATGAGCAAGACACTTATAAAATAATCAAGGGTTGGTTAGAATCAAGACTTTTTGTAAAATATATATCAAATATATGGTGTATAATGGTATGTTTTATGCCTCATGTGTCATGCTCTATACATATTACGCCGTGTTACTTGATATGTTATGCTGTGTCGAGTAGTACTATATTGTGCTTTGTATTTATCCGTATCGCATGTAGTGTGATGGCAGTATGCCGATTATTCTAATATATTATACCACATAAAATTATCATATTGTACCAAATCGCATATTATATCATCTTGTGCTTAGATTTTAAAATATTGTGTTGTGTCATTATGTCATATTAGCTTAGATTTTAAGATACTATGTCGTGCCATAAAAGTGTTGGCCTCTACTATCAATGTTACATAAGGGAGCAAGGAATATATTACCATCAACTTTCAACCCAAAAAGATATTTTGGGATTAACTATTTTACAACGTGAAGTACTCGAGTAGAAGCAGACCATTGGTAACACAAGAAAGCAGGCGATAGTTAGTTCCACTTCAACACCAACCACTTTTCCGAAGGATCCAAAATGCCCATAAATTCTCCTGCAAAGTCTTGTTTTCACAAATGACAAGTATTATAAAGGCGTCAAGGTGAGAGATATGATAGGAATATCTTAACTTAACTCTAAAGAAAAGAATAACATGCATTAGATGATTAATTTATCTTCAGTAAAAATCACCTGAAATAAAACAAAACAAAACAAAGTCAGGAAAGGTGCATGAAAACATATATCATCTGTTCATACACTTATCCATAGATCCACTTTCCGAAAGTTAAAGAGAATATTAATAAAAAATACATGAATTAATCATAGAAATAGATCCCATTCATCTAAAAGCAAAACAAATCAGAAGGATCCTTGGATTTAAAGAAAAGTACTCCATTATTTTGATTATTTGGTTAAATAAAAGAAGAAAAGGCAATAATTTGACCATATAATATTCTATAAAGGCAATGATGTTCCTTTATATACCCCTTAAAATACTAATAATACCCCTAAAAATTAGTTAAGTTAGTTATAACTTGTTTAAAGTGAAAAACTTACAGGGGTAGTCAATTGAAATTTATATAGATTTTTATAGATTTTTAGTTTTAGTGACTTCCGGAGACTCTCTGAAAATATAGAGATTTCCGGTGATTTTAAAAGAGAATTGTAGAGAGTCTCTGCGACTTGTAGATACAAATCTAATGGATTTCTAGAGAGTCTTGTGATTTGTAGAGATAAAAAGATGTAAAATATTTGATTTAATGATCAATATCTCTATGCTTAGAAAATGTATTAAATTTAATATTTTTTTGATTGACAGATTTGATAGAGACTTAAGATGGAGAACTAGCGTGAAAATTGTTCCACTTCATTGCAACAACTCGAACAACTTTGAAGTTACTCCACAAGCATTAGAAGATGCATACAAAGAAGTTGCATCACTGAACCTAAAAGTTAGAGGACTTCTGATCACAAACCCATCAAATCCATTAGGTGCAGCAATGAAACTACAGTGCGCAAAGAGATACTCGACTTCGTTACACGTAAAAACATTCATCTCGTGTCCGATGAAATATACTCAGGGTCAGTTTTTTCTTCGACAAAATTCGTAAGCGTTGCAGAAATACTAGAAGCACGAAACTACAATGGCGCATAAAGGGTTCATATTATTTATAGTTTATCAAAAGATTTAGGGTTACCAGGGTTTAGAGTTGGAACTATTTATTCATACAATGATAAAATTGTGACAACTGCAAGAAGAATGTCAAGTTTTAGCTTAGTGTCATCACAAACACAAAATCTCTTAGCTTCAATGCTATCAGACACCAAATTTACCGAAAATTATATTAAGACTAACAGAGAAAGATTGAGGAAAAAATATGGTTTGATTGTTGATGGACTAAGAAAAGCTGGAATTGAGTGTTTAGAAGGAAATGTTTGATTATTTTGTTGGATGAATTTAAGTCCTAGTCAAATGAATAATTACTCATTCAGGTGGAAACCATTAAGTAATTATTTTAATTTTATTTTAATTTTTATTATTTTTAAAAAATTTAAATATAATTAGAAAATTCTTCTAATTTTTACTTGAATTTTATTTTATTTAACTTTAAAAATAGAAGTGTTTTTTGAATTAGAAATCTTTTAATTTTATTAAAAAAACCTATTTATATTTTAAAATTAAATGTAAATTGATCATCCGATAAGGATGAGGAATGAGGACCTTTAGATTATATCTGTTTTACCCAAATTTTCAAGTCTCTCAAAATATCACCTATAAGGGAGAGATATTGCTCATGCCTATTTTCATCAAAAAAGTCTCCCAAAATCCCAATAAGTAACAAATCAATGATTTGAAGTCTTAATCCAATAACAATAGTGTTTGAGTGACTTTTAACAAATTTTAATCTAATAACAAGAGAGTTTGAGAGAATTTAAAAGACTTGGAAAAAGTCTATATTCAATAACAAAAGAGTTTGGGAGACTCTCTGGAAATCTCAATTGACTAACAAAATATTTAAGAATTTTCTATAAATTTTTATAAATCACAATTGACTACCATGTTAATTGTTTGAATTTATTTATGCTTATACCCCTTAAGTTCGTTACATAAACCGTAAAAATAACTTCCTTAAATACGAGTATGAAAAGGGCCCCACGAGAATCGTTTTGAAATATTTCTTCCAAACAAAATTTAGGGCAAAATTTAATCGTTTATTGCCCAATTACTCTTTCACTGTTATAGTATGAGCGTGAGGTTAAAGGTCTTGAATAATAATATCATGATGTAAAGGTACTGCACATAGGGTTAATCTTTCGAATGAAAGATTTTATCAACTTTGAAACTACATGCATTGTCGTCTTCCCTGGTGGACACATACAGACTATAAATCTTTGGCCTTTTTGAGTTCTAAAATAAAAATAAAAATAAAAATAAAAATGGTACTGATTATGGGTTTGCTTCAATACGTAATAGGTAGATTTGATATCTGGGTTTTAATCTAAAAAAGGTCTTTTGATGATGGATTTTGCTAAAAGTAATTATTATGAGATCAGGGTTTTTAATTTTGACGGGGTTTTAGTAAAATTAAATTTGTGATGGTCAATTTGGATCAGATTTGCTCCTGGAACCCTAGGGCGTAGGCGCTCTCTTTTTTAAAATAGTGTCGATCTAAAGAATAGATATAAAGGGAGTACATAAAAGTATATATTTTAATGGGGTAGCAAGATTAATTTAGTGGGTACATAGATAAAAAGGTATCGATAGTGTTTTTAGAGGCATATAGAGTAAAACCTTTCTATAAAGTTTAGAAAACTTTCATCTTATGAAACAAACGACATAAATGCCTCTTTTTTCTTTTTTTTTTTACATTTTCCTCTTAATAGTGCATTTTAATAAAAAGCCTTATATAGGGGCTGCATTAGAATTCAGGGTGATCAAATAATCCGTTAAGGGATATCCTAGGGGCTATGTTAAATGTCCATATTATCCTTCTATCTATGAAAAAGTCTAATTTGTCCTTCAATCAATTAAAACCTAAACAAAACAAAACCTTACAAAAATTTCATTTCAATTCAAAACTTTTCCCTCTCCCTCCATATCTCCTCCTTCTCCATTTGAAGAACAAATCGGTGGTGAAGGAAATCAAACTCCCCAACCACAACAAATGGTGTATACAAGGTATTCAACAAAACCCATGTTATTTTTAGAACCCAAAAGTGATTGATTTTCTTGTTTGATTGATGGTTTTGTTAAAAAAATTGGGTTACAGAAAAATTTACGGTTGGGTTCGATTGGAAAACCCAACCGTAAATGTATGTTCTCAAGAACTTACGATTGGGTTCGAATGCAACCCAACCGTAACTGGTTTGTTCTACATTTTACGGTTGGGTTATTAAAAAAACCCAACCGTAAATAAAAAGGTAGGAGATGAAGATGAAATTTTACGGTTGGGTTCGATTCTGAATCCAACCGTAAAAAAATTTGCACTCAAAGTAAAATTTGAATTTTACGGTTGGGTTTGATTCTAATTGCCAACCGTAAATTATTCTGGTTAGTTCAATTTTGTTGTTGATGATTATTTACGGTTGGGTTGGATTTTCAATTCCCAACCGTAAAGTCTTTTGTTTAGGTTTATTTCTTGTTGTTGATTATTTACGGTTGGGTTCGATATGTGTAACCCAACCGTAAAGAGTTCTGAATTTAAAGATCTTGATTGATTGCTTGTGTTGAACTTTTATAAATTATCTAACTTCAAAGGGGTCAAGGAAACAACACAGGAGATGGTCTCATTGACTTTTGGGAAAATGCATATTTCAAAGCTCATGGTCTCATGGTACGTAAATTACTTATGTTATTAATGTTTTTAAGATTTATTACTAAAGACTCAAACAAAATTTATTTTGATATGTGAATAGCAAAACAAAGTACTTGCATTGGCAGAGTCGATGACTCTATCCATAAGTAGAGGTGATGGGATGACAATCAAGGAACAAAGGATCCTGCGTGCCAAAATGAGGAAGCTTCATGAATCAATCCAAGATGATATGGTGCGAAGCTTAAAGAGGATTAGAGGCGATACAAGAGGTGCGACTACTAGCCGAAGAGAGCCGCAACCTAGTGATGAACACATACATGATGAAGTCGATGATGTGCAAGGCGATACCTCTCCTCATGAATCAATTGATCACACTCCAACCCCTCGGAACGGTCCTGACAATTTCTTCAATTTGGTTGATATTCCATCTAGGACCAAGTCGAGAGTAACAAGGAGTGGAAGAATTTAATGAGATCAATGAGATTGATCATTTTGAATTTCTATAATGTGTTTTGTTTCGTTTATTAGGATGTTTTTAATTTTTTTGAACTTAGGTTTTTTTTTTGTGGGTGTATTATAACTTCTTGCGACAATATTCATATCTCAATTTAGTTAGAATGTATGGGAAAGTTTTTATCTTAAATTGGTCTAACAAAATTTCATGTTTTATTTACAAAAATTTCAAGTTGGAAACCAAGCAAAGGAGAAATCAACTAAAAAAAAAAAACTGACAATTTACGGTTGGGTCCACAAGTCCATACCTAAAACTGTTACGATTGGGTTTTCCTCCATGAAAAGTACGGCTACGGTTGGGTTCGAGAAGAAAACCCAACCGTAAACCTGCCTGAATCACAAAAAGTACTTCTTTACGTGATTTCATCATATTTGAGCCATAAAAGACAAAAGTTTAAGTTAGAGGTATACCTGACTACTCTCGGAAATTGAATCTTCACTTTGACAGCTAGTTTCTCCATTTGGTTGAGATTCACTATCAGAACTTTGAGTTAAAACCTCTCTACCATTCAAATAATCATACATAGTTGGGTCTCCATCAATGGGTATGTAAAATTTGGTTTGGTTATCATATAAGGATTCACCCACCACAAATTTACCATTAGAATCACTCATTTTGGTTGAGAAAATCAAAATCTAGGGCTTTTCAAAAAACAACCAAAAACTCTCTTTTCTTTCTTCTACTTTTACCACCAACCAAAACAAATAAAAAATTGATTTATGCATAGAAAATTGGATAAAGGAGATGAAGATGATCATTTACGGTTGGGTTCGATTAACATACCAACCGTAAATGTGTTTGCACTAAAACTAAAATTGCTATTTACGGTTGAGTTTGATTGTCAAGTTGGAAACCAAGCAAAGAAGAAATTAAGTCAAAAAACAAAACAAATGATTATTTACGGTTGGGTTTTGGCTGTAAACCCAACCGTAAAACTGTCAATATGAAAAAATGTCAGTTTTACGGTTGGGTTTTTGAGTCAAAAACCAACCGTAAAATTGACATTTTTTTCATGGAAGACTTACGGTTGGGTTTTCAACCAAAACCCAACCATAAATATTCATGGATCATTTAAAATTGGATTCTAGTACTTGTGTTGTTTTCGATTTTTGTTTGTTTGAATGACCTAATTACCTTCAATCTAGTTAAAATGATTGAATGAGTTTAAAATTTTAATTTTTAAACTCAAATTTGACCATAAACTCAATGCTCCGAAGGATGTTTTACGGTTGGGTTGGATTGTCAAATCCCAACCGTAAATAATCCTGGATGGGAATTTTTTTTTTTGAACATTAGTTACGGTTGGGTCCGATGCTAAAACCCAACCGTAAAACTGTTACGATTTGGTGTTCATCCATGAAATTACGGTTACGGTTGGGTTGGGAAGAACACCTAACCGTAAATGGCGTTTACGGCTGGGTTCGACATGAAAAACCAACCATAAAATTCTCTGAATCACAAAAGAATCATCATTTCAAACGTAATTTCATCAAATTTGAGCCATAAAAAGACAAAGAGTTTAAGTTAGAGGTATACCTCACTACTCTGGTTGAGTGAATCAAAATCTAGGGGTTTTTAAAAAAACCTAAAAAATTCTCTTTTAATTTTCTTCCCACCAAACCAAAAAGAAAAAAAAATTATTTGATTTGATTAAGTTTAAGATTATTTTATATTAATTATAATTAGCCTAATCTATTAGCTAATTAATTTTACTAATATTAACTAATCATGGGTAGTTTAGCCATTATGAAAATATCATGGATAAGGAGTTTTTGAAATTCACTTCAAATATCTCTATTTCGTCATTACATGGGTAGCCCCTCTATGGACTTTACAGCCCCTATATAAGGCTTCTAAACAAAGTTTTGTACTGTAATCACACATGAGTAATAAGCTATTAAAACTGTTTTAAACGAATGTCGTCGTAATACAATGATAAAGTTGTTAGAAGATAATACCAGCGCCTAAGTTCAAAACTTACCAGCATCAAAAATTGGGATTAAAAAAACAATATTTTAAAACTGTTTTAAAAGGACTACCAGATGCTTACATGTTTATAAACATCCATAATATATTTATACTCACTAATAAATCAAAAATAATTTTATTTATTTTTTGGTGTAATTTCTTCAAAGTTTGTTTAATCTCTAGGGATTGCTAAATAAATTTATTAGAAAAGAAGATATAGTTTAGAAAATAGAAATTCAATATTTTTAGTTGGACTCCTTGTTTAGATAACTATTAGAGCTTTTTAAATATATATAATTTTAAAAAATCAAATTTCATTAAATATAGAGTTTTAAATTTACTGTGTTATTTGGTTTTCTTATGTTCTATTAATATACTTTTTTTATTTCAAAAGAATCAATTAAAATAACTCACATCGTTGTTTTTTTTATAACAATGACATTTTCTTATATATAAAAAACCAAATTGCATTCGTTTGAGATCCCTATAAATATTATTAATATCCCTAAATCTCTAGGTATACATATCAATTAGTCCGAATTGCTTTTGGAAAATAAGATCCATATCAACATCATCTAACGACGGAATTTTAAAGTGCACACCAAAATTTTCTATTATAACTTTTTTTTTTAAAATTGTATCAAATTTACTGATGATTTTAAATCTTAATTTATTGTCTTCTAAAAGGTAGGAGATGGACGTTGTACTGCAATATTTGTAGATAGATTAATTATAGTGCTCACGGATAAACATTTATCATTTTTTTATTGATAATGAAAATAAAATAAAAAATTCAAGCCGATATTAATATCGTTTGTCAGATCATTTTAAATATCGATACCAACTGATAGTTTTGGTTTTCAACTAATGGAATTATATGGCTACAAAACTTAAATTCTATTACTAGTCCCAAATTCACTATTACTAGATCTAGTAGTGATTAAAGAGGAAGGAGAAGAGGAAGTATCACCTGCTGCTACTGTTGTTGAAGGAGGAGTGTTGACAGAAAAGGAAGAAGGATCAGATTTAGAAGAAGAAACAAGTCTACTGTCTACCTAGATTCTCTTGAAGGTAAAATGTACAGATCCCACTTGGATTGTTACTGTTCTTGTATGGATGATTACTATGTTGTATATCTCCACCCATATCATCCACCACTACTACTACTCCTTTATCTGCAGCTACTGCCATGATCAATCAACTCAATCAACCCCTATATATTCTCTTTTACTTCAAAAATGAATACTACTAATAGTGTTTGTTAACTCGCTCCCTCATCACGATATACACCAATATAAATAATTAACTTTTAGTTGTTCTCTTGATTTCACATCTAAACTCTACAATTTGGAATGTAAACTATGATCGCCATTTCGAATTTTTCATGCCCTAAAAATAGGTGTAATGTTGATTATAACTATTTTGATGGAATCATGATTTCAATTCACAATCTCAATTACTCTGATTTATTATGTAAAATCTTAAATTTGAAGTTGCATGTGTGATGTTGATTCTAAAGGTGATTGAGTTTCATAGGAGAAAAAAAGGGTAAACATGAATAAGACTGAATTAATAATATTAAATCAAAACTAATTAGGTCAAAGAAGGTCTTTTGACAGTCAGCGTTTTATCCAGGTACCAACCCCAAATTTTAGGATAACTGGATACCAAATTAAGGTTATGGTCCTTATGGACAAAACCTGAATACCAAAAGATAAATTATCCATAACTATTAGAGTATTTACATCAGTATCTAAATATTAACCTAGATACTACATGCAAGATAAGAATGTTTTGCTATTTACAAGGGATGTATATCCTCACAAGTCCAGCTGATTGTATATGTTGAATATGTCACACGTACAGCTGTCATGATATGCTGATAAGATATACTATCTTCGTTTCAGGAAAAAAATTATTATTACTTTTTCATTTTAGCCTATTTACAATATACTTCATTATCTCCCCTCAAAATGGATTCGGAATAGAGAAATCTTAAAGACCCAACTTGCTTGATAAACGATTCAGTTGGTCTGTACCTAAAGGCTTGGTGAAGAGGTTTACAAGATTATTTGACTATGTGACATGATAATGCTTGATAAAAAAAAAAAAAAAAAAAAGATAAAAGCTTTCGTGATCAAAATAACAGTTAATTTCTATGTATTTTGTTCATTCATGAAAAATGGGATTTTCAGCAATGTGTATGGTTTCTTTATTGTCAAAGTATATTGATATAGGAGAAGGAGGCAAGACAAAAAGATCCTTAAACAGATAATACGACCGTTGCAACTCAAAAATAAAGTTGGCAAGAGCTTGATATTCTTCCTCCTTCGAAGAACGGGAAACAGTCTGTTGATTTTTAAACTTTCATGAAATTGGACGATAACCTAATTAACATAGTAAAATAACATGTACTGGAACATTTTGCTATAGGCAACCAGCCGAATCCGAATAAGTGAACCCACAACGTAATTGAATTGGAAGAGGAAATAAGGACGTTGTGACCAATTATACCTTTTAGATAACGCGAAATGCATGTGGCAGCATCCATATATGAAGTACGAGGAGATGACATAAATTAGATAATATATATAATAGAATATGTGATGTCATGTCGTGTAACCGTTAGATATAAAATATGACCAGTATGGCGTTGAAATAGTTTAGGATTATCTACTGGAACACCGTCCGTAGGGAGTAGTTTAAGATGTTGTTCCATAAGAGGATGAAAAGCGAGCATTAAAAAGACCATAATCCCGTAAAATATCACAAACAAATTTTTGTTGGCATAGGAAAACGCCTATAGAGGATCCAGAAACTTCGAGACCTAAAACATATGAGAGTCTTCCAATATCTTTCAATTGGAAAATGAAGAAACAATTTTTGTTTTGAAAAATAAATTGCAGAGTCACAGTTATCTGTGATTATTATGTCGTCAACATAAATGAGAACATAAAGAGAATCAGACCACACAAACAGACGATTTTGTTAACCGACTCACAAATAATAGTTTGAATTTGAAAGTTGACATAAAATAAACATTAATTAGCTTTAAGGTAGGTGAAAAATCAACAACCCCAATGAACTTGACTGTAGAAAATCTCTCATCAAGAAGTTGGACATCACATCTTAATGGGGATGTAATATACGATGAAATTGAAAATGAAAATGAAAATAAAGATTAACGAATATAGTGTGTAATGTTGATATACCTGTGATTACCAAAAATCTAGCGTCTTTGGATCACAACCCATAGAGTTTGAAATATGGAAAAGTTTGATATCATATTATAAAATCAATTCATATTAACATTTAGAATATGATAATCAATCATTACGAGAGATGAATTGACTCAAACATTTATCGTGGTTCGACAATCAAATTGTCTACATCCACGGGTGATAAAGATTTGTATCATTTTTATTACTCATCCTCATAAATTACAGAAGAATGATATACTAAAAAATCATAACATGTTAATCATAATACAATTGAACTAAAAATTTACACAAGCTTCATACCTAAACTCTTGGTCTGATTCTATGCCTTATGTCCAGTTTTTCTCCAAATTTTCCAGTCCCTTTTCCTGTTTATGAACTTGGTATTTATAGCCAATTTGATGGGTCCCCCCAATTTACCTTTCCACCTATTTGTTCTTATCCATTCTTTGAAATGAATTATAATCCCGCAAGACTTATTTGTATTTTCCGCAAGGCTTGATCATGCTTCCCGCAAGGCTTAGCATGCGCTTTGCTTATTTCTCTTGGTTTTTTCACTAATATCCCGCAACTCTTCTGCGGACTTACGCTCAAGTTGTTGTTTTTGGATTTGGATGAACGTTGCGGTCTTATTAGAGTTATAGCATGTCTGACACGTGGCCCTTGAGAATGATTTGTCAAGCTTCAGTTTTCTTTGTTCCACAACCCATAAAGCTGATACGTGACTCTCATGCATCGATGCTCATTATTTTCTTTTACTGTGTCAAGCTTTCCCGCAACCTGGGTGTCAGTCAGTCAACAAGGCTATCTGTTTCGAGCAGCGTGTCTTGTAATCCGCAACCCACGTGTCGATCATGCAACAATATTGTCAGATCCAAATCTTATCGAATCTTCAGATGACTGTTCAGTACTTCTCAAAGGGTATTGTTTCAGTGTTTCTCGTCTCATTGTAACTCGTTACTTCTCCAATAGTTTTTGTACACGTGTAGTTTGAAATTTATTCCCTCACAATTTGCCCCATTTTTTCCTTCAAATTTTGACACATGGAAAAAAATTAGAAAAAGAAAAATAATAATTATTACCTTTTTGATTTTCACACCTGCAGTATATTCTTTTTCCATGCTTAGTTTCACTTTTTTCCGATTTTCTCGTTAGCAGTAATGTCTTTTCCTACGTTTTTGTCAGTTGGCGGTTTCGAGGTAATTAAATCTCTGATAAAGTTTCTCCCTTTTTTAGTTTTCGACGTTTTCGTCCGTTTCAGCTTCTTTCTATTTAATGTTAGTTATATCCTTCATTCTGTTCTTTATATCACTTCTTCTTCTTAAAGTTTTTGTGCTTTTCATTCCTCTGAGCTTTTTAAAGATTCTTCAGCATCTTTTTATTCTCCCAAACTTTTTTGATCAAGAACTTTTCTATCGGGATCAAGTTTTATGTTCACCCAATCATTTGATTCTTTTTTGTCTTTAGTTTCATTACAGGTAATCTCCTTAACTTTTTCTTTCATATATTTGTTGTTGTTTTTTTCTACTGAATCTTTTCAGAGTAAACAATGATGATGATGATACTGATGATGTTCATATTTCTGTGTTTATTATTTGTTGGAGTAAATGAGAATTATGATGATGATGATTCAAGTTTGATTATTTCATTATGATTTTTTCTTTCTCTTGATCAAAAAGTTGTTTGCTGGTTGGCATTCTGATTATGCGTTCATCATGTAGGTAAAAATTTATCATAGCTGGAAGAAATGATGGCAAAGTCACTGGTGATGCTTCTCATCAGGATGATCAACCTTTGATTAGGAAGTCATCTCGCTACCCTGTATCAAAAAATCATCCTTCTGATTTTTCAAAACCCGCAAGTGTTCTTGTTGCGGCCAGCAATCCTGCTCCCAAGAACAAGCGGTCTCATGAAAGTTGTAGCTTTAGGTCCGTAAACCTTGAGGAATTCAAAAGGAAACATCATCTTCGTCGATTCAAAGTCTCCTTCTATGATCAGGGTAAGATGAAATTTTAATGAAAATGATGGAAGGGTTTGATTATAGCAACAACAAGTTATTAATTCTTGCAGGAGCATTAGAAGCAGGCATTCAACTTCCTTTATATCAGAGCGAAAATCCTTTTCAGTTTGAGGTTCTCGCCAGCCGTAACCAATCCCAACATGGCTTAGTCCGATACGTCACTCAATACAATGGAAATTGGTGGCGCGTGATGGACGAATGTAGCATGCAGAGCCGAGGAAGAACCAATTTCACCTGTTACTTCCTAACCCTGCGGAACGTAAACATTATACAGTTGAGAAATTTTATGCTACATATGCGGACAACATTACCGCAAAGAATTACAAGAAATGGAGTGTTGGCCCGGGCCGCAAAGGTGGTGAGGGATTCCGTTTGCTAGCGGAAATTGATAATTCCAAGCTGAAGTTTATTCCAGGGACTCAGCTTCCCTTAAAATAAAAAATCCGCGAGAATCATAATTACCAATGGTACTGCATCCCTCTAGTCATTGAGGGTCCCTGGGTCTTCGGGTTCGTCCCAGATAATGTGGCTTACAATCTCCTTACACGTTTTGATGGTTACTTCCCTTGGCGGCTAAATTTTACCAATTTCAATTTTTCACTTGTCACTGTGGTAAGTAAAGATTCTCTCTGTCTTTTTATATCATACTCTATATATTGTTTAATGGTTAAAACTTCTCTCTCATGGTTAAAATTTCTTCTTTTTTATAGTCGCAAACTGATAAGAGCGTAAAAGGTGACGCGGGAGTGAAGCGCAAAGCTGCAACCCCCGTAGAAAAGGTATTGTTTTAACCTAATGAATTCCAATAATCCTTATGAATTTCATTTAATGAAATCTTGCGGTTCATTAATAGGGTCGGAAGAAAGTTAAGGGTATACCCCGGGCTTCCACTGATAGGGAAGAGGGAGAAATTCAAGATTCCCCCCTTCATCATCCAATCTTAAGAGGTGAAGGAAGCTCCGCTCCAGAGAGATGGGAAGAAGAGCAGAACATACCTCTTCAAATAACAAAATTTGAGTCCGCGGAGCAAGTTGGTGCTGCGGAAGAAATTTCAAATGCTGCGGTTAATTTCTCGCACCAAGCCGTCGTTCCTGATCCTTCCTTTTTTCTCAAATTCTCTCCTTTATTTTTTGACGGGCCACTTGAAGCTGTCACAAGTGAAGATGATTCAACAGACAAAGAGGATCACATTACCCAAGGTGGTCCTAGAATTATTTCAGCAGAAGTGAATTTGCGAGCACATCATAAGCAAATGAGTTAGCGGATTCTGGAGCAATGGGTGGTGTGCCCATAAACACTACGGTAGAAACTTCTCATACCGTTGTTAACATTGCGAGCGTGGTTGTTGCCGATGCGGTACAACCTAATAAAGAGATCCCGCAAAAGAGTAAAGGCAAGAGAATTGTAAAAGATTCAAGTCTCTTGGATAAAGAAGAAGAAGCTTTCCATTGGTTCATGTCAAATGAGCTTTTATTTGTTCCAAACGATTCTTTGCCAGTGGAATCATATAGTGCTTCGGTTTCACACTTGCGAGAATGTATTCGGTCTGTTCCATACGAGCTGGTTAAAAATGCTTGGCTAACAGGTCAAGGATAAACTGTTGACCCCACATTCCGCATATACGAACCTTCCTCTCTTGCAGAAACTATTGCGCTTGCAGACAGAGAAGTATATTCTTTCCCGCAACAAGCTCTTCTACAGGTATTCTTATTATCTTTATACCCTTTGATTTCTTCTTATTTTTAGTTTTATTTATAACTTTAATTCTGTAATTTGCAGCTTGTGTGGGGTCAAAACGCTGCACATACCGCGTACAAATTCTCCAAAGCGCGGTCCACAATGATGGAGTCCCAATTTAAGACTGTAGAAAATGAAGCTTTGGGTTTGAAGCGGGAAAATAACGTGCTCCGCCAACAATTGCTTGATCTTCAGAATCAAGGTTTAATTATTTCTATCTTGTCAATTTTTCTTAAATTTTTTTTTACTTGTTTTCTGAATTGCTTCATGGGATAAGCGGGGGATTCAGAACTTATATCTAGGATGCGGCGTAGAAATACGCAGTTGAGAGATCATGTAGTAAGGGTTAACAATGAGATTGTGGAGGTCAAGACAAGATTTAACGACCTTGTCGATAGTCATGATTTGGTCACACTGAAGCACGATGAATTAAAATCGCAGCATCGGCTTTTATTTGGGGAGAAACTTCGTAAGAAGGTGGAGTTTGATGCTACTCTATCATGGACTAAAGATTGCGTCCTTAAGGCACGGGCAAGATCTGATAGATTGGAAGAAGAGAACCGCAAACTTTGTGTAGAACGTCAGAATATTCTTTCGGGATTTTCTCGTTCCGGATCGTATCACGATTCTCAATTTTCTTCGTACATAACGCAGTTGATCAAAGACCGGGATAACGCAGCTTCGGAAGCTCATGCTATAGGGAAAGCTCTTGCGGATGCTCAAGCTAAAATCCGTAGTTTATCTGATTTCGTACTTCATCGTGAGAGCGACATTTTTCGTTTGCATAAAGAAGTAGCAAAGTGTACCTCTAAATTGAATCGTTTGCGGAATAATGAAGCAGAGTTAAATCAGTGTCACCAAAATCTTCAACAACTCACTGCCAATTATAATAAGCTTTCAGAAGAATATGATTTTCTTGATGTTACTAAGGATGTAATGGGTCGCGAATTAGCAGAGTTTGAATCCCTCGCAAGAGGTATCCTATTTTACCGCATACTTAAAATTTAATATTATTCCCGCATTGATTAACCCGTTGTCTTTGTTTCAGGTTTTGAAGATAAATTTAAAGATGCAGCCGCAAGAGCTGCTAAGGCTGAAGGAGAGCTTGGTGCTGCAAATGCTAGGATGGAAGAACTTAACAAGCAACTAGAGCTAGCTTCTAACAAGGTTAATGAAACACAGACTCAACTAGAGCTTTCCTTTACCAGGGCCAATGAAGCGCATGCTCAACTTGAGCTTTTATCTTCTAAAGTTAAAGGAGCTGAGGAAAAATTAAAACATGAAGTTCTGAAGAATGAAAGCCTTGTTCGGGACTTATCTTATGAGAGAGGGAAAATAAACTTTTGGAAAACAAAAGTCCAAACTTCCGTAGCCGAATTAAATCAGTATAAAAAATAGCTTGAAAATAAAAGAACATATATTTCTTGGCTAAGAGCCGAAACTCGAGCTTTAATTGCAAGAGCAGTCAACAATACCCTTGACCAACTACAAGCTGATGGATTTTCCAAGATTTACAAGCGCAAAGATGTCCCAGACAATCCTCCTTTCGAAGCAGATCTTCCCGCACCTTAGTTTTCTTTATTGTTGCTTTGTTTTTCTTTACTTCCAAATTGTATTTGCACTTTCATTTTGCTTTGTATTTTTATCCCTGCAAAACAATTTATGAATATATATTTCGATTGTTAGTTCATTGAATGAGTGTGACTTGATTAACCGCAAGGAAAATTTATACCTTGAGTTTAAGTTGCTTTGAGGGATGCAGCGCATATCTAATTTCTCTCTGGCCAGGAGGAAATTAGGATGCGGTTCTTAGAGCATCTCCCAAAATGGAGAATATCTGATACAACAATAATTAATGTCATGTTAGACATCTCTGTAACGAAAGATCCAATAGTCATTTATTCATAAACATTTATATGGATTTTCTAGAGAGATTACATTCTGCTGCTTTACCTAGTATGAAGCCAAATTATTGTATAATTGCATTGCTAGTTGTGAGAACTTCCTGAGTTGGAGTGTGCCTGATACAATAATTAATGTCATGTTAGGCATATTTGTAGCGAAATATCCAATAGTCATATATTCATAAACATTTACATGGACTTTCTAGAGAGATTATATTCTGTTGATTTACCTAGTATGAAGCCAAGTTATTGTATAATTGCAATTGCTTGTCATGGGTAATATGGTTTGAGATATTGCGCGTTCCAAGGATGTCGTAAGATTTCTCCATTCATATTCCGCAAATGGTGTGATCCTTGTCCCGCAATATCTTGTATAATATAAGGTCCTCCCCATGTAGGTGCAAATTTTCCTGTTTTTTTATCCCTT
Source organism: Papaver californicum (assembly GCA_023531435.1). Taxonomy (NCBI): domain Eukaryota; kingdom Viridiplantae; phylum Streptophyta; class Magnoliopsida; order Ranunculales; family Papaveraceae; genus Papaver; species Papaver californicum. The sequence goes on from JAJJMC010000896.1 coordinate 5,541,673, forward strand.
TAGTATTCCGGGATTTGCCGTAAAACGTATTGTCCTTCCACAAAGTTCCGCAACTTCACTTTTTTATGGTATTCTCTTGCCAATCTTCTTTGATAATTTTACATTTTTTGAAGTGTAACTTCTCTTCTTTCTTCTAAGTCATCCAACTTTTCAAGCATTAAGTCTGAATTCAAATTTTTTCTCTCATACTTCTGTTCTTGTTGTGGGTAAAATGACTTCCATTGGGATAACTGCTTCTGCTCCATAAGTAAGAAGAAATGGTGACTCTCCAGTGGATTCTCTCCTTGTTGTGCGATATTCCCATAATGTATTATGAAGTTGTTCACACCATCGTTTATGATGGCCATCGAGTGTTTTCTTTAGATTCATGGCAATTGTCTTATTTGTTGTTTCGGCTTGTCCATTACTTTGTGGATATAGCGAAGTTGACTTGTTCTTTTGGATATTGAATACTTCTAAAAGCATATCGATATTTTTCCCTTGTAATTGTTGTCCATTATCCGGAACTATGGCTACTGGAATTCCAAATCTACAAATTATATTTTTAAATAAAAATTTGAAAACATCCATATCTCTGATATGTGCAAGAGCTTTGGCCTCAACCCATTTAGTGAAATAGTCTGTGGCTACAATCAAATATTTTCTTTTTTGACTACCTTCCATTAATGGCCCAACAATGTCTATCCCCCATTTTACAAATGTCCAGTGACTGAGTACGGAATTAAGTTCGGTTGCTGGAGCTTTGATTCTTTTCGCATATGGCTGGCATTCTTCACATCTTTTTACCATATTTTCTGCATCTTTATGCATAAATGGCCAGTAATATCCTTGCGTTTTTGCTTTTAATGCAAGTGATTGTCTTCCACTGTGATTTCCCGCATCTCCATAATGTGTATCTTTGAAAATTCGTTGTCCTTCTTCTTGCGATAAACATCGAAGTAACGGTCCCAAAAAGGATCTGCGGTACAAAATTTTATCCCACAATTGATAATTCACAAATTTTGATTGTATCCTCCTTGCCTCTTTAGTGTTTGTGGGCAAAATCCCATCTTGCAAGTATTAATGTATTGAAATCCTTCAATCTTCTCCGGATAATTCATTTTTTGATTTTTGTGGAAAATGTGCATCATCATTAACAGCTGCATCTTCAATATCCCCAACTTCTTCCATGTTTTCAACTGCCCATAACTTAATTGACCGTTCATAAATGCGCCCAATTTTGACTGTTGATGTATTTTGATCTCTTATCATTAAAGAAATAAATGCTAATGCATCGGCATGGCGATTTTTATCTCTGGATAAATGTCGAAAGATTATACTTGGAATTTGAGATGCCAACTTTTGCACCAGATTCTTATATTCTATCAAATCTTCATCAAGCGCTTGATATTTTAATTCAACCTGCCGTATTATTAATTGTGAGTCACGTGTGAGTCGCACACTTATCCCCAGTTCAATGATGAGTCGAAGAGCATGAACCACAAACTTATTCTCCACTATGTTATTTGTATGTTCGCCGAACTCAAGTCAAAATGCATGTACCATTCGATCTCCCGTAGGACTTGTAATCACAATTCCAATTCCCGCACCTTCTTTATTTTGGGCTCCATCAACAAATACCTCCCATCTGCGGGAATTTACAGAACTTATAATATCTTGTGATTCATCATCTTCTATTCCGGGCAAACCTTGGATTTCAAAATCATCATCTATTGGTAAATCCGCAAGGAAATCTGCTAGGACTTGCGACTTTTGTGCAGTTTGTATTTCAAATAAGATGTGGAACTGTTCCAGTTGTGCATTCCATTTTGCTATTCTTCCTACTTTTCCCACATTCTTCAGTATAGACTCTAGTGGAACTTTGCTTGGTACCCGCACATAATGTGTCAGAAAATACGTGCGTAATTTCTGGGTAGCAAAAACCAGTGCTAAAATTAATTGTTTAATTTTGGTATAGTTTCTTTCTGCAAGGTTAAGAGTTTTGCTGATGTAATACACTGGTTTTCTACTTTGTCATTTGTTCGTACCAATACTGCACTTACTGCATCTTCTGTTGCGGCTATGTACAAGGCGAGCACTTCTTCAGGTTCTGGCTTTGTAGTGCAGGTAATGTGGCAAGATAAACTTTAATATTTTGGAAGACTTGCTCACAATTCTCGTTCCATACAATTTTTTTTTTTTTTCAAAGTGTCAAAAAAAGGTTTGCATTTGTCCGAAGATCTAGCAATGAATCTGTTAAGTGCGGCCAAACAACTATTTAATTTCTATACTTCTTTAACATTTTTTGGAGATGGCATATCAATAATTGCCTGAATTTTTTCCGGATCAACTTCAATTCCTTTTTTGGTAACCATATACCCCAAAAAATTTCATGACGTTACGCCAAAAATGCATTTATCTGGATTGAATTTCATTCTGAATTTTTGTAAAGCCTCAAATATTTCTTTCAAGTCTTGTAAATGATCCTTTGAGAATTTACTCTTTACCAACATGTCATCTACATAGACTTCAAGGGTGCGGCCTATCCATGGTTTAAAAATTACGTCTACTAACCGCTGATATGTTGCTCATGCGTTTCTTAGTCCAAATGGCATTCGGGTGTAACAGTATAAACCGTGTGGAGTGAAAAATGCAGTGTGTTCTTGGTCTTCTTCAGCTAGAGCAATCAGATTATACCTTGAATGCCCGTCCATGAAGGATAAAGCTTCATGTCCTTCAACAGCGTCCACCAACTGATCAATGCTGGGAAGCGGATAACTATCCTTTGGACATGCCTTGTTTAAATTGGTGAAATCTACGCAGATTCTTACTCCCCCATTCTTTTTTGGTACAATCACCATATTTGAAATCGAAGTTGGGTATCGCATCTCTCGAATAAAACCTGCATCCATGAGCTTTTTTAATTCATTTTCAACTGACAAATGATATTCAGGTGCGACTTTGCGTATGCGTTGCCGAAAAGGTATTGTACCCGGGTGTATATGTAACTCATGTTGGACAATGGTTGGATCGATGCCTGGCATGTCTTCCATCTTCCATGCAAAAATATCCGCATAATCTTTAAGTAGAGTGACCAAGTCAAATTCCCTTTCTGCCTCCATCAGTGTCCCGATTTTAATTATTCTTGGGAAATCCTCTGTTCCTATGTTGATATTCTTAGTTTCTTCAATTGCCATAAAAGTTGATTTGGGAGCTCCTGAAAATGTAGGAGTCCCTTTTAATTTCTATGCTGGAAGACTACCCTTATCAACTTTCGGTATGCTTTCCTCCATCAAAGTACTTTTATTTGTCTCTTTTTCTATCTTACTTCCCGCAGTCTTAATCAAATATTGGCTTAGGGCTTCTTCTTTAACCTTCATCTTTCGTTCTTTCTTCCTATTCTGCTGCAGCTGTACCCGTTCTTCATTCATGCGGATTTCTGCAAGAAAATACAAGATTTTTCTTCATTCTGTTCTCTTTTTATTTCCATATCTCCTTGCGGTGTCGGGAATCGCAGGTATTGGTGATATGTTGAAGTTACCCCTTTCAACTGATGCATCCATTTTCTACCAATAATGGCGTTATATGAAGATGGAGCCTACACTACACTAAACTTGGTCAGAATACTGATCGGTCCAGCCGCAACATCAAGTAATATTTCCCCTTTTGGTTTTGAGGCTATTCCGTTAAACCCATAGATTGTGTAGCAAGATGGTGTAAGATGATCATCTTTTAATCCCATTTTCTGGAAGGTGTCATAAAATAATACATTAAGAGAACAACCCCCATCCATAAGAATTTTCTTGACATTCCATCCTGATACTGGCAGAGTTAGTACTAACGGATCATTGTGCGTTACAACCTCCTGATCCACCTCATCCGCCGAAAAAGTTAGCGGGGATCCATTTTTCCCATGTTTCTGTTACTCTTCCCGCAACTTTAAAGGCTTCATGACTGTAAACCCTTTTATGCAGATTCTTATTAATAGCTACACTCATAGATGATTGACCTTATTCAAAATAAGAAATCATTAATAGTTCGATCATTTTGTGGAACTTTTACAGTTTTTCCCCTATTGTGCCTTGGTGGAGGATCGGGCAAATAAATGAATTCTTTGAGTTCCCCCATATCAATCAATCTTTGAACTAGCATCTTCAAATTTCTGCATCGGCTTGTGGAGTGGCCCTGATAACAATGAAACTCACAATACTCTTTCGAATTCAGTGTGTGTGGAGGCTGCTTCGCTTTTGTCCATGGCCAATAAAAATATTGCATATTCTTTATTGCATCTAGAATTTGTGGGTAAGGGGTGTTGAGTTTAGTGAAGACCTGCTCCTCAAGTTGGCGGATAAATTTTCTTCTTCCATCTGTCATTCCTCGTTTTGATTCAAAATCAGGATTTTCTTCCGCAACCCTCTTTCCGGAACTTGTCGATGGTTCTACAACATTTGCCCTGTTGGTATCCCTCTGATGCTGGGATATTACTCTCGGATGGTTCTTTTGAATGTCTTGCAATCTTGCAAATTTTTCAATAATATCCCTGAGGTCCCCTTCGGTTTTCAAATTTGTATCATGAATATCAACAAAGAGTGTGCTTTCTCGGTTGGCTATCCCCCATTTGTAACAGTTAATAGCAATTTCTGGAGTTACATCAATTACTGCTTGGCAGATCATCTGCCATCGATCTGTGTAGTCCCCGATGGTCTCCTCTGTCCAAGATGCCAGGGAAAACAATTCATCCGTCCCTGCGTCTGCGGGTTTATTATACATATATGTCTCTAGGAACTTGTGGGTCAATTGCGCGTAAGAATGCACTGTCCCTTCCGGAAGGTTATCATACCACGATAAGGCTGTCCCTTTCAAGCTTGACGGAAAATATTGACACATTACAACATCATCTCGCTCCCATCGGGTCATGATGCGGTTGTAGTATTTCAGATGAGTCGCTGGGTCCATAGTCCCATCATAGCATTCGAAAATTGGAAGATTGTACTTATGCGGTATTGACGCATACGCAAGATGTAGTGCCAAGGGTGTTCTTCTGGCTTCTTTTATCGCTTCTTTAAGTTGTCCTCCTTCTTTATTTTTCAAAATTTTAATTTCTTCCCGTATTTGCTCTATGTCCACACAATATTTTTTCATCTATTATTCTGCAATTCTGAATCATCATAATATAATCTGTCAGGCTCATATCGGTGACGTGCGGGCTCTACTAGCATTACTCTTTGATCTTTGATGACTTTTGCTTTTCTTCTTTCGGGTCTATTGGAGCTTGCTTCTTGCATTTGTGTTCTAGTTACGGATGGTTCCATATCAAGCTGGGCCTTTTGTTTAAGCATTTGGTTTTCTTGGGTTAAAAGTGCAATTTTTTCCGCACAAGTCTGTTGTACCTTACGCATCTCATTCATTTCTTCCATTAATTTTTGAATAGGGTCAACACTAAGTTGGACATCACATCTTAATGGGGATGTAATATACGATGAAATGACGATAAAGAGCAACAAATATAGTATGTAATATCGATATACCTGTGATTACCAAAAATCTAGCGTATTTGGATCACAACCCATAGAGTTTGAAATATGGAAAAGTTTGATATCATATTATAAAATCAATTCATATTAACATTTAGAAGATGATAATCAATCATTACGAGAGATGAATTGACTCAAACATTTATCGTGGTTCGACAATCAAATTGTCTACATCCACGGATGATAAAGATTTATATCATTTTTATTACTCATCCTCATAAATTACAGAAGAATGATATACTAAAAAATCATAACATGTTAATCATAATACAATTGAACTAAAAATTTACACAAGCTTCATACCTAAACTCTTGGTCTGATTCTATGCCTTATGTCCAGTTTTTCTCCAAACTTTCCAGTCCGTTTTCCTGTTTATGAACTTGGTATTTATAGCCAATTTGACGGGTCCCCCCAATTTACTTTTCCACCTATTTGTTCTTATCCATTCTTTGAAATGAATTATAATCCCGCAAGACTTATTTGTATTTTCCGCAAGGCTTGATCATGCTTCCCGCAAGGCTTAGCATGCGCTTTGCCTATTTCTCTTGTTTTTTTCACTAAATATCCCGCAACTCTTCTGCGGACTTGCGCTCAAGTTGTTGTTTTTGGATTTGGATGAACGTTGCGGTCTTATTAGAGTTATAGCATGTCTGACACGTGGCCCTTGAGAATGATTTTTCAAGCTTCAGTTTTCTTTGTTCCACAACCCATAAAGATGATACGTGTCTTTCATGCATCGATGCTCATTATTTCCTTTTACTGTGTCAAGCTTTCCCGCAACCTGGGTGTCCGTCAGTCAGCAAGGCTATCTGTTTCGAGCAGTGTGTTTTGTAATCCGCAACCCACGTGTCGACCATGCAACAATATTGTCAGATCCAAATCTTATCGAATCTTCAGATGACTGTTCAGTACTTCTCAAAGGGGTATTGTTTCAGTGTTTCTCGTCTCAATTTAACTCGTTACTTCTCCAACAGTCTTTGTACACGTGTAGTTTGGAATTTACTCCCTCACAATATCATTGAAGAGTAGAAAAATCAAACGAATTAAATGGAAGAAAAATACTTGTATAATCATTCAAATGAGGAGCTACAGGACCTACCCATTTTGCAAAAGCACAATCATTCTATTATATGAGACATTTGTGAAGGTTGGAGCTTGAGAAACGATTGTTTGAACTAGTGATGGCAAGGGTGTCGGGGTCGTAGAGAGTGCAGCTACACCAATGGAGCGTCCTGCCCTTTTTGGAGGATATCCAATGAGTTTGAAATGCGAGACCTGGAGTGTCAACTAATATGTCAATGGTCACAATAGTACTTGGATCATTTGTGGTCATCCTCGACAGGAGATGAAGATGAAGTTTGTGAACGACCAACTTTGAGAGTTGATGCCTTTATCGAAGGATTATAAGCCACCTGGATATTTTTTTTGACCTCCTCTTGCCTAACAAAATTGTATATAATATTGACATATGTTAGAATTAAAAAAGAATTTATTGCTTATTTACAAAAAAATATTTTGTTACAAAAATTATCTTGATGGGACCAAAGGGTCACTAGCCTATATTGTGTGTGGAAATAAAAAATCCATTTTTCACTTCTATGTGAATGAGAAACCTTTGGTTTGTCCCGCATGGGATAAACCAAGGATGAAGTCTATCTAATTACCACGAAAGTTGCTTCTAAGGGAAAAACGTGTGGATTGGATATAGACTAAGGGAATGGGCTAGTGGACAAATTCACACATGTGCGGTGTTTCGCGCCGAAGCACGCACGCGGGCTTGCGGAGCTTGCGTGTGTTTTTTGCGTGTGTTTTGCGTGAGCTGGCGTGAGCCGTCGTATGCTTGGTGTGTGCCCAGCGTGTGCCTATCAAGAGTTAATGGTTTTATTTTAAATTCATATAATAAATATTAAAACCGTTTCATTATTTATGTGAATTAAGAACCGTTTTATTATTTATGTGAATTAATGAGAATTAAATTAAAAGATTTTTCATAAATACAATTTAATTCTCTTCTCTCAAATTTTTCTAAAAAAGAAAAAGAATTTTCATTTTCAACTTACTCCAGACGCAGCTACTATCCTGTCGTCTTTTCCCCTCTTCTCGCTTTGTTGTGCGCACTAGATTTATTTTTATCTTATTCTTTTGTTAAGTTCACAACGGGCCAACGAGTCTTGCTAACTGGGTTGGTATCAAGAGGTTTTATCCTGGATTCGATTTTCCAACTCTAAAAGGTATAGCAACACTTTTCTAAAGTGTACCTGGCAAATATCGAGTTAAGGGCAGTCTGTTGAACATGCACTCCTCTTATCTGTGTTTTGAGTGATTGTCTGAAAATGTGATATTTGCGCAACGTTAACATTTGCGAAGCTTCTGGTGTTTTGGTTTGTTTCTTTGTTACAGGAATAATTTTTATCCAATAACCTTAACTCGATACTTTATGTTTTCTGTAATAATGGAAACGAGAAATAATTTTCTTTTTTGGGCGTGCAAAGCTGAGGCAACTGAAATAGAATTTGAAAAAGAAAGAATCAGACAAGAAATTGTTGAAGCATAAATTATTAAACTGGAATGACATTTCACTTGTTAAAACTAAAACTAATGGGTCTCCAGAAAAATCACGAGAATTATGTCCAGATCGAATCTCAGACGATGTTGGAGGTTGCTAATATTACTAAAGTAATTGAGAAGCCAACTACAGGAATTGAGAAACTGAAGAGTAGTAAAATTGGACTAGTGGTGAGACTTGGTTGTAAGAATTAGCCATTCAGGCATCTCTACAAACATTTTGAGTGCCTGATTTTGTTTACCATATGATAAATGTATTGCTGATTTTCGAACTCATTGTTCTCCTTCCCTGCAAGATATCATACAATCCATTTCAATCCATTCATTCTATAGAATAACAATCTCACGACAGAACACATGACTTTGATTCAAGAAGATTCAATAAACAGGATCACCACTTGAATGAATCTTCTTGTCTGCCTTTGTTTTTTAGGTTTGTTGTTGGGCAGTCAATTCAGAGGAACATGTTTTCAGCTTCTCAACTTCGACTACATATGAATCTCCCTGCCAAATGATGTGGATGATGGGTCTTTCAACAGCAATTGGGACTGTGAATGATGTGGATGAAGGAGTTGGTGATGATGATTATGAAGATGAAGATCTTCAACAGTAGAAACTCTTCATCGTCTGTCAGTTCTTTAAAGAGAACTTTCTAAGATGGCTGTACCAGGCAGCGAAAAAGAGAAGAAGAAAGAACTGAAGTTGTGATGGGTTTGTGGAGTTGAATTCGAAAGAATACAAAGAAGATTCATCGAGGAGGACTTGTTGCCATGGAACTGAGGCAGATGAGAAGGAAGGTGGCAGTGAAGAATGGGTATCAAATCTGTTGGTTTGAATTGAAGTTGATGGTCGTGAATTGATGGGTGAATAAACTGTTGCCATGGATGAATGGTTGCCGAGAAATGAAGAGAACGGACAAGGAAAATCGGTGATGGTGATACACTAGGGTTAAAACAAAAATCTGAGAAAAGATATTTTTGCCCTTCCTTCACATGTCACACATGTGACTCACATGCTTCTCTAGAGTTTCTTTCATCTCTACTAATTGTGCTCAACAAAATTATAAGGGATGACTAAATGGACTTGGACACTCAATTTGGGTTGGGATCGGGTTTAAGTCATAGAAAGATGGTCATCCGGGGATTGTTTATTTTATTCGTTTTCGTCAGAGGAAGGTGTTCAATTCGTGTTTGATTATGAATCTGGGTTATCTGCTTCTGGTGGTTTTCGGAGGCAATTTTCTTGGTCGTTAAATTGCGGAATTTTCGGAGGCAGTTTTCTTGGTCGTTCTAAAGGAAGCAACAAAATATGAACGAATCATAATATACAGGTATGATTTATTAATTATAATCATAATATATTTTTAATATATGAATCGTATGCATGATGTCTTGATATTATTAAAACGGTTAAAACACTAAATTTAACAACCGTAGGACACGTTTGATGAAACGTTGAGATGCACTAAAATTTATACACTAAATTTAATGCATAAAATCAAGACAATTATTATACGCATAATAAAACGTAGTTATCATGCACTAAAATGATTTTACATGAAGCTTGCGTAGAGTGGTTATTATTTGATTATAAATAAATCATATTCATATTATAATTAGACAATATTTTATCGAAATCGTAAGGATTTTATTTATAGAGAAATAAAATAAAATAATGCTAATTGTTATGAAAAACAACAAGAACAAGGTTTTGGTACAGTGTCTGAAGTCAATCTGGTAACCAATGTGAGAGACTGGTGGGTAGACTCTGGTGCTACCAAGCATGTCTGCGGAAACAAAGATGTGTTCACCTCCTATCAGAAGATAGGGGAAGGAGAAAAGCTCTATATGGGTAACTCGTCCGCAGCACAGGTTGCGGAAAAAGCCAAAGTTGGGCTGAAGCTCATTTTTTGGCAAAATTCTCACATTGAAGAAATTGTTCATGTTCCGGACATCTGTAAAATTCTTATATCTTGTAGTATATTAGATGATAAGGGTTTTTATGAATCTGGAAAAATTGTGTAACTCAGTGGATAGAGCTATAAGACAGAGGGTTTTTACAAATTAGATGTAATCTCAATTTAATTAAATAAAAATAATTGCTTTTATGTTTTGTATGTCAGTGAATGTTTGACATGGCAGACTTGGTCATGTTATTCAATGAACAATCTGGCCAGCATAGGCTGCATTCCCAATTTAATTTGGAAAGTAAACATAAAATGTTAAATTTGCATAGAATCAAAATATGCTAAAAAGTCTTACAAGAAAAGTGTTCAGAAATTTCTAAAACCCTTAGAATTAATTCACTCAGACCTAGTTGACATGAACTCAGTTCAAACTAGAGGTGAAAATATAATCCATTAAGGAGATGATGAATGTTATGCTAATTAGCTCATGACTACCTGCGAACTTGTGGGGGGGAGGCCGTCCTCTCAGTTTGCTATATCCTGAACAATTACTTACTAATGGATCAGAAAAGTAGACAACCCTATTTTTGCATACTTCAAAAATGTGGGGGTGCTTGGATAAGATTTCCATCCCTCCACATAAGAGGATATAGACATGACCCAAAACTGTTGATTGTGTAGTCATATGATATCCTGAACACACTACATATTATAGGGTTAGGGTTGTGAGTTCTGATATTCCAGAAATTGGTCTAAATACCAATATGGAATCTAGGGATGTTATGTTCTTTGGAAAAAATTATTTTTCCTTGAAATCTGAATCTCTCATGATATGTGTTGATCCCCTAGATGTCCTTTCTACGTGTCACCCTCTACTTCTATAGGAAGATGAAGTTGAGCCTTGAAGAGGCAAAAGATTTAGAATAAAGAAATCTTTAGTGCATGAAAATTTTGATCATGTAATGATTTTTAGTGGGTTTAAAATAAATGAATATGACAAGTATGTTTACACTAAACTTGTGAATGATACCTGTGATTGTATGCTTGTATGTTGATAATCTGATTATACTGGATACAACCATAGATGTAATTATTCCACTAAGAACATGTTGAATGAGACCTTAACATGAAAGACTTAGGTCCCTCAGATGTAATCTTAGGGATGAAAATTAGAAGAGAGTCTAATAGATATAGTCTTAGACAATCTCATTACATTGAATCTGTACTTAAAAAATATAACCAGTTTGATATGAGCATTGGGATGCACATTTAGAGTGTTAAGGTACCAAAAATACACTCTAAACTTTGTTTGAGTTATAAGAGATACTCTGCAGTCCTTGAAGGACATTGTAATGCAAACTGGATAGCAGACTCAAAGGAGTCTAAATCTACGAGTGGATACGTTTTCACTCTAAGATGTGTATCAGTGTCTTGGAAGAGTTCCAATCAGACCTGTATCGCTCGGTCCACTATGAAATCCGAGTTTATGGCATTAGATAAAGCAGGAGAGGAAGCCCGCTTGGCTAAGATATTTTTTAGAAGACATTCCTCTCTGGCATAGGCCTGTGCCAGCTATATCTATACACTGTGATTGTCAAGATGCAATTGCTAATGCTAAAAACAACAATTATAATGGAAAATCCATTTATATTCGGAGAAAACACAATTCTCTAAAACAATTAATCTCGAATGGCGTTATTTCTGTTGACTTTGTGAGGTCTAAGGAGAATATCGCGGACCCTTTGACGAAAGGCTTGTCCAAGGAGATAGTTAGTAATGCATCGAGGGGGATGGGACTTAAGCTCATCAATTAAAACTTTCCATGAAGGATACTCAACCTTGCTGACTGGAGATCCCAAGATCAAGGTTTTGAATGAGACAACTAATTTGTGGTGGGTAAAAATTGAACACTATCAGAGAATTATTTTCTCTGTCCTTTCCCTATGGTGGAGACGTGATAGTGTGACTGCATGTGAGGATGACTTATAGTAAAGTCTTAATGAGTTCTATAGTTTCAATTTAAGATTTAAATGGGGTGTAGCAGTTAACACTCTTGATAGAACTCACCTATCTGAATGAGGAAGTGGGTCGCTTCCTATGAGAACTGAGCTGATTCTCTAGAGCATTCTGAGAAACGGGATATGTCCAGGGCCAAAACGGACACAACGACGTGAACTTAACTGCAATCTTGAGAGATATCTCGCGTAAGGAGCTATTGAAGAACTACACCAAACGATGGCAGTTCAAGACATCGCGTTCACTGTCCATCAAGTGGTTCCGGTACTTCTCACTAAGCAAAGGTTCAATTCCATGTGGTCACCTATTGCTTAAGAGGTATTTCTCGTTTTCCGGTTTTCTGATTTATCGCCTTCTTCATTCATGTGGGGGATTGTTAGAATTAAAAATGAATTTATTGCTTATTTACAAAAAAAATATTTTGTTACAAAAATTATCTTGATGGGACCAAAGGGTCACTAGCCTATATTGTGTGTGGAAATAAAAAATCCATTTTTCACTTCTATGTGAATGAGAAACCTTTGGTTTGTCCCGCATGGGATAAACCAAGGATGAAGTTTATCTAATTACCACGAAAGTTGCTTCTAAGGGAAAACGTGTGGATTGGATATAGACTAAGGGAATGGGCTAGTGGGCAAATTCACACATGTGCGGTGCTTCGCACCGAAGCACGCACGCGGGCTTGAGCTTGCGTGTGTTTTTTGCGTATGTTTTGCGTGAGCTGGCGTGAGCCGTCGTATGCTTGGCGTGAGCCGGCGTGTTCCTAGCGTGTGCCTGTCAAGAGTTAATGGTTTTATTTTAAATTCATATAATAAATATTAAAACCGTTTCATTATTTATGTGAATTAAAAACCGTTTTATTATTTATTTGAATTAATGAGAATTAAATTAAAATATTTTTTATAAATACAATTTAATTCTCTTCTCTCAAATTTGTCTATAAAAGAAAAAGAATTTTCATTTTCAACTTACCCCAGACGCAGCTACTATCCTGTCGTCTTTTCCCTACTTCTCGCTTTGTTGTGCGCACTAGATTTATTTTTATCTTATTCTTTTGTTAATTTCACAACGGGCCAACAAGTCTTGCTAACTGGTGATGTGATTTGGGATTACCCAATAAAATAACCGCAATCGCACGGCGTCTAACTAGTAGACAACGACAAGTACGGGTCGAACCCACAGAGAGCGGGGAAATACTGCAATTAATATCTCTAATAAACTAAC
>JAJJMC010000896.1:5576151-5634961 GCA_023531435.1 Papaver californicum
TCCGCACTTTGCTGCCACGTGTCAAGCAACTTTTTGATACTCACACAGATCATGAAGCTTAATTGAAGATTATAATCAATGTTATACTGGATGATGATAATTGTAAGGAAAGGCAAAAAGTTCAGGAAAAAAGCTCAAGAACTATACTGTCACGGAGGAGGAGAATGGGGGAGAAAAAAGATTAAAAGATTTCTTCCTAAAACGTGAGAAAATTTTGGAATAATTTATAAAGTAAATATTTTGTTTCCTTGTCGTGGTAGGCTTTGTTATCGGCGCTGCTTGGATAAAGCTGTATGGAGTAATATCTTAAGCTAAAACAGTGCGAACTCATCAACGTTTGGATGCCGTCGGATAAAAAAATATGGATGGTTATAGAGTTTTGTTTAAACCATGAGTTAAAGTCATGAGTCCCATGATCCGGACCCTTTTTATTATTGGCGATCGATCGGTCTCAGATATATAGCCCGTACAAATTCATGAATATATTTCAATATCAGTTACCCTTCCAATATGATGTCGATACCAATGTAGTCAATATTAAATTTCGATACGTACCAGTCGAGAGTGATACACTGATACATCTTTGTATCAGGAATATTTTGATTTCAAATATCGATAAATATTGATCCACATATTTTATACTATAATTATTATATCAAACGTTTTTCTATATTGGACTCATTAAGATATAAAACTCGTACTCATTTTTCTAAAGTACCATAAAAAACATGAGTAACAATTGAAAACCCTAGAACAATGATAAGAAAATTCGTTATTTTTTTATTATTTTTTTAAAAACTCTAATTTCGATATACAGGTCAATTTCAACCATTTCGTTTAAACCGTATCCGTCAATATCTACCGATATTTTCAGGCAAAAATCGTTCTACCAGTATAGGCTATTTCGTATCGGATGAGGGCCGATACCGATAAAACCGACATATTTTAACTGTACCTGTCAGAATTAACTACAGTGGTCGATACCCAAAACAGCCAACCAGCCATGGTTGCATGCGTGCTTCTACTTTCTTTTCTCTCAGCTTTGTTCTTTTCCGTTCATGTGGATTTGTATTTTTAAACTAGGATGACGTATTGACGTACCATAAAGCACGATTAAGCAGAGTAATTATATGAATTAGAAATAAATCTCTACCTTATCCAATATCCAATACATATATACGTATATAAAGCTAGTCAAACAAACTCGGCCGCGTACCACCTTCACCCTGCGTCACAAGACAACATTTGATAGAGACGACCACTACTCCATCATAAGTTAACGAACATGCATTTCTTTAAAACATTATCCATCGGGTCGTCTTGTTACATCTTTTATATTCCTTATTTTATCACCAAAAGCAAAATGTTTGACTCTAGATGTTCTACGGTATAAATATGGATGTTATTTATGTTACTAATTTTTGTCCTAACTACACTCCAAAACACCCACCCCGATTTTGCGATGCTTTTGTGACGATCATTTTTGGGGTCAATCATAACCAAAAAACTTAAGTTGTTTAAAATGACAATACATCGAGTGTAATTGATGCAGGAAAATTATAATGCATTGAATCATCACTCGAACATAAATAAAATCAACTCAGTATATAACGTGGTTCAGCTAATAAGCCTACATCCACAGGAAAATATAGTTCATTATTTATCAACACTTATTTTGTACACATGGTAATATAATGAATTAAAGAAATTTAGTTCAATAGAATTCTTAACCTAGTCTTAGCTTTTTTCCTTTCTTGAATTTCCTTCAAGGTTTTCTTTCTCAAATCTCTGTTGTTCCCCTCTTTCTATTTTGGGGTTGGTATTTATAGCAAAATATGATGGGTCCCTTTTCCTCACTCCCTCCAGTTTGATCTTATCTTGACTTCGGGCGCAGCTCTTCTTATTTCATTCATAATGCTTCTTACTAATTCCGCTTGCTGATGCACAACTCCTCTTTGGATTGAGTGTTTATTGGTCCTTCGTCTTTATTATGTGGAGGTTGGCATGTGTGACATGTGGAATTTGACGTGGAGCATATCTATTCAATTGAAATTTGTAGCGTGCACGTGACAGCGCGCAGATGATTATGGAGCGCAAAAGATATCAGAGCGCGGGTGATTATGGAGCGCAAGAGATAGCTGAGCGCGGATGATGGTGGAGCGCAAGGGATAACTGAGCGCGGATGATGGTGGAGCGCAAGGGATAGCTGAGCGCGGATGATGGTGGAGCGCAAGGGATATTTGAGTGCTGATGATTGTTTTGGCTATTGATAATACTTTTTCTTGTGCACTTTCCACGTGTCTTATATGCATTAATTTAGGCTGACTTTTCTTCTCCCGGTGTCAGTTAATGTGTGATTAATGTTTTATAGTTGTCTTCCTTTATTACTTATTTTGTTTTTGTACTTCTTGGCGTAACATAATATGATACTTCCTTCTTATGATGTGAACACGTGGAACTGATGAATTTATGTCTTTACAATTTGCCCCTTTTTTGTCTTTTGGATTTCTCTCCCACGTGCCTAGAATTCGAAAAGGCAAAAAGTAATGATGACTGTTGGGTTTTGTGCCCCTAATAAATTTGAATTTCGACGGTTTCATACGTTTTCAAGAGGATTTGTCGTTCGGATTCACGGCTTTTGAATTCCTTTTTGCAGTCATATCAGTTCACCGGTTCAGTATCTAAGAGAAAGTTTTGTCATCTTTCTCATTACTTTTTGATTTCCAAGTTTGTAGCTAACTGCATTTTTAACCTTCTTCTGTCATCTTCTTCTTAAAGTCTTTATTCCTTAAACTTTTTTGAGATTCCTTAGTTGATCAAGGTTTTTACTTCCCAAGATCAAATCTTCGCTGATTAACTTCGTCCTTCTTTTTACTAGTGAGACAATTAGACTTCTTCTGTAAAAAAATTTGCATGCTGATTTTTCTGTTAAGTTTTGCACTATTTTATATATTGTTCATCATTGTAATCTTGTTTCTTCTTGGTCTGTAGATTAATCATGTCTGGTAAAGATAGTAGCCATTGCCCTAAACATGCTTCCCAAGGTGACCGATATTCTGCTGGTAAGAAAAGGGATGATGGTAGACCTGTGCATCCCAGGAGAATTCGTATTCTTGCTCCTCCTCCTGTTAGATCTACTACTAGAAGTGACCGGGTTCATGAGCTTCTTAGCTTCAAAAATATGGACATGGAGGAGTTCAAAGAAACTATGGCCTTCAGGATTTTAACGTTTCCCTTTATAATTCCCCTGAAGGAGACAAGATCTCCTTGAATATGAATCTGAGCTTTGATTATTTTCCCACAAGATTACTGATTGCTGCTGGTGTGATAGATGCCGGGTTAAGGTTGCCCTTATATGACAGTCAATGCCCCTACCAGTTTGAAGTTCTAGCTAGCCGTAGTCAGGCTAAAAATAGCACCATGCGTTCAGTTGCAATGGAAACTGGTGGAGAATTCTGGATGAATGCAGCATGCACAGCGTTGGGCAAACCAACTTCACCTGCTATACACCTAATCCTGCGTACCGCGCCCCTTATACAGTGAAGAACTTCTATTTTTCCTATTCTGATTCCTTTGCTGATAAAAATTACATGAACTGGAGTGTTGGTCTTGGACGCACAAGAGGCGATGGGATCCATTTGCTAGCTGATATTGATGCTACGAAGATTAATCTTATTCCGGGAACGGAGGAATCTTTGGTGGAAAAGGTGCGCCAGTCATGATTACCGGTGGTATCTTACTCCATTGGTGATTGAAGGGCCTTGGATTTATGTCCAAGCTTCGGAAAACGCAGTACGGCACCTTCAGGAACGGTTCCCCTCCTACTGCTCGTGGCTATTGAACTTCGACGGTTTTAACTTCTCTTATGGTGATGTGGTAAGCAATGATTTTTTTTATTTCTCGTTATATTAAGTGTTGCGTAAGTTGTTTTTCTCAAGAATTTTTCTTTTTTACGCAGACTCCAGAAAGAAAGAAAGTTTAAAAGCTGATGTAGGCACCAAGCGCAAAGCTACTCCTCCATTTGACAAGGTACTACTCCTTCTTGTATTGATAAGGTACTCAGAACATTCGAATTGCGTGTTGCTAACGTACCTGTAAATGTTAACAGGGTAAGAAGAAAATAAAAGCTACCCCACGTGCTTCTTGCAAGAAGGTGGCTAAGGCTGATCCTCCTCCTAGCCAGCCTATTTTAAGTATAAAAGGTAGTGTGGTGCAGAGCGTTACTCCAATAGCTTCTCGTCCTGCTGCGTTGAGTGATGTTGCAACTGAAGCCCCTCAAGCAGCGGATACTGAATCTCCTCTGGATGCGAGCTCCGTCCTTTCTTATTTCCTATCTCATTCTACTCTGTTTCAATTCGATGACACGTACTTTCTGAGTTCGTGGATAATTTGACTGACAAGGAGCAAGCTGCGCCCCTGACTGGGTTGAATGAAGATGTGATTGAGTATGCTCCTACTAGGCTGGAGACCATAGTTGAAACGGAAGTTGAGCATGCTTTTACAGAAGAAGACGCAACTGCATACATATCTATTCCTTCCCTTGCCCCTGTTATCAATGCTACTGATCTTCCCCTCAGGAAAACGCAATAAGTGATTTTGGGAGCGCTGAAAGGCTAGTCTCCCGCTCTGAGGAAAAAGTGTATACTGCTTCAGTTGCCAGTGGAGAGAGGGCTTCTTGTAGAGAAAAAGGCAAGAGTGTCTGCGACGTTGATAATCTCGTTGGAAGAGAAGAAGATGCGTTCGACTGGTTTAAGGAAAAAGACCTGCTTCCAATTCCTAGTGATGCTCAGCCGAAGCCTACTGATTCCGCTTCCGTTGCTAAATTGCAAGCGGACATGCATTCCGTTCCCTTTGATATGGTGATGAAGGCTTGGTCAAAGGACAATGCAAGCGAAGCTTGCCCCTTCGACGTCAAGGTGCCCTCCACCCTTTCCGAGGTCCTTGCAGTGGCAGATGGAGTTGTGTATGCTCTTCCGCAGCAGGCCCTTATGCAGGTAGTTTATCATAATTTGTTTATTTATTGACTCTTATTTATCTACTTTCTATTCTAATGCTTATCTTTGATTTTTCAGCTTGCTTATAATGAGAATTGCTCTCTGGTTGCGTACAAGTTCTTCCAAGCTCGTTCACTGATGATGGAGGATAAACTCAGGAGTACTGAGGAAGAACTTGCTAGAGTCAAAGCGGAGGCTGATTCACTTCGCCTTCAACTGTCAGAGGGTGGTGCTGCTGAGTTAAAGCAGGAGAATAAGGAGCTCCGTCAGCAGCTGTCTACTCTTCAAGCCAAGGTTAAAATACTTTATTTTATATGTTATTTTATTTTTCTTTAGCACATATTTCTGAAATTCTTTATGGGATCAGAGGGGGATTCAAATCTTGTTGTTAAACTACGGGAAAGAGCCACGTCTTTACATGGGCACGTAATGAAAGCCACAGAGGAGAATGTAAAAGTCAAGGAAAATTTCAATAAACTGGTGGATGAGAGGAATAAGATTCTCGCTGCGTATAAAAAACTCTCGAAGGAATACGCATCTTCGAAAAAATACTTCGTTAGCAAAGAGGGGGAATTTGATGCTGCTATTTTATGTAATAATAATAGCATTGCTGAGGCCATGGTAAGAGTAGAAAAATTAGAGGAAGAAAATCGAAAACTTTGTGTAGAGCGCAAAAATATCCTTGCTGAGTTTTCTCGGTCTAGGACGCAGCATGATTCGAGACGTTCAACTTTATTAGCGCAGCTCATTAGAGAAAGAGACAACGCAGCTGCAGATTCTCATGCTAGAGGCAAAGCTCTTTTGGAAGCTCAAAGTCAAGTCTGCAGCCTCTCAGATAAAATTCTTCATCGAGATATCGATATTCAACGTTTACACAAAGAACTTGACAAATACACTAAGAAGATTAATTTGCTGCGTGATAGAGGATTAGCAGATGAAGTTGAGATTGCGCAATATAAACAAGACCTTGAACAATCCACGAGAGATTATGCTAAACTTCTGAGTGAATTTGAGTTTCTTGATCTTTCTAATGATAAAAATGTCCGGGATTTACAGAAGTTTGAGTCCCTTGTTATAGGTAGTTTATCTTGTATCAAAAATTTATTCTTACTTATTTTTTACATAGTATAACAAGCGTATCTTTGTACGTTTTTGTTTTCTTACTTATTTTAAGGGAGCAGCTACCAAGGCTGAGGAGTCTGATAAAGAGTTGAAGAAAGTTAAATTTCGTCTGCTGAGGTTGAGAGGGAGATTTCTAAAGCTAATGACAAACTGAAGGAAGCCAATGAACAACTTGGGGAAGTCACAGCTAAATTGGTTGAGGCGCAAGACCGAGTTACTCAGATTACTTCCAAGGCGGAAGAAGCAGATGCTAATTGGAAAACTGCTATCAAGTGCTACTCTGATGACTTGGCCGTGGCGGAGGACAAGCTTGGATACTGGCAAAATCAAGCTTCTTTGGCTGAGAGTAGGGCTTCATTAGATGATGGCAAGATAAAAACGTATGAAGATACGCTTGTTGCCTCACGTGAGAAGATGGAGTACATGAAGGTCGAGACAAAACGGGGTATTCCTCTGGCAATTAATAATACCCTTAATAGGGTTGCAAAGGATGGTTGGACCAAAACCTATCCACGCAGGGTGGTTCCCGAGCCTGCTAATAGGCACTTAAATCATACATTTTTACCTCTTAATTTATATTTGTTAGCACTTGTGATTTTACTAATTCACTATTTTATTGTTATAATACGTATTTCAAATAAATCTAAAGTTATGAATTAAATACAGTTAAAGAGACAAAAATGTCACAGGGATTGTCAGACTTATTGGAAGGTGAAATAAGAAAGCGTTTCTTGTTGGTGCGCCACAAAATGACCAAAGGAGTGACCACTTAAATATGTTTGGAAGCTTGTTTATTGGCTGGGAACACATGAATATATAGAGGAAAGAAAGAATCAAACTTTTTTTTGGCAAACCCACGTGAAATCAATAAGAGTGGTTTGACGTGATTGGTAAGAGACAATAAAAAAAAGAAAGAGGACAAAATAAAGCGGGGGGATTCTCTTCTGGTGGGGGATGTACGTTGGTTCCTTTCAGTTTTAGGTTTTAGCTGTACAGGACTTCTTTTAGGTTTTAGCGGTACTGGAGACTTTCTCATGATAGTTTTGGGGAGGCGAGCGGCTGATACAGGAGGTGGAAGCGGCTGACGACGTTAGAGAAGTATACAAGAGCAGAAATCAAAAAGGGTTTAATCTTTTATACTCTTCTTAATTATTTTTATGGGTTTTAAGAAACCCATCTCCATGTTCTAATTAATTTGTAGCTAGGGTTTTGATGTTGAAACCACTTAAAGTTTTAGACCAATAAAATAAAATATTGATACAGACCATTATGATTTGAATAGATTAATTCCATGATTTTGATTTATTGAATTTCATTAAACAATTGTGACGTCTTTTGATGGTACATGCTTGGCCTAGGTTTTTGATGTTCCATGCTTCTGGTATTCAATTGTTATTTTAAAAATCTACTTGTTGCAAATATATTTGTCTACTTATTTGATATTTCATGCTTGGGTTAAATCCTTTGATGGGGTATGCTTAAAATAGTCAGGTATTATTTGTGGACCTATAATTAGTTTCGTACAATTTTCTCGCTAACGCAATTTTATGGTGTATGCTTGAGACTAGGGCTTTTTGATGCACCATGTTTAGGGCGTCCCAGTGATATTTGCGACTCTAAATATTCATGAGTTATGTTTCACTTCAGTAATTAAATAGAAATAGTGGTGGATACTGAAAACCCTGGTTACTGACTCTCTTTGCTTAATTATTTAGTTAGTTTAATTTGTTTTATTATTTTATCTATAAACCTAAAAATCCATAAATATTATTTCTGGTTAGTTGATTAGAGATATTGATTGCAGTATTTTCCCGCTCTCTGTGGGTTCGACCCGTACTTGCCGTTGTATACTTGTTAGACGCCGTGCGATTGTGGTTATTTATATAGGGTAATCTAAAATCCCATCAATTTTTGGCGCCGCTGCTGGGGAACGGTTGTGGAATATTGTAATTAGTATTTTTGATTTTCTAATCGTAGTTTAAGTTTTATTTTTATTTTGTATATATTTTTATTTTATTTTTAGGATTTTAGTTCTTTTTGACTAGTTTTTTGTCTTAGAATTTTATTTCAGGTACATTTGGGGTTGCTCCTGGTCGTCTAGCTCAACAAAATTCGTCTGCTGCAAAATATTCACGGGTTTCTGGCTTGTGAATAATATATTGAACGATTTGGACAGGTTCGATGCTCATTACCCTAAATTGTGAATGTTGATACGAGGTACTAGTACTGCTTTTCGAAGTAGGAAAATACTTAGTTGAGTTCTTTGAACTTTTCCGTTCCAATTATAAGGGTAGGAGCAATTATTTATTTTTATTTTATTATATTTTGTATATATGGAGTCTGTTTGCATGATTGATTCTAGCACCAATAGTGTTAATGATTCGATAGAGGCTTGCTTGGCCCATTTTGGAGCCTACTATGATGAGGATACGCATTTAGAAGAAGTTAATGGCGTTGTTAGATTCTGTACCCGTTTTGGATTATGGAAAATGGCAACGTAAACCTGGTAATGATGTATTTGTTAATTCTGATGACACTTTAGTTAAGTTTAACGACTTAGAATTTGTTTCTAAACCCCTAGACTTCCAAAAGTTACCTAATTTAGGGTTAGAATTATGTGCTTCAAAAGTTTTGTTGGATCACTTTGCATCAAAATACCCAGAGGACTTGCCTATTCCTGACACTATGCATGAACCAATCAATGCTTCCCCAATATTATCCCCATATTTTGTTCTTTACGCACTTCCCAGTGTAGTAAAAACTTGGTTTGGGGGTAATCCCGTATTTTTGATAGTTTCAGTGTCTCCGTGTTGCCATGATATAATTGTGAAACTATCATTTGCAAATATTGTATTTTGGGTTGATCCCCAAATTTTCAAGTTATTAGTGTATGGGGATTCTTTCTGTACATATCCAGTAGCTAGATTATTAGTTTCTTGTTTTTATTTATTTTTATTTTAGTGTTCTTTGTTATTACTATCGTTTGATGTGTGTGACAGAGAATACTGTTTTTCTTGCGTCAATCAGGTGAGACGTTCCAATCCCTTCTCTTTAATTTACATTTGTTTCTCTTATTTATATTTATTGCATACCATTTTAGGTTGCACATGTTGAAACATTGAGGACAATTTCAAATTTAGGTTTGGGGGTAGAGTTTCAGAAAATTGATGCCAATAAAGAAACTTCGAAATTTAGAAACATGTGAATTATTCAGGATGACACTAACCATTCTAGATAGATGGAAACATAGCTCTTATCTATAGAATTGTTGTGCCCAGCTAAATGGTCTATTCATATCTGAATGCACTCAGGTGTTAGAAATAACATGATAATCATTGAACAAGCATATCTCGGAATCATCATAATCATATCACTTTCTATTTTTATTTTTGCAATTTTATGTTTCTCTAAGTGATTTGGTGGGCCCAGTATCAAATTGTTATCGCCGCCAGGATGAAATAGAGTGTTGAGATCAAGTCCATTTTTAATTCTTATTCAAAAAAAAAATCATGAAAATTGACACTTTGATAGCAAAATATGTGTGTTTTCCCTGTCTCCGTCGCCTAAGCAAGCGTGGAATGCAGGATCCATGGGAACTATCATGTAATCTGCTGAAAAGGAGCATGCGCTTAGATTCAAAAGATCTAATCATGCAGTCATAAAAAAAATAAATACAATTTATGTATATAAATTATAATAATAAAAATAGGATTCATCCTGGCACTGACCTTCAGACAGATATGAGAAACCCCGTTCACCTTAGTCAACATATGCATCATTTATTACTTCTATTTTCATCTTCTAATCTATCCTTGTGTTTGAATTTGATTGATTTCGAGCAATGTGAATTATATCCAATTTTGGATGTTTAATGATTATTTGAGTAGAGTTGCATTTTTATATGAATTTTAGTACGCTGAGTGCAAACTCGTGTACAGTAATTGGATTCATATAGGGTAATGATTCTTATAGTCGCAGAATTTAGTATGCCAACTAAATAGCTTGTTTAGTGTCTATCCTAAATCAGTCACATGTAGCTAGAATTCGAAGTACAGGTTTTGTGGGTAAACCTCTTGTAAACCCTCACGAGACAAAACTCGTCCACTAGGGACACCTAGGGGTTTAAAGGCTTATTACATATGCTAAATGTAGTCGCGATTCCTGCGAAAGTGAGTTAGGATTTTATTTTGTTTTTAGATTAGTTTTGCTCGAGGACTAGCAAAATATAGGTTTGGGGGTATTTGATAGGCACTTAAATCATACATTTTTACCTCTTAATTTATATTTGTTAGCACTTGTGATTTTACTAATTCAGTATTTTATTGTTTTAATAGGTATTTCAAATAAATCTAAAGTTATGAATTACATACGGTTAAACAGACAAAAACAGGGACTGTCAGACTTATTGGAAGGTGAAATAAGAAAGCGTCTCTTGTTGGTGCGCCACAAAATGACCAAAGGAGTGACCACTTAAATATGTTTGGAAGCTTGTTTATTGGCGGGGCACACATGAATATATAGAGGAAAGAAAGAATCAAACTTTCTTATGGCAAACCCACGTGAAATCAATAAGAGTGGTTTGACGTGATTGGTAAGAGACTATAAAAAAAAAGAAAGAGGACAAAAGAAAGCGGGGGGATTCTCTTCTGGTGGGGGGTGTACGTTGGTTCCTTTCAGTTTTAGGTTTTAGCTGTACAGGACTTCTTTTAGGTTTTAGCGGTACTGGAGACTTTCTCATGGTAGTTTTGGGGAGGCGAGCGGCTGATACAGGAGGTGGAAGCGGCTGACGACGTTAGAGAAGTATACAAGAGCAGAAATCAAAAAGGGTTTAATCTTTTATACTCTTCCTAATTATTTTTATGGGTTTTAAGAAACCCATCTCCATGTTCTAATTAATTTGTAGCTAGGGTTTAATGTTGAAACCTCTTACAGTTTTAGATCAATAAAATAAAATATTTGATACAGACCATTATGATTTGAATAGATTAATTCCATGATTTTGATTTATTGAATTTCATTAAACAATTGTGACGTCTTTTGATGGTACATGCTTGGCCTAGGTTTTTGATGTTCCATGCTTCTGGTATTCAATTGTTATTTTAAAAATCTACTTGTTGCAAATATATTTGTCTACTTATTTGATATTTCATGCTTGGGTTAAATCATTTGATGGGGTATGCTTAGAATAGTCAGGTATTATTTGTGGACTTATAATTAGTTTCGTACAATTTTCTGCTAACGCAATTTTATGGTGTATGCTTGAGACTAGGGCTTTTTGATGCACCATGTTTAGGGAGTCCCAGTGATATTTGTGACTCTAAATATTCATGAGTTATGTTTCACTTCAGTAATTAAATAGAAATAATGGTGGATACTGAAAACACTAGTTACTGACTCTCTTTGCTTAATTATTTTGTTAGTTTAGTTTGTTTTATTATTTTATCTATAAACCTAAAAATCCATAAGTATTATTTCTGGTTAGTTGATTAGAGATATTGATTGCAGTATTTCCCCGCTCTCTGTGGGTTCGACCCGTACTTATCGTTGTCTACTTGTTAGACGCCGTGCGATTGCGGTTATTTATATAGGGTAATCTGAAATCCCATCACCTGCCCCCCGTGCTACTCCTGCCTCAACTTCTGATCCTGCTTCAAGTGTTGACCCAGCTCCTACCCCTGATCCTGCTCCTTAAAATTCTTCTTGTATCTTGTTGCGTATCATTTTTGTTCTGTGATAACATATAAATAAAAATAATTATTTTTTGATATTCTTTTCATTCCTTTGGCATTTTACTTTTCTTCCTGCAATAAAATCATAAGATAAAATGAGTATATAATTTGAAACCTTAAGGATTTATTGTACCTTGGGCTCCTTTTGAGGGTGCGCTTCACATTGTAATTTCTCTCTGGCCAAGAGGAAATTATCCATGTGGCCCCTATTAGTTGATATAAGAATTAATGTCATATAGGGTATCTCTTGTTAGCGGATGTTCCCAATAGTCTATATTTAATACTTTTACATGGGTCTCCTATGAGATTTTGCCTTTATTTGCTTTACCCCGTATGAGCACAAATTATTATACGATTGCATAGAAATTTATGGATAGTATGGTTTAAGATATTGCGCATTCCAAGGATGTCGCAAAACTTCTCCATCCATATTTCGTAAATAATAGGATCCTTGTCCCGCAATGTCCTGTATGATATAAGGACCTCCCCAATCGGGCGTAAACTTTCCTGCTTTTTTATTCTTTTGATATTCTGGAATTTGTCGCAATACGTACTGTCCTTCAACAAAGTGGCGCAGCTTTACTTTTTTTCCATATTCGCTTGCTAACTTTCTTTGATAATTCTCCATATTTTGTAATGCAACTTCTCTTCTTTCTTCTAGATCATCCAACTTTTCAAGCATTAAATCTTCATTTAAATTCTTTTCCCATGCCTCGGTCTTGGTAGTTGGTAATATTATCTCCGTTGGTATGACCGCTTCTGCCCCATAGGTAAGTAAGAATGGTGACTTCCCTGTGGCAGATCTCCTTGTGGTACGATAGGCCCAAAGAGTGTTATGAAATTGCTCACACCATCGCTTGTGATGCCCTTCCAGAGTCTTCTTCAGATGAAGTGCAATTGTCTTGTTTGTAGCTTCAGCTTGTCCATTGCTCTGGGGGTAAAGTGGAGTTGAATTTCTATTTTGGATATTGAAGGCTTCAAAAGGCATGTTAATATTTTTTTCCTTGCAGCTGTTGTCCATTGTCTGAAACTATTGCCACTGGGATTCCAAATCTACAAATTATGTCTTCAAACAAGAATTTGAACACGTCTGAATCTCTAATGTGCGCATAGTGCCCTGGCTTCCACCCACTTGGTGAAATAATCTGTTGCTACAATTAGGTATTTCCTTTTCCGTGTTCCTTCAGGTAGGGGTCCAACAATATCTACTCCCCACTTTGCAAATGGCCACGGACTAAGTATTGAATTGAGTTCTGTTGCCGGCGCTCTGATTTTTTTACAAAACGTTGACATTCTTCGCATCTTTTGACCATATCTTCGGCATCCCTTTGCATTGTGACCTAATAATATCCCTGCGTTTTCGCCTTGAGGGCTAATGATCATCTCCCGCTATGATTCCCAGCGTCTCCGTAATGTATATCTGTTAAAATTCGATGTCTTTCTGGTCGCACCGAAGTAGAGGTCCCATGAAGAACTTTCGGTACAAAATAACATCCCTTAATTGATAGTTTACAGACTTTGATTGTATTTTTCTTGCTTCCCCGGTGTTCGCTGGCAATATTTGTTTTAGCAAGTAATGATGCAGTGCATCCTCCAATCCTCTTTTATACTCCAGTCCTTTGATTTTTGAGGTATATTTGTATCATTCTTTGCGTCCGGATCCTCAAGATCTTCACTTATTTCATCTTCTATATTTTTAACTCCCATATTTTAATTGATGGTTCATAAATTCGTCCTATTTTGACGGCAGATATGTTCGGGTCTTTGATCATTGATGAGATAAATGCTAACGCATCTGCATGACGATTCTTATCTCTGGACAAATGGCGAAAAATGATGTTGGGAACCTGGGATGCTTACTTTTGCACGAGGCCTTTGTATTGAATCAAGTCTTTATCAATTGCTTGATATTTTAGCTCTACTTGTCGGATTATCAATTGCGAGTCACTTGTCAATCGTACGTCGGTAATTCCTAGTTCAATAATTAACCGGAGGGCATGAACCATAGCCTCGTATTCTACTATATTGTTGGTGTGCTCTCCAAATTCTAAACGAAAAACATGTATCAATCGCTCTCCCGTGGGTGTTGTTATTACAATACCGATTCCTGCCCCCTCTTTATTTCGGGCTCCATCAACAAAAACTTCCCATCTCCGTGAATTGACAGAATCTAAAATGTCCTGAGAGTCATCCTCTTCCATTCCTGGTAACCCCTGGATTTCAAAATCATCGTCTAATGGCAAATCTGCAAGAAAATCCGCCAAAACTTGAGATTTTTGAGCAGTTTGTATTTCAAAAAGAATGTGAAATTGTTCCAACTGTGCATTCCACTTTGCAATTCTTCCGACTTTTCCTGCATTTTTTAACACTGATTCCAGTGGAGCCTTGCTTGGTACTCGTACATAATGCGTTAGGAAATATGTGCGCAGCTTTTGCGTGGCATAGACCAGTGCTAAAATTAATTGTTCAATCTTGGTATAGTTTCTTTCCGCAAGGTTGAAAGTTTTGCTAATGTAGTAGATTGGTTTTTCCACTTTATCATTTGTTCGCACCAGTACTGCGCTCACTGCATATTCTGTTGCAGCTATATATAGGGCCAAGATCTCTTCAGGTTGCGATTTCTGCAATGCGGGTAAAGTCGCAAGATATATTTTGATGTTTTGAAAGGCCTCCTCGCAGTTTTCATTCCATATAAACTTGCTTCCCTTCTTCAGAGTATCCAAAAATGGTTTACACTTATCCGATGACCTTGCAATGAATCTGTTAAGAGCTGCCAAGCATCCGTTCAGTTTCTGTACCTCCTTGACATTTCTTGGGGATGGCATATTTACAATTGCCTGTATTTTTGCTGGATCGACTTCAATTCCCTTTTTCGTAACTAGATAACCCAAAAACTTCCCTGATGTGACTCCAAAATGCATTTTTACGGATTGATTTTCATTTTGTATTTGCACAAAGCTTGGAAAATTTCTCTCAAGTCTTGTGAATGATCCTTTGCCATCTTGCTTTTTACCAGCATGTCATCTACGTAGACTTCCAATGTGCGCCCTATCCATGGTTTGAAAATTGTATCTACTAACCGTTGGTAGGTTGCTCCTGCATTTCTCAATCCAAACGGCATTCTCGTATAACAATACAATCCTCGTGGGGTAAAAAACGCAGTATGCTCTTGATCTTCCTCGGCTAGTGCAATTTGGTTATATCCAGATTGTCCATCCATGAAAGAAAAGGCTTCGTGTCCTTCGACAGCATCTACTAATTGATCAATGCTTGGAAGTGGATAACTGTCTTTTGGACATGCTTTATTCAAATTTGTGAAGTCTATGCAAATTCTCACACCTCCAGTTTTCTTTGGGACTATGACCATATTTGATATCCACGTCGGGTAGCGCACTTCTCGAATGAATCCTACGTCCATTAGCTTTTTCAACTCTTTCTCTATTGAATCATGATATTCAGGTGCTACTTTTTTGCATCGGTTGCCGAAATGGTATGGTGCCCGAATGTATACGTAATTCATGTTGAACAATGCTTGGGTCAATTCCTGGCATGTCTCCTATTTTCCATGCAAACACATCTACATACTCTTCAAGTAAATGGATTAAATCTTGCTCCCTTTATGGTCTCATCAGGGTTCCAATTTTAATTGTCTTTGGAAATTCTGGCGTTCCAATGTTGATGTTCTTGGTTTTCTCTACAGACGAAAAAACAGATTTGGGGGGTCCTAAGAATGTGGGATCCCCCTTGAACTGCTATTGTGAGGTTTCACCCTCTTTTCTTGTTCCTAACTCATTTTCTTTGGCTTTATAATCTCTTGCTTCTTCATTGCTTGACTTGCTTGCTGCGATTTCAGTCAAATACTGATTTATTGCTCCTTCCTTTGCTTGGACTTTCCTTTCCTTCTTTTTTGCTTTCACTTGCTGAGCTCTTTCTTGATTTATGTGTGCTTCCGTGAGGGAGCACGTTCTCGCCATACTCTGATCTCCTTTAATTTCCATTTCTCCTTGTGGTATTGGAAATCGCAAATATTGATAGTAGGTTGATGCAACTCCTTTTAACTGATGGACCCAATGCCTCCCGATGATGGCATTGTAAGGCGAGGGCGCTTTTACTACACTGAACTTGGTTGCAACATTCAAGGGTCCAGTCATTATTTCAAGTGTAACTTCTCCTCTGGGTTTCAATGTTACTCCATTGAATCCATATATGGTGTAGCGAGATGGCTGAAACTGATCTTCTTTCAATCCCATTTTCAGAAATGTGTCATAGAACAACACATTAAGAGAACTTCCTCCGTCTATCAAAATTTTTGTGATATTCCATCCAGACACAGGTAGGGTGAGGACCAGCGGGTCATTGTGAGTTTCTACTTCTTGATCTACCTCTTCTGCTGAAAATGTTAGTGTGGAAGCCATCCATTTCTCCCATGCTTCGGTGATCCTCCCAGCAACTTTGAATACTTCATGGTTGATTAATCTCTTGTGCAAATTCCTGTCAATTGCTGCGTTCATCGATGATGAATTTGATCCAGAAAATGAAATTATATTGATAGTCTGATTGTTCTGGGGGATATTAACAACTTTCCCTTTAATCAATCCTTGAGTATGGTGCATGTGATTGAATGAATTCTTTTAGTTCTCCGGCGTCAATCATCCCTTGGACTAATAAAATTAAGTTTCTGCATCGATCGGTTGAATGCCCCCGATAGCAATGATATTCACAATATTCTTTTGAGTTTAGAGTATGCTCTGGTTGTCGATTTTTTGTTGGTGGCCATTGAAAGTCTGGTCTACTTTTTATTATTTTTAAAATTTCAGAATATGGAGTGTTAATTTTTGTAAACACTCGCTCCTGAAAAAATTTCTTCTTTCCCTCTATCCGTGGACGCTTTGGTTCACTAGTTTCAGCTTTATTTGGAAACTTTTTTCCTGAGCTGGATGATGGTTCTATTGAATTTGTTCTTTTTGCATCTCCTTGATGTTGTGATATTATCCTTGGATATTGACCCTGTATGTCTTGCAGTCTTGCACATGTTTCGATTATTTCTCTAAGGTGCCCCTCAGTTTTTGGGTTAATATTATGGATATCAACAAAGAGCTGACTTTTTCGTTCAGCTATTCCCCACTTGTAGTTGTTAAATGGCAGCATCTGACTCAACATCTCCAATTGCCTGACAGATTGCATGCCATCGAGATGTACAGTCGCGAATTGATTCTTCTGGCCATGAAGCGAGTGAATATAATCTATCCAATCCTGAGTCAACAAGTCTGTTGTACATATATGCTTCTAAAAAAATTCGAATTAATTGCGCATATGAATGAATAGAACCTTCTTGCAATTTATCATACCATGCCAGCGCCAATCCTTTCAAAATTGATGGGAAACATTGGCACATTACAACATCATTTTGCTCCCAACGCACCATGACTCGGTTGTAATATTTCAAATATGGGGTCGGATCCCTAGTACCATCATAGCATTCGAAAAAAGGAATGTTGCATTCTCGGGGCATTGGTGTAAATGCTAAATGTGGTGCCAATGGTGCTCGTCTAGATTCTTTTAACACTTCCTGTATTCGCCCACCTTCTTTATTCTTTAGGTTTCTTATTTCTTCCCTCATTTGTTCCATAGCTTCAAAGTATTTTTTCCATTGATCATGTTGTGGTGCTGAGTCTGCCCGATTCACCCTTTCTTGTCCAGGTTGCTGTGATATGGATCTCAGTACCATTCTTTGATCTCGACTATTTCTTTCTCTTCTGCCTTCGAATCTACTGGAACTTGCTTCTTGTCCTCGTGTTCTGGTGACAGTTGGTTCTGCGTTCCGCTGGATCGTTTCTTTCAACGTTTGATTTTCTTTAGCTAATCGTGTGATTTTCTCAGCGCATGCTCGTTGCTCTTTGCGCATCTTACTCATATCTTCCATTAACTTTTGTATATGATCAATAGTGTTCTGAGTATTATCCTGAGATGGAGAATGATTATGTTCAAAATTGTCTTGATTATTCTCGTGATGTGAAGAATAACCCTTTGAATTGCTTTGTTGACACTCTGGGTTATTTACTATCCCTCTTTGTTGAATAATTCCTCTTGCGTAGCTCTCCTGATTTCATGAGTTTTCAGCTTGTGACATGTTTTCGCTTTGTTTGTTTTCTTCTCGTAATGTTCTGCGTTCTTCTAATACCAATCCTCTGCTGCTTTCGAGAATTCCTTTGGTAGTATTCTATAACAATTATATGATTTCAAAAAATTTATTTATTAAATCAAAAACGTGAGTAATTCAAACTGTTTCAAATGAATAAATACTTCATAAGTAGAATAAATCTTTCATTTTCCTTAAAGTGCATACAAAAAGAGGTAGCAGAAATTCTAAAATTCAAAAAAATTTCTTACTCATTAATGCTTTCGTATGAATCAAAGATTTTTTATTAATCAAAAAATTAATAATTTTCATTAATAAAAACTTACTTGAACCGAATTATCACAAGCACAAATTATTGTAGTGACCATTACATGATCGACAACAATCAAAATTTAATTTGTAGGGAAATGCTATTTTAAATCGTAAAATGATACAATAAATACTTTGAAATGGTACAGATAACAAAATTGTATTTTTGCCCCTAAATGGAGCGTAAGATTTAGCTCATTTCCCAACTACTAATTTGGTTTCTTTTTCAACTGTAAAAGGAGATTTTGCAACTGATAAAGGTAGGATAAATCCTTAAACAATATCCCCTGTTTCTAGCGCCAAAATGTGACGACCATTTTTGGGGTCAATCATAACCAAAAAACTTAAGTTGTTTAAAATGACAATACATCGAGTGTAATTGATGCAGGAAAATTATAATGCATTGAATCATCACTCGAACATAAATAAAATCAACTCAGTATATAACGTGGTTCAGCTAATAAGCATACATCCACAGGAAAATATAGTTCATTATTTATCAACACTTATTTTGTACACATGGTAATATAATGAATTAAAGAAATTTAGTTCCATAAAATTCTTAACCTAGTCTTAGATTTTTTCCTTTCTTGAATTTCCTTCAGGTTTTCTCTCTCAAATCTCTGTTGTTCTCCTCTTTCTATTTTGGGGTTGGTATTTATAGCAAAATATGATGGGTCCCTTTTCCTCACTCCCTCCAGTTTGATCTTATCTTGACTTCGGGCGCAGCTCTTCTTATTTCATTCATAATGCTTCTTACTAATTCCGCTTGCTGACGCACAACTCCTCTTTGGATTGAGTGTTTATTGGTCCTTCGTCTTTATTATGTGGAGGTTGGCATGTGTGACATGTGGAATTTGACGTGGAGCATATCTATTCAATTGAAATTTGTAGTGCGCACGTGACAGGGCGCAGATGATTATGGAGCGCAAAAGATATCAAAGCGCGGGTGATTATGGAGCGCAAGAGATAGCTGGGCGGGATGATGGTGGAGCACAAGAGATAGCTGAGCGCGGATGATGGTGGAGCGCAAGAGATATCTGAGCGCTGATGATTGTTTTGGCTATTGATAATACTTTTTCTTGTGCACTTTCCACGTGTCTTATATGCATTAATTTAGGCTGACTTTTCTTCTCCCGATGTCAGTTGATGTGTGATTAATGTTTTATAGTTGTCTTTCTTTATTACTTATTTTGTTTTTATACTTCTTGGTGTAACATAATATGATACTTCCTTCTTATAATGTGAACACGTGAAACTGATGAATTTATGTCCTTACCGCTTTCATAAAATTTCAGATAACTTGTGAGAGAAATGAAAATTTCAAAGATTTTGCCCTTACATTGTTGTTGTGGTTCTAGACTTCTAGTCGGCAAATAAAACATAAAATCTGGGGCTCAAGGGAACCTTCACTCCTACTCAGCGACACGTAGAGTCATCTGTTGCCGCTCGGTCCGCCTCTTCGCTATCGTCGATGTTGTTAATGTATGAGGTGGACCCCACAATAGAATCAAATGGCCGCATCGTCATTGTATCAGCATCTGCTTCGTAAGCTTCAACTGGTCAGCGAGTAGTAAGTTGGTTGAGTGGTCCCCACTAACGACCTAACCTTCCAACCGTCAATAACATGGCTGATCTTTGTTTTTCTAGTAACTGTTGCCACGTTAAGCACACGTGGTGGTGGTTGTTGTTGTCTCAGTCTTAAGATTATGAAACGTGGGTCCTACCTGACTGTTTAACGATTCATGCTTATTTATCAAAAAAAGAAAACTGTTTGTGGGCCCTCTTTGTAATTTTTCTCTCTACCTACTGCCGACATTAACTTGGTACGCCCCGAGTCAAACACGTGAATGGGTCCTACTCGATCACGTTTCTTGGAGTTGTATTGTACTCCTGTTTGGGTTTCTTGCTGATTAAAGTCTCGAGCAATGTAGTCAATTTCGGCCGTTACGGTCGAGATATCGTCGTTTTTCAAGGTATTGGAAGAATATCTTGAAGATATCCGAGATTACGCTGACCGAGATTTCAACGTGAATATCGGTCGTGATTCGTCTGATATAACCGAGATTCGGTCGGTACGGCCGAGATTTGTCCGATATTCAAGGTATATACTTGTTAAAATTCGAAGATAGTTGAAAATAGTTGGATATAAGATTTAAGACTTCCGATATGTCACCGATAATCTTCCCGAGATATCGTTATCAAGGTGTTAAGTTCCCGACCGCGACGAGACCGAGATCCAAAATTAACTACATTGGTCTCGAGTCATTTGTCATATATCCTTCCTCACTGTAGAGTAAAATTATTCCAAACCAATATAGTTAATCTAAGAAGGAGTTATTTGTTGCAGTACTATTCCGACAACCGATACCAAATTTAGGGATTAACCAAAACGTTTGTCCGTTTTACTTAATTAGTATCCTCCTTAACGATTGTAATGTATTGAACGAATTTGTACACATAATTTAAGCAGAAAAAAAAATAGCATTGGTTTTGCGGAACTAGGACCTGGACCTGGATTTGTCTCCAGAGTCCTGCCCGTTCCTCGGGTATGATGAAACTAAGTTTCAAAAGAATTGCATAATTAACTGGACGTGGTACTATTCGGTTGTTACTTATTTGATTGGCTTATGGTAGACCGAAATCTAGACACTCCAGTACTAAACCTCAAAAATAGGACAATAGCGATTTTCGAGTGTACTAATTGCCATATTATATGGTTCGTTTAACCAAAAAAAAAATTAGTAAGAAAATGAGAAAAAAACTGTTTTGGTAGTGTCAAGTTATACTTATAAGATTGTCTTTTATCTGTCAGTATACCACAACAACAAGCAGAATACTGCTGAATTTATTTATGTGAAAATTGATTAAATGGCCGCTTACGGGTGTGATCTTAAGTACGTAGCATTCAGTCGGTCCGTTTTCACCTTTACTTGAACAACTCACTTCTATCAAGTTAGAAGTGTCTATAAGTTGTTCTGTTTGTCGGATCTGAGCAGCTCAGGGCACGATATAACACATACAAAGATATTTTCACCGAAAATTAAAATGCATATAAAATTCATCGTAATTTTTCACAATAAAAAAAAAATATCTTGTATTCCTTTTGTCCCTAATATTAAGACGGTAAAATGAAATAAGTAAATAGACAAGAAACTAATTATAATGTGGTTTCTTCTATATTTATATATCTTTATTAAAGAAGATAGGTATCAATAAATTTAGTTATTGTTTATAGTAATTCCTAGGGATAATAAAATATATTAGTCCAATTTTTTTTGTTGATTAGTGAAATATAAACTCATAGAATTAAGAGAATCATTGATTTGATTGATATTTTCTAGATAAATTTAATTAGTTGTAATGAGATATGATAAAAGTAAATCGTGTAAATATTTTTTTATAAACATAAAGAAAAATCAATCTAAAAGAAATTTAATTCTCCGTTAAAATATTATCCCGATATTTAAATTTTTTCTAAAGTGACCTACCAACTTAGTTTTCCGTCTTGAGCCCACTTTAGTTGGTCAAGACAAGTTTACTCAGTCAAAGTGAGAAGAAAAGTTAATCTTCATTTTCATTTCTTTTCTTGTGTTAGAACTAAAAGAGCCGCCTTCATCCTGTTTCGTCCTTCTTCACCACAAGAGTTAATAGAGATATTAGAGAAGAAATCTTAAAAAGAGAGATGTTAAAAAAGAACAAGTATCAAAATTGGGTTCTGGTCAAAATCATAAACATAAGAAGAACATCAGAAGAAAAACTGAGTGTTGATGGAAAAACAAAATAGTGATGGATCTGATGGTTTTAGTTGAATTGATAATGAAATTGATTGAAGAGTTAGCAAATTGTCACGGGGTCAGTCCTTCGCCTCGACTTTACTCTGTGCGGCACTTGTCTAGAATTCCTTTACTAGATAAGTAAGCCTCCCAAACAAAGTTTAACACAACTTTGTGTAACTACTCAAGATCAAAACTCACAAGAAACTCAAGAACGCCCAAGAACGCTCAAGAACGCTCAAGAACAAGAGAGAATGATTGAATGAGAGAATTAAGTGTGTATTGCTCTCTTACTTGGATCGCTGGATTATTGGATGATTACAAATGAGAATGGCATCCCTATTTATACTAGTTGGGAGCCAAGAATGTTCTAGAACTTTATCTAAGATCTATACAAGTGTATGGCTAGGATCTACTTCTAGATTATTCCACTCTTATCCACAAATATCTACATTATTCTAGAATGTTCTAAGAAAAAGACAAATGAGAGAAGATCCTAGAATGGGAGGCTAGCCATTTGGCCAAAGGGGCTAGCCAAGGTGGTGCACAAGGGTGAGTTAGCCATGTGTTGAGCCATTTGGTGCACCCTTGTGACATTCTCCCCCACCCGAATTCGCAGACGTCCTCGTCGCGTTGTACTTGTCGACGAGATCTTTATGTTGCCAAAGTAAGTCTTCATGTTCCCAACTGGCTTCACTGTCTGGTTGATCTTTCCATCAGACAAGATATTCCCTATAAATTCGCCCTCCTCTTGAGACACGTTTGTGTGATTCTATGTTTGAAGCCTGCTTGTCTATAGAGGTGATCATATTGAATGGGGCTCTCTTGGTAACTCCTCTAGACTCGTCATCTTGATCCGCATAATATGGCTTCAAGCAGCTGACATGAAAGACGGGATGGATCTTCATGTGGCTAGGTAGCTCCAATCTATAGGACGCCTTCCCGACTTTCTTGACGATGCGAAATGGTCCCTCGTACCGTCGAATGAGTCCCTTGTGTACCTTTCGAAAAACTTTGAATTGTTGCGGGTTCAACTTCAGCATGACTAAGTCATCTTCTTCGAAAGATATGGGTCTCCTTTTCTCGTCCGCCCATTTCTTCATTCGCTGAGAGGATTTATCCAAGTATGCTCTGGCCAAGTCGTGCTTCTCATGCAACTCCTTAGTGAATTGAAAAGCAGCAGGGCTCTTTCATCTATACTCTCCAGCGAGTGTGTGTGGCATCAAAGGTTGTTGGCCTGTGGTCAACTCGAATGGACTATGGCCAGATGATTCACTCTTCTGCAAGTTGTAGCAAAACTGAGCCACGTCCAATAATTCCACCCAATTTCTTTGGTTAGCGTTCGCGAAATGTCTCAAGTACTCCTCCAACAGGGCATTGGTGCGCTCCGTTTGTCCATCTGTTTGAGGATGAAAGCTTGTGGAGAAGTTGAGCTCAGACCCAAGCAATTTGAACACCTCTGTCCAAAATTTCCCCATAAATCTTGGATCGCGATCGCTAACTATGATCTTTGGTATGCCCCAGTATTTCACCACGTACTTCACGAACAGTCGAGCAACTTGTTGATGTAGTTTTAAAAGTGGTAAATAAAGTGTTCGATTCTCGAACTTGTGAAGGTAATGATTCTAGAAATAATGGACTTAATCTAATTAAATAAAAATCAGGAAAATAAACTAGAGATGATTTTTAGAAAATATGGAGAAAACTAGGAATCAGGAATCAGTTATTTCCAACAATTTATGTGATTAATCATGCAATTCTTTTAAATAAATTAAGCTCAAATATTGCCAAAATAGGTTTTTATGCAAACAAGCAGAGGTAAATCACAAGCATGGGACATCAGAGGTTGTCAACCCAGCATGACCCATCAAACAAAAACACAACTACTGAATGAAAACCGTTTTTCTATTTCGAAACTATGCAATTTTAACAAGTAAAGAATTGTAAATAATTAATTAAAAATAGACTTACCACATAAAATTGAGGGCAAAACCTCCTCCATCATCCCAGTAAATAAACTTAGCTCATGGTGGAGAAAACTTGCTCAAAAGATCTCTTCATTGCTCAAAATATTGATTACAAGGTTAAAGAATAGTGCAACAGCTGAACAGATACGTATATAAGTGTTACAAGAGAGGGTTCAGCTGTCACAGAAAGGGTTCTAAGCAAAAAAGGTTTAAAAGCTAAGGCAACAGGAGCAGTTTGAATCAGCAACAGAAATAAATGTTACTTAGTCTTCTTCTTCGGTGATGGCTGGGTGAAGAACACGCCGGCCGGTGCAGCAGCAGTGACCGGCGATGACCGGAAGTGGCCGGAATTCTTCTGAATTAATATCTAGGGCTGCGTGTCTATTTTTCTTGGCATCTCTTGGTATATATAGGCTTTGGGAACCCTTGGGGGAGTTCTAAACCTAATAGAACTCTTTAAAACACATCCAAATCCTCCCAAATCCGAATCAAAGTATAACTCCCTTTTTCCGGCCAAATTCGGATTTCGGGCTATTTTTCCGGCTAAAAACGTGTGGAATCGATTGTGTGGGGCTTGTATGAGTTTCTTCTAGCTTGTGTATCAATTTGGAAGCAAAACACACCAAATTTCACGTGAACTTGAGTTCACAGTTGATTCTCCGATGAGTCAGCCCGATCCAGCCGAGTTGACCCGCTGAGTTGGCCCGATCCAACTCAGCCCGATCCAAGGGTGCCAATATCCATTTATGGGGTGCCAATAACACTTGTCCTTGGGTGCCTTTATAACTTTTTGAGCCAATTTTTCCACAAATCTTTATTCTTCTACTGTACCTACAAAAGCATAAAAACACGTAATATTTGCAAAATCGAATACTAACTTAATAGGAACTAAGGTGCAATTTAGACACTAAAATGTGTCTATCACCTGTTCCGCGGTGCAGTCTGTAGGTGCAGCGATGAAGGTAGCATACTTGGTGAACCTGTCCACGGCCACCAAGATTGATCCCAAGCCATCTACCTTGGGTAAGGCAGAGATGAAGTCCATCGATAAACACTCCCACTGTCTATCTGGCACTGGTAATGGCTCTAGAAGTCCTCCTGACTTCTTGTGTTCTACCTTATCCTGCTGGCATACCAGACACGTCCGAACATAGGCATCCACATCGTCCTCCATCTTTGGCCATTAATAACTTGCTTCCAGCAAAGCCAAAGTCCTTCTCTTGTCAGGGTGGCCTGCCCATCGGGTGTCATGACACTCGTGCATTAGTTCACGCCTCAGGTTCCCATGCTTAGGTATGAACATCCTGTTCCCATGTGTGAATAGAAGACCGTCTTTCAACCAGAACCGACGAGTCTTCCCTTTATTTACCGCATGAATGAGGCTCTTTGCAAAAGTTTCCTGTTCCAAGCCTTCCCGTACACGATCCGGAATGGTACCCGTCAATTTGGTGATGGCAGCTACACGTTCCAATGCAAGACTAGCAAGTTCCGCTTTTCGGCTCAATGCATCAGCAACATAGTTGGTGCGGCCTGGCTTGTACTCAAGCTTCATGTTGAACTCGGCCAGAAAGTCTTGCCACCTTGCTTGCTTTGGAGACAACTTCTTCTGAGTCTGGAAGTAGCTAGTAGCCACATATCAGTGAAGACCATGAAATATGACCCAAGAAGGTAGTGCCTCCATGTCCGAAGACAGTGTATGACGGCAGTCATCTCTTTCTCTTGCACCGTGTAGCGCCATTCCGCATCGTTCAACTTCCGACTTTCATATGCAAGTGGGTGTCCCTCCTGCATAAGTACTCTTCCAATAGCAAAGTCAGAAGCGTCATTGTATACCTCAAAAGGCTTGGTGTGATCAGGTAATCTTAAGACTGGCTCCTTCATAACCGCGGTCTTAAGATCATCGAAAGCGGCGCTTGGCATTCTTCGCTCCACGTCCAAGTCCTCGCTTTCTTTAGCAAATCCGTGAACGGTGATGCTCTCTTCGAGTATCCCTCGATGAATCTCCGGTAATAGTTGGCAAGTCCTAGGAAAGACCGCAACTGAGCCACTTTGGTAGGCGGTTCCCACTCCTTGATAGCCCTGATCTTCTTTTCCTCCATCCAGATTTGGCTATCACCTATCCAATGTCCAAGGAAGGACACTTTGGGTTGAGCGAAGCTGCATTTCTCCTTCTTCACATATAAAGAGTTCTCCCTCAGTACTTGGAACACGATCCGCAAGTGTTTGAGGTGTTCATCCAAAGTGTGGCTATACACGACGATGTCGTCAAGGTACACGACTACGAACCGATCGAGATATGGGTGGAAGACCTTGTTCATCAAAGTGCAAAATGTGGCAGGAGCATTGGTTAGACCAAAAGGCATAACTAAAAATTCGTAAGATCCGTACCTTGTGACACATGTGGTCTTTGGCTCGTCCCCTTCTGCTATTCTAACTTGATAGTATCCCGACCTCACGTACAGCTTCGTGAAGTATCTAGCACTACCCAATTGGTCGAACAAGTCTTCAACTCGGGGAATTGGATACTTGTTCTTCACGGTGACCTTGTTCAAGGCTCGGTAGTCGATGCACATCCAAATACTTCCATCCTTCTTCTTCTGAAATAGCACCGGGGCTCCGTAAGGGGCCTTGGAAGGTTGGATGTAGCCGGCATCCAACAATTCCTTGAGTTGCTTCTTCAACTCCTCCAATTATGGCGGGGCCATGCGGTATGGGGCCATGGCGGGCGGCTTTGCTCCAGGTTCCAGCTCGATCTGATGATCCACCTCCCTCTTAGGTGGTAGTTGCTTGGGCAACTCGGTTGGCATCACGTCCTGGTACTCTTCCAAAGCCTTTTGCAGCTCCAACGGAACAACCTCGTCCCGTTCTTTGCTTTCTTCAATGATGGCTGCTACAACGGTTGGTTCTCCCTTCTGAACTCTTCTCTTCAGTTGTAGGGACGATAATGTGCTTGAGCAAGTCTCCTTGGTCCGGGTGGCTGGGATCACGCAAGGGGACTTCTCGTCACTGATGCTAACTACTCCGGGGCAGGGCACCACCGCAACTTTGGCACGATCCAAGAATTCCATCCCAAGGATAACTCTGAAATCGTCCATCTTTACCACCATAAAGTCAGTAATTCCTCTCCAAGCACCAACCTTCATGTCGACCCCCTTGGCCGCTCCCTGAACCGGTATGGCTGCTGAGTTTACTGCCTTTATTGTGCTCGAGTGTGCCTCGACCTTCAACTTCAACCTTTCGGCCTCTCCTTTAGAGATGAAGTTGTGTGTTGCGCCTGAGTCGACCATGGCCTTGGTCTTCTGCTCGTTTAGACTTATGTCCACGTACATAAGTCCCTTGCTTGCACTTTTCCTTGGTGCTGGTTGTTGTGCTTTGGGCTGGTTTTTGATTGCGCTTAACCGAATGGCTCCCAAGTGTGGGTCCTCGGTCTTCTCCTCTTGTTCAGCAAACAAAGAGTTGAGCAAGTTCTTTTTGGGAAAACTGTGAGCAAGATGGTCACCTTGGCAAATGAAGCATTTCTTCATACGGTTATCTTTCCTTCCTTTCCACCCGTTGTTTGGCTTGGACCCTTCGCGGCTAGTTTGTGGCTTATCGCGGTAGTACCTGTCTCCCCCACCCGTTCCTTGTGATAATGGCTTGGATGGATTGTTCTTGGCAAGTTGATCAGGTTTGCTAGAAAAGTCATCAAGTTTCTCGACAGTGCTTAATGCGGTGGACAAGTCGGTAATACCTCTTCGTTGAAGTTCTATAGAAACCCAACGAGGTAGGCCACGATTGAAGTGGTAGAAGCGGTCCTCGTCTGCCATTGTTAATATGTCTAACATGAGGGAATTAAATTTTTTGAAATATTCGGAAATGGTACCTGAATACTTCAAATTGTGAAGCTTGTCCCGAGCTTTGTGTTCAACGTTCTCCGGATAGAACATGGCCTCAAACATGCAACTATACAAGCATCTAAACCAACCATAATCAAAATATTAATAAAAAAGTTAGATCACTTACCAAAAGAAAACTTCACCGATCTTCCAACAGAAACCAAAACCTCTTGAAAAACACAGAGATACGAAGGAGACTCCAGAGAAAGCGGTGGAGGAGCCTCTACAAAGAGAAAGAGAGGTAGAAATAACATCGGATTAAGATTGTGTGAAACCAAAAACGCAGAGGAGACTTTCTTTTCATCTCCAATCGACGACTCATATTAAACAAAGCTATCTAATCAAAGGGCTAGAAAATAAGGATTTTTTTTACGGGTTGGGCGGGTGGGTCGGGTGAATGAAGGTGTCACCCGCACCCGACCCGTCAGATGACGGGTAAAGGAAATTGTCACCCGCACCCAACCCGTTTATCGACGGGTCGGGTCAAAACTGGCGGGTGCGGGTCGGGTGTCGGGTGCGAGTCGGGTATGTGCAGCCCTAGTTGGAAGAAAGATTAAATCTAAGATATTCTTGTCTAGATAATCTTTAGTCGTTGTAGGATCGATAAGGTTATACAAGATTAGTCTAATATAGGTCATTGCAAACGAAGTGGTGGTGTACTTGGTACCCTCGTCCTTTCATCACAAGTATTATCATACCAAGGAATTTTCACCCAGAATCTTGTTATAAGCTAGAATCACATAAATTATGAGGAGTATTAACATTATGATAAACAAAGTTCAATCGGTTTCAACATTTTAAAGCTCCAAGACCTATTTTGTTACATATATGGCAAGTAGGAGGTGTAGGTGCATGTGGAGTTGTAGATTTGTCATAGGAATCTAAAGGTCTAGATGTCATAAGTGTAGCATTGTAATGATATTTATTGCAAACTGTAATAGAAAATTGCAATTGAGGACCAAAATTACCTCTAGCACGACTTCAAAAAGAAGGATAAGGAGCAGAAGTACTTAAGAAAATGAATGGTGGTTGATAGGCAAGAAATGCTTTGTTATAGCTTCAAACAAAAGAGAAGTAAATCTTTATTAACAAAAAATTCCTCACTAAGAAGAAGATTGCGAAGCTGATCCAAACTAACATGAGGATTTCTCATGCGATCGAAGTGCAAAACCAATATAATAATGACCTAAACCATTGAAATCCGTTACTACCAACTCATTGTCAGAAATCATAGATTTAGAAGAAACAAGTCATCAACTCTTGATGTCTTTCAAGAACTTGGAAACAAAATTAGTGCCAAGTTTGCGTGATTGAAGCTTCGTACGAATTTGAATTGAATGTGTCGAAGAATTCTTAGCAAAATGAGATTCATTTTTCGACCATAACTCACTAGTAGAAGCAACACCAACAACAAAAGAAATGACTGAATCTAAAATAGCAGATTGAATCCAGAGAATCAAAATATTATCATCATTAATCCAAGAAGTGAATGATGGATTAGCAACAACTCGATTC
Organism: Papaver californicum; assembly: GCA_023531435.1. Taxonomy (NCBI): domain Eukaryota; kingdom Viridiplantae; phylum Streptophyta; class Magnoliopsida; order Ranunculales; family Papaveraceae; genus Papaver; species Papaver californicum. The sequence continues at coordinate 5,605,578 of JAJJMC010000896.1, forward strand.
CGATTGCCCTGTGTAAGATACTAAGGCATATAAGGAAGGGATCCATTAAGAAATCCAGAGACCTTTAATTTCTTCAACAATGGATGAATCAAGTTCTTCAAAGTGACAATGATTAATTATACTATAGGTTTGATTTAATGAAATATGAGAAATTCTTGATTCAAAATGATTTGCAGCTATTAGTTTGAGATTGAAGTAATAAAAGAAACAATAAATAAAAACAAAATATGATTTGTGAAATTCACATCGGAGGCGGACCACGATGATACCGTAGTTGAGTAGAAAGTACTGAGAAAGCTTAATTTGTAATTGATCATTCAATTGTCTTACCAATTACAAACACAAGACACTCTCTCTTATATAGAAAATAACAGACGGGCCCAATATAGTGAATCTCGAATTATGGTCTCGTCTCAGCTGGGATTGGGACACCTTGACAACTTTATCTTGATGAAATTCTTATTAATATATCGGAGTCCTTGTTTCCAAATTTTATACTTTTTATTAAGCAATTGATGAAGTGGTTGGGGATTTTAGAAAAACTTGAACTCTTCCCTTCTAATATGATTCACAATTTCACACGACATAAAGAAAATCAAATCTGTTGGTTCTAGTTTTGGTTCTATATTGAAATTTTATATTACCCGTGGATTCGATAACTCGTCTCGGCAAGATCCACCGAAATTGACAACATTGACTTCTTGACAAGGCAAACTTTCAGATTTAATGGATAAATAACAAGAAATACGTGTCTAAAACAATTAAAAAATTAAATAAATACCTCTACTTTTGATGACCTTCACAAATAACTTTAAGAGTCTTCATAATACCCTAGTGGTATAATTGAAATTATCAACGAAAAAAATAACTTTAATAATCTCAATTTTAATCTTTGGATCTTATACTTCGGCTTCTTCTTTATTTCTCACTCGGAGAAAAATCTATCGAACTCACCACCATCTCTATCGCTGCCAACTCCATCATCATCTCCGTCTCCACCAACACCACAATCATCTCCATCTCCATCATCACCATCTTTATCTTCACAATCAACAACAATCAAAATCCTACCATCTTCGCCATCACCACCAAAAAGAGGGGTTTTTTTTCGTGAGATTTTAGTGAGATTCTCCAAGAAATTTCAGTGAGATTTACGTGAGATTTCAGAGATCTGTAGTTGTTTTCATCTTCCTCTTCGATTGATTTTTTTTTGTTGTTTCGATCGAAATTAGGTTTTAGTAATCATCAACAAGTTCAGAAATCAAACTTTAAAGTCATCATTAGGAGCATATCTAAAATAGTTCAGGTTTGTTATCTTTAAGGTATCTTTATTCTTCTTCTTTCATTATTCATTCATGTTACTGATTTGGGTTCTCAAATTTTATGACCTATGGATTTAGTGATCAATTTGGTTTCATATAATCTATAAACAAGTAAGAACTCATCTTTACATGTAATTTGTTTTTTTTATATGGTTTAGTAATTTCATGATGTTTATAGAGATTGTTGATTTTTAATGTATAATCTTGATGTGGTGGTGGTGGTGGTGGTAAAAGGTATTGTTATGGCAGTGGCGGTGAATGTTGCAGCAATAACGTTGGTGAATATTATTCTTGTTGTTGTGGTGGTCGATGTTTGTTGCGTTGCAAGTGATATTGGTAGATTTTATTGTAGTAATGAGGGTGGTGGTGGCGTTTTTCTTCAAAAATTAACATGTTGATGGCGATGGAGATGTACCGAGAATAATTTTCTTATGAAGCATGATGTGCTTATCATTTATGCCACTTAGAGTATCTAGATAAAAAATCATGTCACTTTAAAACATTTAGTGTCATTTAAAATTATTGATTTGTATTAAAGCTTTTTATCCCTGAGTTAATATTATGTTGTACATAGGGATGTCAGTGAGATGTAACTTTTGGTACTTCATTTTTGTTTTCTCTTGGTGCGAATCATTTACAACCATCCAAAGTGAAAAAAGGGACATGATTCAAACATTCTGTTTTAAAAAATTTTATGACTTGTGTAAATATTTGACATCTTAATCTTCTGCGTAGCATAAAAGAATCCAATAATAGATGACATTTTGAGAGCCTTATGTGTCAGGGATGTTTATCATTGTTGGCAGAAACAACAGTTCTGCCAAGAGCTTATAAACTTTTGGTTTATGGATTTGGAGAAATGTGTTTATGAATTCAAATTTTGTGGTTTTTGAAGATTTTGTTTTATGAGTGTGGCAGTGGTTTGATGTTGGTGGTAATGGGGGCGTTGGACTGGTGGTAGTGTAGGGATTGGTAGTTGGTTGATTGTGTCGTGTGTCGGTGTTGGACTGATGGCAGTGGTGGTGCTATTGGAGTTGGTGTTTTGTTGTTGGTATTAGTAGCGAGTTTTTGGAGTTAATGGTTGTGTATTTTTGGTGTTGGACTAGTGGTGGTGTTGTTGGTGGTTATCTAATTTCAGGTTTACAATATGAAGACTTTCAAATGGTCTTTCAGGATTTTTTTCCTCACGTTTAGTAAGCAAGCCTTACATCTAGTTTCAAATATATTTCTTTTCAGTCTCTGAATAAAATATCTTTATACCAATGAAACTTTTTTCTTTAGTCCAATGGGCGGACATGTTGAATCATAAATGTGATGTAACTTTTTTTTGCACATCATTTTATATACTTTCTGTATGTATTACTTACGCCTTTCAGAGTGTAAATAGATGTCTGCACTTGGTTTCTATAGGTGGAACCATTCTTGGAATACGATAAGTCATCGAAGGGAATTGTTTTTACAACTGATCGGCTATATCAGTCAGGTGAGCAAGTAAGTATCAACTCCTCCTTTTACTGTTATGTCTTTTAGATGATCTCTTTGATGTTTTGACAATATACTTGAAGTGTAGAGCAATTAAGTATCAACTCCTCCTTTTACTGTTATGTCTTTTAGATGATCTCTTTGATGTTTTGACAATATACTTGAAGTGTTTAGCTGTACGGAAGTAGTTGAGATTGTCACCAGAATTCAAAGTTATTAATTAAGAAATTTGAAGTTGATATTAGAGTTTTAATGATTTTTTATTAGTCGAACCATGCGATCCCTTTTTTTATAATTTGGTTAGGTGACGACTTTATTCAGTAACATAGTTTTCGATGTGTCTCGCTGCTTTAGTGTGTTCGATTATGAGTGTAGAAATATCAAATAACTATATTATACGAACTTGTGGTGTAATGGTATCACAACTGACTCCAGTCAGAAGATGCGTGCTCGATTCACGCCAGGTTCACTCATTCGAGTATGTCAATTTTTGGTGTCAACTTGGATTGCTGACACCTGATTATGATGTCAACTTGGGTTGTTGACACCATAATCTTGGAAATCTTATTTTTGAATTTTTAATTTTTGGTATCAACTTTGGTTGTTGACACCCGATTTAGGTATATACTTTGGTTGTTGACACCAGATTTCAGTATCAACAATGTGGTTGTTGAAATCATAATCTGGACCTAACTTATTTCTGAATTTTTAATTTTTGTATCAATATGGGTTGTTGACATCAGATTATGATGTCAACTTTTGGTTGTTGACACCAGATTTTGGTATTAATTTGAGTTGTTGACACTAGATTATGATGTCAACTTCGGTTGTCGACACCAATTTGAGTTGTTGACACCAATTTGAGTTGTTGACACCAAATTATGATGTCAACTTCGGTTGTTGACACTAGATTTTGGTATCAACTTCGGTTGTTGATACCATAATCTGGACCTAACTTATTTCTGAATAATTTTAGTATTAACTTGGGTTGTTGACACTAGATATGATGTCAACTTCGATTGTTGACATTATAATCTGGAATTAACTTATTTCTTAATTTCCAAATTTGTATCAACTTAGGTAGTGGCGGCGGCGGCGTGGGTGGTGGACTGGTGGCGTTGGTGGTGGTGGTGACGACGGTGGAGTTGAAGGCGACGGTGGTGATGGTAGACTAGTGGTGGTGGTGGTGGCGACGGTGGAATTGGAGGTCATGGTGGACTGGTAGTGGTGGTGGGATGGTGGTGTAATGTTGGTGGTGGTGTAATGTTAATGGTGGAGAATTTTTTTTGTTGTTTTTTAAGATGAAGAAAAATATCATGTGTATATATTAGGAAAAAAGTTATACAAGAGCGGGTATTAAGATAATCTATCTTTAAGAGATAAGGTTTCTAGAAGATAAGGGGTATGTTTAAAATATGGTAAGGGTACTTGTGAAGGTGTCAAAATCTAAGGATACTTAATTAATATACCCAAACAAATAGCTGATCGCACAAGTGTCTCACACGTGCACACATAGAAATTAAACCAGGTGTAAATTAGGTGTAAGAAAAGCCTATGTGTTAATTAGGAATGTAGATGACTTTAATAACCTAGCCATTTTTAGGGTGACCAAAAACCATTTAGGGGAGACTTTTTTAAACACATCCCATAGATGTGGCTATGGGATAACCTAGTGGTATGTAAAAATACTTAAATACCCTTTCACTAACTTGGTGCAATTGTCATAATCGGTAGTTTAAATTTTTTTTAAACTACCGAATGTACATGTTCAGAATTTTCAAATTTTTTACGATTTTCAATTTGGTGCGACTATTATAATCGGTAATTTCTTTTTTTAAACTACCGATTATGCATGTTTGACATGTTGGAAATTTAAAAAAAAAAATGCGTTTTTCAATTTGGGGCTACTTTCATAATTGGTAGTTTAAAAAAAAATTAAACTACCGATTATGCATGTTCAACATGTTGGAGATTTGAAATTTTTTGCGATTTCCAATTTGGGGCTACTTTCACGATCGGTAGTTTAAAAAATTTTAAACTACCGATTATGAGTGGTAAAAATGTTGGAAATTTAATTTTTTTTTGCTATTTCCAATTTGGGGCTACTTTCATAATCGGTAGTTAGGGCTGTCAATCCCAATCCGAAATCCGATAACCGTTTCCGAAAATTCGAGATCCTATAGGATATTATCCGGCATAACAGATATCGGATGTCGGAACCGGATATTATATCGGATACTTTCGTGTTATCGTAACGGAACCGAATTAACCACTATCCGTTCCGATAATATCGGATACCGATAAGACATAACCCCCTGTAAAAAAATCAATATCTCTTCTCACATCAATATCTCTTCTCATTAATCACTTCTCATTTCCTTCCTTTTTCTTCTGCGCTCCCCCTCTTCTTCAACTTTCATCTATAGAAAGAAATCGAACTGAAAAAGTGAATTCGTCTCCCCCTTTTCTTCTCCTTTATCTATTCTCCATTTCAGGTTTCTGTTCAATTCAGGTGAGTTACATCATTTACATGTGTTTTCAATTCATCATTTCTGTTCAATCTAGGGTTTCTGTTCAATCTAGTGAATTTGTGAAATTAGGGTTTATGTTCAATTCATCATTTCCGTTTGATAACATGTGTGATTAGAAAACTAGGGTATGTTTTTAAATCCAAATTTGGATTCAGTTTGAAACTTAATTTATGGTTCCTGTTCAATCTAGTGATTTTGTGAAATTAGGGTTTCTTTTAAATCCAAATTATTATTACTTCTTGTTGTTGATGTATGATTTGCTTTGACTGATTCTCTCTCTAATAGTAATAATGTTGATTTTCCACTTTTCGTTTTCTTTACCTATTGATTTTCCGGTTTGATTTCATTCGACTGACTTGGGTTTTAGTTGTACTGATTCGTTTTGATGGTGTTCTAATTCTAGAAAGGTAAAACTGTATCGAATGAAAAAAAATGAGGAGTTGGAACTGTGAAGATTCTTAAACATAAGCAAACTGAGAAAGTTTGCTTTTCTATAGACAATCTAAGACATTGAAGATCTGTGCTAGTCATCTAGGTTTATCGTTTTTTATTTTTGAATTGATTTTGGGTTTATTTGAGGTTTTGATTTGATCTGTTAGATTTGATTAAGGGGTTTTTATGATTTTGTTTTGTAGTGTTACCAACAATTTCTATTTAATTTCTATTTAAGAACATGCTGGGAATGAGAAATCATGTGTATGGCACGCTACTGATTTCTCTGATGGTGAATTGAAAGAAGAGTTATTTTGTGTTCGACTTGCATCCATTGAGAGTAAGTATTTGCTTGAGATTTTCATTGATTTTAATTTATTATATTTGTATTTTATTTCTATATATTTTGAAGAGCGTTTTTGGAGTTACCATTAGGGTTGTCTTTGTTTTCTTGTTTGATTGCTCATGTTAATAGGCATAATAACTCAATGTGTGTCATATGGTTTAGGACATATGTTGAGTCTTTTATTTGTGAGTTAAGGCTTTGTAGTAGGTTACAATGATTGTTTTGCAGAGATCTATTTTTTTCTTGACTTTTTACTGATTCAGTTGAGATTATATCTTGAGTTTAGATTATTATAATGTAATGCTCTTTGGGCTAAGTTAGTTTCAATGTTCTCATGGGAAGGCTTACCAATTTGATCTCAGTAGCAAAAGGCTAAGGGTATATATGTTAATTCCGCTATATGACTTAGTGATATCATTAGTTTATTAACTTTTTGAATCTCATAAACATAATTGCAAAATAAATTTTCCAGAATGCATTGACATAAAATGGCTTTAAGTCTTGATGATTCTTCAATGATCAAGCCAACATTTGATGAAATTTTTGCATTCTACTTCAAATAGTTTGCAAATAGTATGGTTAAAACGAATGCAAATTGAGTATTATATTATTCCCCAGAAAGGTGCATTCTAAGAGTTTCATTTTTTAAATGTGAACATAACTTTCCAGAGGCATGTAGCTACGCATACCATCACATGAGCCAATTGTTATTGTTGCTAAAGCCATGGATACCTCTCTCCTTAGTATGTTGCTTATTTCTACTTTGTATATTTTGGTCGAAGTTTACTTTTAAATCTATGAATATTATTTTCCTTTACAGTAGTAGAATACTACCTAAGGTTGTTGAATCAAATTTTGAGGTACTGTTGCCTTCTTTGGTGCTGGTGTATCTTATTTGTAAACAAAGCTAGATGCAGGAAGATAGAATTGACACAAGAAGACATGATCATACCTCTACTAGCTCTTGTCAGCAGATGAAACTTTCTATAAACTAATAGGAATACGCTTATGTTGATCGTAGAGTATGAATAATATTTGAGATGAAATATGCAAGGTCAACCAATTTATACGTAAATATTTACTGTACTATTATGATTTTATCTGTCATGTAACATTTGCTGAATGTGTCAAGTGATGTACGTCCAAGTAACATTTGTAACATTTGCTGAAAAACAGGTTTTAAGATTTATATCAGCTATCGGATATTTATCGGATAATATCTGATATCCGATAAGCTTATCTAAACGGAATCGAATTTGAAGTTTAAGATTTCGACGGAACTTATCGGAAATGGAACCGGCTGAGCCAGTTTCCGTTTCGATAGCATCCGTTGACAGCCCTATAGGTAGTTTAAAAAAACTTTAAACTACCGATTATGAGTGTTCAGAATGTTGGAAATTTTAAAAAAAATGTGTTTTCCAATTTGGGGCTACTTTCATAATCGGCAGTTTAAAAAAAAAAAAAACTACAGATTATGAGTGTTCAGAATGTTGGAAATTTTTGAAAAATGTGTTTTCCAATTTGGGGCTACTTTCATAATCGGTAGTTTAAAAAAATAAATAAATTATCGATTATGAGTGTTTAGTATGTTGCAATTTGAAATATTTTACGATTTTCAATTTGGGGCTACTTTCATAATCGGTAGTTTAATTTTTTTTTAAACTATCGATTACGAGTGTTCAGTATGTTGCAATTTGGGGCAACTTTTATAATCGGTAGTTAAGAAAAAATTAAACTACCGATTACGGTGGAATCGGTTGATATATTACTCCATTATCTACCGATTATGATACGTCCATGGAATTAAATGCATGCAAAAAATAATTTTTTTTTTGTTAACGATCACAAAACATTGCATTAAAATTTGTGTATATATTTATGTTCAAAATATATATTCAAAATCAACTATTCACCATCCTAGTTCAAATCAATTACGTCCTTTACTGAGCTTGTTAAACGATCCTAACGTTTCATGTTGGACTCGTATTGCTTTAACACTCCTTACAATGGTTAGTTGGGAAGTAATCCGACCACATACTCAATGGAGGTAATGGACAATCATCCGTTAAATTTAAGCCGATAAAATGATTGCCATTAACAAAAGCCATAATGATTCGTCTATCCTTAACCGACTCATCACACACCGTCCTTACAGGTGTAAATGTGATACTAAATCCTGATGAAGAAGGACAGAAAAAATGTACCACGCAATTCAATACATCCGCTAAAAGATACCCACATATCGGCATTACCATCCAATACCTGGATCCGATTGTCTCCAATCTGTTTCGACATTTTACACGAGTATATAACTCTTTGAACTCTTGTTCTCTGCCATGTCTATCTCCTTGTCTCATCATTTTAATATAAAATTCTTTATCCTCCAATAATTGTGTGGCCATCTTATTTCTTAAATATTGCCATTGGGTGATATTCTCGGTAACCGCCTCAGTAAAGTCTCCTATTTGTTTCAAAGCAACGTGGAAACCACAATTGACATCCCCATCGACATCGTCGGTGGACAAAACAAATGGTATAATGAGTAGAGGGAGTTGTTCCAAATACTCATCGTGTATAGGTTGGGTTTGACTTAGTTGGGAAGGAATCATAGAGACCTTAGCTTTGACTTGTCGTGAGCTTGGTCCACCTTTATCCTTCCTTGGACGACCCCTTTTCGCTGGAGACGGCAAATCTTCATACTCAGCTTCAGTATGTTCATGCCTAGAAAGGTCACGATGACTAGATAACCATTCCTTCAACTCTTTTCTTTGAATTGACCTCCACTTTTTCGGTATTCGGCCTACCCATCGCCTTTCCTTTCCTTGGTTCCTGAACAACCTTTTGACAGTGGTGAAGGGCTTCCTCTAGATAGTGCATAAATATTTGCTTTTGTGCCCCATTTGACGTAGAGTAACACTCGAGTATTCGTGCAAATATTTCCGTCTCCACGAACGACGCACCATCAACTGCCGGAGTGCTTAGAATGAAAGTTAATTGCTTCCAAAAGGGATGAATATCATTAATGTCAATCACTTCAATATACCTTTCAAGCATGTGACGACACGGGAGTCGAATACCTATCATTGTCTTGCAGTTGCAAACCGTAGTCTCATCATCGTGATCTCTGTACAACTCCAATTTTTTTATCATGAAATTTATTGCCCACCAAGAAACTTTGTAAACTATACCCCTTAGAAGATCTTTATGTTTTAAATGTGCCAAAGGAAATCTATGCCGACTTTTTTCCATTGAACCATAAATCTTAGTGAGGTCACGATCGGTGAACTCATGGATTACTTCTTGGACCGACACGACCCCATTTTGGCTACCGACTAGTATTTTCTTTAATCGGCCATGGGACCCCTCTGCAATGCTTGTTGCCTCGTTCGTGAAGTTCTAATATTCATATGTCCATGCAAACACAAACTTATCTTTATGCGGTCCCAACCATTGTGATTTGCAATACTCAACTGGTTTGGGATAGTTCTTGCCCCATTCATCCTCAAAGTTCTTCAAGTTGTATTCATAAACTTCCCCCGTCATCGACCAAACTATCTTATCCCATGCTTTTAGAAATAAAGACCACTTTATTCCATCCTCGACCCACTTTTCATCGGCCAATCTTTTCTCTTCTTCTCGTTCTTCTACGGTTAGTTTACTAATACGTTCATCCTCTTCCTTCGACCTCTTGGTACCTTTGTTTCGTTTTTTAGCTTGAATATGATGTCTGCAATTGGATTTGATGTTGCATTGAATGTGCCACGTACAAAGCAAATTCCGGGCTTCCGCAAACACTACCTTTATTGCATTCATCAAGGCTGTATCGTTATCCGTTACAATAACCCTTGGAAAATGCTCGCCATTATAAATCGACTTTAATGTTTGCAACATCCAAATGAAACTCACATCGTTCTCAACATCCATTAAACCCCAAGCCACCGTAAATGTGCATTTGTCCGAAGTGTGGCAAGTGATGTTCAACAACGGCATGTTGTACCTGTTTGTCTTGTAAGTAGCATCTATCAACAAAATTTGATGAAAGCATTGAGCCAATTGGATCATCTTCGGATGTGCCAAGAAAATATGAATCACCTTACCATCCCTTTCTTCTTTTCTCAACGTGTAATTCTGTTTCTCGGCTAACCACTCTGATTGTTGCATAACCATTCGACCATCCCATTCCGTCCTTTTGATCGTTGCTAGCGCCGAATAAATTGTAGACAACGAAGACAAGTTGTTGGGGTCGTCCGCCTTTATCTTAGATAGGATTGCACTCGCTTTCATTACGGTCCTCATAGACTTCACCGTCTCCATTTCCTTTGGTTTTAACTTGGAAACCATTACGTGCCCAACAAGATTTTTCGGATCTTCGTGGTTGTGACGACCATTGCAACTCTAAACATTTTCCATACTTTTCCTTTCTTACCTTCGGGCTTATGGAAGATAATCTTAAATGGGTATCCAATCTTCTTTGAATTACCTCGGTATATCCTCTCCGTCTTCTTTACGTATTTATAATCCTTTCTTATATGACTCTTTCGCTCGCCACCTCTCTCACAAATCATTTCAAATCGATCAACTTTCACGCAATTGTTCTAAACTACAACGCACATCTTCTCTTTTGCCTTGTTGAGAAGTCATTCCTTTGCTTCCGCCTTACTTCCAAATGTCTTAATGCGCATATAACAAAATAAATATCATAAGCCTAACCATGTAACATACATTCTTAGAACAAATTAAGAGTGGGTAGGTAGCGTACCAAATTATTTGCACAGTGTAGGGAAGTACCAGGACCCTCGTATGAAACAGGATTAACCCATTCAATAATCTACGTAAAATAACAATAAGTTAGACAATGATAATCGGTAGTTAATTACGTTCACTTACTACCGATTACCAACAATCGGTAGTTAATAATATTCCCGTGCTACCGATTATCTACAATCGGTAGGTAATATGTATTCCTAAACTACCGATTGTAGGAAGAAATCAAGTCAAGTCATGTACACATATAATCGGAGGTTTAGTGTGTTACACCACTTGATTATAATACAATCGGTAGGTAACTATATGATATTAACTACTAATTATAAAGTTTGCAAAATAAAAAATTTGTAGGTTTGGAGAAATTCAGTTTTGGGGCGACTAACACAACCAGTAGATAATAAGTTCTCCTAAACTACCGATTATGCAAACATAAATTCAAAAATATTCAATTTGGGGCGACTAACATAATCGGTAGTCAATACGTTTTCCTAAGCTACCGATTATGTAAAAAAAAAAAAAAAAAAAAAAAATCAATTTAGGGATTTTGTATAATCGGTAGGTAGTAATCTTCATGAGACTACCGATTGTTCAATTATTTTGGAACAAACGTATAATCGATAGTTTATGGAGTACCATAAACTACCTATTATGGGACGTCCATGGCATTAAATGCATGCAAAAATAAATGTTTTTTGTTGCTGATCACATACAAACGCATACAAATTGAGTTTTGAGCTTCTTAACACAATACCTGATTGTTTGATGCATTATTATCTTCATTTTGATGTGATTCATCGTCTAGGTTTTCTTCCACACCAAAATTTGGATCATCCAACAAATAACTCAAATCGTCGTATCTAAACGTATTTGAACCTTAAATGTTATGTTCTTCATGTTCAATCTCACCTTCTTCCTCATACCCATCCATGTTTGTGATTGAATTTAGGTAAAATCTGATTTCCCAAAAATTCTTCTTCTTCTTCTTCTTCTTCTTCTTCTTCTTATTCTTTCACTCTAACACACTCTCTATTTCTATTCTAAAACTAAAACTCAAATTCATCATCTAACACTAACTTAAACCAACTTAATTAACTAATTAAGTAAAAGTAGATTAGCCATTATAGAAAATATATAGATAAGGGATGTATTGAGATTACTTCAAAATGACCTTATTTTGTTTTATTAGTCGCCCCAAATTAGTTTTTGATCGCCTTTAAAAACGCCAGGTTTAATAAGAGCTCGGTACCAAGTTCAAATTCATCTCTTTCACAAGATCTGATCAGATGATTGGTTTAATCTGCCAATTCCTATGGCTACCATTTGCATTAGAATCTATCTTGGAAACATGTAAGACCCTACTGTGGTAATTGTAGAGGGTTCTTCGATGCCCAATGCTGACATAAGTTATTCCTGCTGCTTCTATCTGCTTGTATAAATGCGCCTGTAGAGTAAAATACTAATAATTTAGCTCAAGTCGACCACCAACAAGAAAAATCCAGCCATTAACATACAACACTACTTCAACCAACCTGATGTTTCATGCCCCAAAATTTTTGGGTATCGACTTTTGCAAGTCTAGTTTAGGATAGGAGACTACTAAACTAGATCATTGGTTCAGTTCCTAAAATATGCCTCAAATAACTCAATTTACCAGAAGAATTAAGATAGAGCAAATACCTCATTGGCTTCATCCAAGGCACTAGTGGATTCATCGAGTAAAACCAAATTAGGCTTTGAAAGCAGTAGACGTGCAAAGGCAAGACGTTGCTGCTCACCAAGGGAAAGGACGCTAGACCACTCACAAATAGAATCAAGGCCATTAAAGCGAGATAGTAAATAACCCAAGTGGACATCTTCCAAAACCTGGAAAAGATCATCTTCCTTCGGTTGGGAGACCCTATACTGGAGAAATATTCCATCTTAGACTTTTCAATCATATCCATTTGGCTTGTTGCCGCAAACAATCCAGGGAACAAATCTGCATTTTATTAACTTTAGTTAAGCTTAAAATCTGTATGAGTTCGAGATATTACGCAATGGACCATGCAGCATAGACCTAAAGATAAGATGCTAGCTAGTACACTCTCGGTTGTACCCATCAGTATAGTCAGTCACGAGGTCCTCATTAAAATTAGTCTGTATTCCTTAAAATGATGTGGTAAATATAGAAAAATGCTAACCAGAGAATTTAGTACACCCTGTGGCAAGAGAACCTTCGGTCCATATAGGATAAAATAATTGTTGACGAAGTGTCCCCAAAACCATATATGGTCTTTGGGGTAGGAAAAATATGTTCCTATATCCTCTTTTGCCATTCTTTTCAGTGGATACCTCAGGAGGAGAAACCATCTCTTGGGAGAGATCCAGTTGGGAATTTTCTGCATCATTTGTGTACAATGTAATTTTTCCCTCCCCTGTATTCCAAAGACCAGCCATAGCCCTCAACAATGAAGTCTTCCCACTCCCACTAGGTCCTGTGATCTAGTAGCAAGTTCAAGTTAATAAATTTCACATAGGATGAATATCTGAACCAAGTATAATCTTGTTAAAAAAAACTGACCAGTAAGTTATCCTTATTATTGACCTCCAACGATAAATCCTTGATAAGAGTTGTTCTACTTCTTGGTGTTTCAAGCGTCAAATTCTCAATATCCAGTAACTTATGATAATTCTCCAAAAGAGTATCATCTGATTGCAATGATGAGGATCCCTGAACATTACCGTATGTGATGGTGATTTCTTGGGTTGGTTGAGAAACACATTCGGAACTGTTACTCAATATATCCTCGAACTCACCTGTAACCAGCAAAAGGTCAAAGACATTCACACCTACATCCTAATGAAAGCTTCTCATTACAACCATGGCCTGACATATGTTTCCTTCCCCATTGTTTCAGTCATATAATCATCTAAAAAATGTTTCACCAAGCTTAAGAGAATGTTAATTAGTACATCACATACCTAGTCGATCAATGACAGCCGAAAAGAAACTGAGTCCCTCAAAGTGGTAAATAATAAGAGAAAAATCATTAAGCACATGATTAAAAGCAGATTGAGACAGGGTGACGACCCCTAACTCAATTTTACTCAAGAAATACATTGGAGCCACCACGGCAGCAGGAAGAATCTGAACTAGGTATACATAACCAGTAGTAAAGAATTCCAGATTCCTATTCAGGAGCAATATACACTGCAAACAAACAGCAAATTTCTGAGAAGGATCACAACCAGGTACAACAGGTTTTATACAAAAAAGTAGTATAACAACATAACAATAGAAAGCCCAAATGTTCCAGTTGTGGGTTATAGCAGCAAAGCTGATGCAACCGCTGAGCAAATCTTGAGCACGTCAAGTATTCATCAGATAACCAAAACAACCACACTCGCTAAGGTATTTCGTTTACTATGGTTTTATTTATTTTGTTCTAAACGTTTATATTAGATTCCAACTGCACTCACCAAGGATAGTGTTTCCTAATAAATGTACCCTGCTTCTCAAAAATGGTTGATTTTCTATTGATGAGGCATCCTCTGAGCTACTGCCTTCCTCACTGCCTCTCTCGAATCTATTCTAGTGAATATTTACATGATTATGATGATGATGCAAGATCTAAACAGATAGCGCATGATACAACCAGAATTTATACTTATCGACATAAATGCTAAAATGAAAAGTAATCAAACTAAGAGGTATAAGAAATTCAGAAAGAAAGGCCATTTTTCGTGCCTAGTGTCCCAGTGAAGAAGCAAGCAACAAAGTTCCATTAGTCAACTCTTCATTATTGAGCATTATCTCGAAAAGAATCTATGCACGCAAAGATAGATGATGACAAATGAATCTGGAGGGAAAAGCTTGAAAAAGAAGAATATGCAGGCTTAAGAATCACCAGAAAGGCAGAAAGGTTCCTCATATCAAGTGATATGCATCGTCCAAATAAACTTAAATATATGAGAATTGTGAAAGCTCCAAAATCTCCTCTGGTTTGGCAAACCATTGTAAGTCTCTCTGCTCTCTACTCAAGCGGTGACATGTTTTTTTAAAGAAACAGCTACAGAAAATGGTTAAAGAGTTGTTGTGCATTCTTAGCCAAAAAATATTGGAATTGTTCTGTTTGTTTTGCTTGCATGCAAGGGAAAATGCAACTACTAACTTGAAAAAGGAAACCACAAGAGAAAAGAAATTGTACCTACATTTTCAAAGCTGCACAACATACAAAGAGAAGTAAAGAAAAAGAGATTCATACACTTAAATTGTGAAAAGCACTTTTAAACCGTTGCAGTAAAAGCTGCATTTCAGTTCCCTCGCCGCCATAAAGAGCAATAGATTCAGCATTTTCTCGTACACGGACTAGTCCATAACGAAAATCTGCTTCTTTTTTCTCTTGCAAGAATTTCAGGTTTACAAGACCCTGAAAGATACAACAACTGAAAAAGGTTTCATAAATCTGAGAAGATTAACGTGTTAAACTTAATAGTAAGCTTTACCAGAGCACAAAAAAACTATACATGAAGTCTAAAAGCTCATTTGCATTTTATGATCTGGTCGGTGGAAAAGTAGCAACTTTCAAAACATTTCAAGCAAATAAATGGAAACTAGTAATAATATCTATCGGCAAGACCGACTTAAACTGAAATAAGGAATCTGAACCATGAATACAGATGTAACATTTAGTTAACTTACTTTGCCGAGAAAAACACTTATTGCTGTGCCTCCAAATGCATAAAGAAAAAGAACGATAAAAAGTGATGGATAGATACCATATAGGATTTTACTATATGTTGCCAAGTCTACCACAGCACGGAAAATTGTCAATGAAAATGAAAGCGCTTTTTCGGTAAACGAATTAAGATCATCTACAATCCTTTGATCTGGATTATCAATTACTGACTGAGACTGGATTTTGTAAAACGTCTGATTCTTAAGATAGTGTTCCACATAATAGCTTGTCATCCAAGATCTCCATCTCAAGGCAAGCGTGTCTCTAGCATAATCTCTCAAAACAAAGACCTGCATAGGAGTCAATACAGATGGATATAGAAATAATAAAATTGATGGTACCATCATACAATAACATCTTCCGACACTAACACTGTAATAATAGAAAAATGTTGTGATGGGCTCCATTCGTGTTATTAGCCATTGAGGTATAATAGCAAATGATACCTACAAGAACTCAATTGACATCTTCAAGGTGCAAGTCTCAATTGTTCCACAGTAAGAGGGAGATCTACAAGAACTCCTCTTTTACCTTGCCATTTATTCAAAATTTGCCTCCAGAGGTAAGCGTACCACTATATGAATTTAATGGGAAGTGATGATGGGAAGTGATTTCCTAGCATACAACTGTACAGTGTCTGTACTGTGATGTTACCAATTTCGAAAGTCTACGCAATACATCCTTTCGATAGGACAGTCACATATTTATTTTTGGCTTTAACTTGTTGTAGGTTTATTTTTTACCTAGGACAAATTTGTAACAAAGACAAAGCTTACATAATTTAACAACATAGGAAGAACCATCACCACTAGCCTTTAAGAACATTAGATCAGAATTTTAGCTGGATTTTGGAAACAGAGCACACACAAAAGTCTACAAAATCCAATACAAACAGCTCTAGAAGTTAGTGCCTCATAGACAGAAGATGGTGGAGATAGTTATTTAACAGCTCTACTTAGACCCTACATTTATGTTTTTGGTATGTGGCTAGCAAAAATATTTTTCCTATAAAAATTTTGTATTCACTTTTGGGTCCTTTGGTAAAGAAACATGTACACATTTGGATAAGCCGTGGTAAATAACTATGAATGCTTCTTTTAATTTTGCATGCATTTTGGCAGTACACCGGTAAATATAACGTAAAAATGCCTAATCTTTTAGTACGAATCGTTGTTGATTTTTGGTTGCAGGCCGATAAATTTGCGTGGTCTAGAAGTGGTGAAATTGTTCCACTCCTTTTGGGCTGCTTAATTTTAAGGCTTGATCATAAGTACAACTGTAGTATTACTTGAATCCAGGCCGCCAAATGAGCCAATTTCTATGTTATGTATATTCATCTTCTGATTATATATTTAAATGCAATACGTAGTTTTTTCATGTGTGGAGCAATGCCTAAAATTGAATCGGCTAACATTGGGCTTACCGGAATACCTCCAACAAAGGCCAGCAAATAGTAAAGAAGTTGCTTTGTAAATTGCTGCTGATCCTTTTCTGAAAGAAAAAACCGTAATAAATCATAATTAGTGAAACTAATTAGTACCGTTGAATGAAATAATCCCACTAAACGCATAAACTAAAAAAGAAATGAGGGTGTGGTTGGATACTTACTGGCGAGAGCATTGAAGAAGTCTCGGCCGATGAAAGTAAATCCAACACTAACCCCAGTGGTAGCTAAAGTGAGAACAAAAACAGCAGCAAGGCGTAATCTGGCCTCCACTTTATCATCTGAAAACCAGTAAGGAGACCCAATCTTCCACAACCTTCTAAAGATTGTTGGTAAATCAGGATTCTTTCTTTGAAAAACTTCATTATCTTCCTCCTGCAGTCAAGTTAAAAGTACAAACCAAGTAAAAAACTCTTGCTTATTAACAATACCAGAAGAACCCACTATTAGTCTATTATTATACTAAGAGGGACAAAGACATACAGTTCTAATTACCTTACGTTGGTTAAGAGTGATGGTTGAATCCTGAGCTGGGGAGGAAGATGAAAAGGAAGAGAATGATTTGATAGGAATTGATCTCCTACTCCTTACTGTGTTCATTTTATTGCTGGAAAATAGCAAAACATTGGAGAGAGAAGCTGAACCCCTGCTAGTATTAGTTATAACAGTAGAGGACCATGAAGATGATGTTCCATTGGTGTGGGCATTTACATATTGATGTTGGCAGGTACAAAGGGGCATCATCAGACGATTAGAAAAAACCATTGCTCCTCTCTGACGCTCTTTCTGTGTTGTGTTTTTGCTGTTGAAAAGTTTTGGATCGTCTCTTCAGTAAAAAAAATTTCAAGTCAACAAATGCAAGTGCCAACCACTCTCTATTTGTTTTCAACGAATATGTATCTGCCCAACTTTTAAAAGAGATTCATGAACGATAAAGATTTGCACAAACAAGAAAACAGAATCTTGGCATGTAATAATCCTTGGAGGGTTATGAAAAGAAACACTTGAACCTCCATATGGTTGTCATCAGAGGTACATACACAAGGGATATCTGTAAAATAATCCCCTTTTACTTTACATTTAAGTATAGAATAGAGATACAATTGGGTGTGTACATGTGCAACGACTTGATCATAATAGTAGTCCAATATATAAAAAGACGTAACATTCCCCAATAGGATCATAAATAAACAGTAATTCCAGGCGTTAATGATCAATCCTAATCCAATCTAGTTGGGTGATTTAGAGAAGACTGCCTACCACTTTGTTATGTACGAGGTACCCTCTTCATCGTTGGCGGGTGAAGACACTTTAAGATACAGAATCATTTCAAGGTTTGCAGTTTTGTGAACAGAATCTAAGTTCCCTTTTCGTTCTAACTGACAGGCTCAACTGAGCCTGTACTACTGTCTTGATTGATGATGGGTTTGAGAAACCAATTCCTTTGGCTACCATCAGAATCTGAGCCAGTGTCCATCTTGGATATATGTAAGACTCTGCAGTGAAAGTCGTAAAGTGTCCTCCGATGTCCAACACTGATGAAGGTTATTCCCGCAGCTTCGATTTGCTTGTATAGATGAGCCTGCAAATATTCGATTCAACAGTATAAAAAAAAGCATATTATTCTTCGTTGCTACACCTGAATATAAGTTGAGATAGATAATATGAAAAACAGACATGTACATAACTACTAGTTGTTAACGTGGTTCGTTGTGTTGTCAGACCTGTACACCCTCATAATACTAAAAATGTTTTTCCAACCACTAACTGATCGAGCTTCAAGCAGCTAAAGCTCAAAACTGAGATGAACTAAAACAACAGGGTATGCATATCCTTAGTAGAGGTTGGCTGACAGCATCTGCTACATTAGCTGGGCTTCTGATGATTCATCTTGCTTGACTTCTTTGCCTTGTGTTATTTTTCTCCCTTCTCAACATTTCCTTTGCTAATAATATGTAATTTGTTTGCTTAATTATGCTCCATCACTATTCTTCGACGGGGTTTCATTATCAATTCAGTCAACATTGGAAACTATTTTCAAACTCTAAGTTACGTTAGATGGGGCAACAAGTGAAGAAAAAAGAAAAAAAAAATCTTTGCCTTTTAAATCACCATGGAAGCTCAATAATTGCAGTAATGGCGAGCTACAAACAGTCAACCTCATATGTCTTTAACAATCTGAGGAAAAAGCGTAAGCCTATATAAGGTTTTCGGCATAAGATTAGGTGCCATGTGACAAAGGTTAATCTAAGCTCTTGCCAAATGAATCGATGTAGCCCTACTGCTACTCTTCACATGCTGAATCGAAAAGGGAAAAGCAATATCTAATGTAGGAAAGAAACAGTTTGAAATTAAGGTCAGCATATTAATTAGAAACAAACAGGTCCACACAGATTAAAGAAGAGATACCTCATTATCTTCATCTAGAGCACTGGTAGATTCATCCAGCAATACCAACTTTGGCTTTGAAAGCAGTAAACGTGCAAATGCAAGGCGTTGCTGCTCACCAAGGGAAAGTACGCTAGACCATTCATACGTAGAATTAAGTCCTTTAAAACGAGATAATACATAACCCAGACGAACATCTTCTAGCACCTGGACAAGATCATCATCTGTGGGCTTCTCACTTGTATCTGGAAGGCTTGGTCCTTGAAATAACGAAGCCATCGAACCTGCAAAATCAAACTAAATTACTAACCTAAAGATTAATTAATTCATGACGTTACTTTTTTAAATTCTACTAGCAATAATACTTCTGAAGATAATTAGCTAGAAAGATGAAATAGTTTGGTTCACTCAGTGTGGTCGAATTCTCTCGATTTACTTGTGACTAGCAGTTTAGGGGCATACGATCACTAAAAAAATCATCACCGAGTTACTTGGCGAGTCGTCCCAAGGTTTAGTCTCGCAGAGTCCTGAGTAACTCGGTTGAAATGGTAAAAACAAGTAAGACTTTAGGGCACAAATCGTAAAAACAATAACTAGTTTACTTGAGTTTCATAAAGATACATAACCGACTATGCTCGCCGAGTAACTCGGTAAGTGTTGTAGACGACGATTTTTTAGAGAATCCTATGCCAAACCCCCTGAATCACGGGTTACTTGCGAGTAACTCGGGCGACATGGTGGAGTTCAATCCACTATTATTCACAGATTAATGCGTCAAGTCAGCTGTCAGCCGCCTCTCGAGATATCATTTAAAGAACTTATAGGAAAAAATCATAGAACATGGAAAAGAACATACAACAAATCCTGTAGTAGGATGATTTACCAGAGAATTTAGTACTTTCCATCGGCTTCGTGCTTTCACTCCATGTAGGATAAAGCAGTTGCTGACGAAGCGTTCCCAAAACCATATATGGTCTTTGAGGGAGAAAAAATATACCCCTAGCTCTTCTGCCTTTGTATCGTTCAGTAAGTATCTCAGCAGGAACCCTATCTGGAGAGACAGCTAGTTGAGGATTTTCTCCATCTCTTATGTAGAATGTAATCTTTCCCTCCCCAGTACTCCAAAGGCCAGCCATGGCTCTTAACAATGATGTCTTTCCGCACCCACTAGGTCCCGTGATCTATAAACATACATAGTGAATAACTTCATATCATAGAGAATAGTTTGAGCATATATGGTGGAAGCTACTAACCAGTAAATGATCCTTGTTGTTCATCTCCAATGATAAATTCCTGATAAGTGTAGTTTTACTTTTTGGTGTTTCTAGCTTCAAATTCTTAACATCCAGTAACTTCATACACTTATCTGAAACCATCCCATTAGACTGCAGCAATGAGGAATCATGTGAATCACTGTACGTAATGGTGATCTCTTGCATGGAATCGGAATAAGATTGAGAGTTGTCATCAAGTACATCATCAAACTCTCCTGTATGGGTTGAAGAAGGCACATCAGAAGTTAAATTTAGTTCACAATAATATAAAGGCATCCACATCCAGATGGATCTTCCATTTAGGATCATGTAGAGAACTAGGCGTTAACTAACAGTATGAGCTTAATTTCCATATATTTGCCCCAAGATATCTACAAGTATATGAGGAACGAGAATACAAATGTCATGAGGCATATGTATAGGCCAAAGATCTGGAACAGCATTCAAATCCTTTTAACCGTTTGACAGTTGGAATATGAATGCCATGAGAAATTATATAACCCCTCAATCCAAATGGTTGCCTGGATTCAGAGAGAAATCATGGGAATTAAAAGTACCTGTTTAAAATGGATTTTGGCATGTCAATATAGAGTAAAACAATACTCATAGGGACAGTAAGAAAATTTATACCTAGACGGTCAATGACAGCTGAAAAGGCACTGATAGCCTGAAATTGGTACACAATAAGAGAAAAATCGCCAAGTATATGATTAAAAGCTGACACAGACTGATTGATGACCCCAAACTCAATTTTTCCCGAAAAATACATGGGAGCTACAACCGCGGCAGGAAGAATCTGAATTAAGTAGCGGTAACCATTGGTGAAGAACTCCAGATTTCGAGAAGATATCAACAGTTGCTGCAATTAAATGAGAAAGATGAGGAAGAAAAATTAAACACTATTAATATTTTCGAATGCAAACTGCTATAACATATATGTAAATCACCGAATTCTGGTAATAAATAATTGAATATAAAGTAACCATTGCAAGGTCAAGTAAGGAGTACCATTATTCCTTACAACTGCACTAAAAGTGAAACCTTGTAGATGTTTTAAACAAGGTAACTTCAAAGTCTTCAATGGAGGGTGAGGTTTTAAACTTGTCTCAAAATAGGGCATAACAGAAATAACAAATATTTCTAATACTTCGAGTTTTTGCTACAAAATGATAATGATTAAAAGAGAAGCGTTCCATTTACATGGTTAGATTGACATTGTGATTACAATATCTACTGGGCCCCACATGGTAATGAACCAAGGTTTGGTTTTAGGAATAGAAGTTTTAAGCTAAAATAAATAACTCATCTATCGTTGGTTTCAAATAGGTAGATTGCAAGGTAACGTTTACATAATGAGCTAATTTTTTGTGAAAATACTCTACAGAATGAAAACATGATACTCCAATAAAACTAGCTCTATGTTACTCTTCACGTATGCCGTTGACCTATCCTCATTCTAAGTACTTTTCCTTATTTTCTCCAGCGACGGCGTTCTTCTTCCTATGCGGAACTCGGGATTGAGTTTCTCTTCAACAAGGGGACCTGATGTAGATCATCTAGTTGAACTGTATTAATTCAGTTCTGCTAGCTTGGTTTCTATTCCTTGTTTTATTTCTCTTGAGCATTTTCGATTTTCCTAGTTCAAGTATGTATTCTAAGATTAGATGATTAGATGATTTCCTTGTCCTGGTATTCGACGAATTTTTGCTTCATTAGGAGTTTCCTAATTCTGTTAATTTCGAGCCTATATAAGAAGGCCTCATCTTGCGGAGGAACACATCCTACATTATTAATTGACTAATCAAAGTTATTCACACAACACAGCATTTATCATAGAATCTTTTTGTGAAGCTAGGAAGTAGAAGATAGTGTAAAACTGGTCGTATTCAGCAGAAACAAGTGTGCATACACGGCAGAAATTGACCTTTTACACTAGCACCTTGTGGCATATTGCTGTAGTGCAGCATGAAGTGGGGACAACAAACAAAAATGCCCCAATATATTCTGTTGAATATATAAGAGAGAAATCTTACAAGTGCAAGAAGAAAACACTAGTTGGGGTCAACTCATTTAATTAACTTTTAACACACTTTAACAACTTAATTACCTATACAACGGAACTTATCTGGAGATGTTATCATTAGTTCATTACAAAACAATCATCTGGCAAGTGAGATCCTAAAGGCTTTCTTTCTAGTCGATGTAAAAAAGAATCTAGATCCCACTAAAACTAGAAATGGGAACAGCATAACGAAAACAGGAAAGAAATAAAAGGAAAACAAAATTCTAGTAACGCAAGAAAAAGATTCCTTACACTCAAGTTTTCAAAAGCACTTCTGAATCGCTGCAGTAAAAGTTGAATTTCATTCTCCTCACCACCATAAAAAGCAATTGACTCAGCATTTTCTCTTACACGTACAAGCCCATATCGAAAATCTGCTTCTTTTTTCTCTTGAAGAAAATTCAAATTTACAAGCCCCTACAAGAAATAATAAAAGATTGTTCAATTAGTTTGGGCAGATAAAAGGTAGCTAATAACAACTTGATTATAAGCTGAATCTCTAATTGGGGTTTAAAACCATGCCCAGTTGAGTATTTTAGTCGGTTGAAAACCCAAGGCATTTAGAAACACATGCACTCCACTACATGAACAGTTTCAACATATCACAAGTTGAAACGAACCAACCAAATTGAACCATCTATAACAATCTAAAATGCAAAACCACCAAACATTTGGAGCTAAGATAACAGCTTCAGTGAAAGAAAACCTACCCTGCCAAGAAAGACACTGATTGCTGTTCCTCCAAGCGAATACACAATAAGTATAACAAATAGTGGAGGATAGATACCTAAGAGGATGTTACTAAATGATACTAAGTCTACTGCAGTACTGAAGAGTGTCAAGGAAAAAGAAAGCGCTGTTCCTGTAAAAGAACTTAGATCATCTACAATCCGTTGATCTGGATTATCAATTATGGACTGGGATTGAATCTTGTAGAAGGTTTGATTCTTAAGATAGCGATCCATGTAATAACTTGTCATCCAAGATCTCCATCTCAATGCAAGCGTTTCCTTAGCGTAATCTCTCAATACAAAGACCTGGAAGAAACAAAATTAAAATAAGTACACACCTAATAATTAACAAAAAAACTAAGTAAATTTGATGATACCCTTTTAGTTACAATGCCTTTTGGATATAAAACCAGTACCGGAGATACAAGCCGCTATAAATCCAGTACCGAAGATACAAGTCGCATTAACTTTAAAATGGCAATGCTTCTCAAGATCCAAGTGAACGAATAGTAGCTTGTTTGTTACTACCCTTAACCATAAGAACATGTTACTCTCACATAGTAACCACCAACTAATCAACTACACTAATGCATAAATAAAGATTATGAACAAATGAAAGTGCTTGAATGCAGACAAAATATATATATATATATATAAAAGAACAATAAAATTTTGTAAACTCATGGAAAAAATGTTTTTCATCTAACGATATGTTATAATGACTTTGTGAAGCAATGTACCTAAATAAAGAGCAGCAATGTTTTGATGTTCTCACCGGAATTCCTCCAGCAAATGCAGCCAAATAATACATTAGCTGCTTTGTAAATTGTTCTTGATCCTTATCTATTCCAAAAAAACAACAACAACAACATTATTCCATTTTATGAAACAATCACATCAACGCTTACATTAATCAAATTTAAATTCAAAAGAGGAGATATACTTGCAAGGGCATTGTAGAAGTCGCGACCAAGGAAATTGAATCCAACACTAATACCAGTAGTAGCTAAAGTAAGAGCAAAAACAGAAGCAAGACGTAACCTAGCTTCAACTTTATCATCTGAAAACCAATATGGTGATGCAACTTTCCAAAATCTTATAAATAACGTTTGTAAATCAGGACCTTGTCTTTGTAACACATCATCTTCCTCCTAAGTTCAACAATAAAGAAACACAATCTCAAAATTACAAAAAATAATTAGTTAAATCACTAGAGAGTGAGATAGTTACCTTTTGTGGAGATTGTGGGGTAAGTGGTGGTGAAGGTGAAGAGGAAGATAAGAATCTAAAGAGAGATCTTCTTTTCCTATTTCTTATTAGGTTTAAAGGGTTTTTGTTGTTGTTGTTGGTCATAGTGGATGAAAGGAGACGATTACGGTTTACATTGTGAAATAAAGAAGAATCCAAGATGGTTTTATGTGCAAGTTTTGGGGCACAACAACAACAACAAAAACCGTTACTACTGCTTAGTGACAGAGTAGTAGTAGTTATGAGGTTCATTCTGAAACCCTAACTCTGATGATTATTTTTTTTTTATTTTTTTCCCAATTCCGATTGCCCCTTCCACCCATCCATCCAGGAGTAGTAACTAACTCAGATAAACTGGTGGTCGGGATTTGGACTTTCTAAAACATTTTGCTGCCGTTGATGTTTTATCCTGCTTTTTTCTGATACATCAAACGGCATACATGCAAGTGGAAAACAGTCATAATTGTTCCACCTGTTATTCGAGTTTCTGGCTCATGCATTCCCATTCCAAATCCCAAACGTGCGGCATCAGACTTTGGAGGGGACCAGAAAGTATGGGTTTCTAATTTCATTCTCAAGCAGGTAATGATTTACGGTTGAATAGAATAAAAATCGCAAATAAGAAGATAGGAATCCAAACAAGAAAGATATATAAAAAGAAGCCTGATATAGGGGCTCCCACATCAATAGAGGGGCTCCTAGTTGAGCCAAGGTAACCCAATTTTACGATAAGGGATGTCCTAGGGGTAAAGTTAAATGTCCATTTTACCCTTCTACTAATTAAAACCTAAACTCTTTTAATTTCTTTCCAAAATTTTCATAACTTTCAAAAACAAAACCCAAGAAAAAGCCAACCGTAACCCATCTAAATTCAAGATGAAGAACCATAATAAAAGCATTCAAGGTAGTAGTGATGGCAATGAACACTTTTCAGGGCAACCTAATCAAGAGATTCAACAAGAAATCGATAACCGTTCGCAAAATCAAGCAGAGAAAAATCCAACAATGGTGTATCTAAGGTATTGAATCAAACCCATGTTATTCTTAGAACTTGTAATTGATTTATTCGCATGTTTGATCATGTTTTTGGGGAAAAAATGTTGGACACAGTTGATATTACGGTTGGGTCCGTGTCAAAACCCAACCGTAACATTTGGTGTTCTTGAGTATTACGGTTGGGTTATTTTCAAAACCCAACCGTAAATTAAATGGAAGAAGATGAATAGTTTAGGATTTTACGGTTGGGTTTCAATAGAAAACCCAACCGTAAGTAATTTGCGCCATTTTTTGAAAAAACCATTCTACGGTTGGGTTTTGAGAAAATCCCAACCGTAACACTAGCTTGCATAAAAATTTTGTTAGAAAATTACGGTTGGGTTTTTCTTAAAACCTAACCGTAACATATGGATAATTTTTTTTATATAGTTTACGGTTGGGTTTTGAGAATAAACCAACCGTAATATTTGCGCACATTAAAATTTATGTTTTTGTATTACGGTTGGGTTTTAAGAAAAACCCAACCGTAAAAATGATATGCAAGTCAGTTACATGTAAGTTACGGTTGGGTTTTTGTTAAAACCTAACCGTAACATATGGAAGAACATTTACGGTTGGGTTATTCTCAAAAACCCAACCGTAAATTTTCCTGTGTAGTCAATTTTTTTTACTTGAAGTTGAATTGCTTGGAAATTATCTAACTTGTATTGGTTGTGTGTTGTAGGAAGAATAAAAGGGGTAATAATTTAACACCTATTTCTCACACTCCAACCCCTCGCCACGGAAAGCATTTAGGGGTTGAGAAGAGAGGCGTGAGCAAGACCCATAATCCCTCTTTTGAGGTAGGTGGTGGTAGTGATCCTCAAATTGCAGAAGAGGAATATAATGTGTTCCAAGGCTTGGGTGATCTACCAACACCCAGAGGTTCTCTTGTGATTAGAGAACCACCACAAGAGCAACAAGTAGAAGAAGAAGAGGGGGACAGAGAACAACATGTCCCTCAAGGCAAAGGTAAAGAAATTATAAAAGAAAAGGCAAAGAAAAGGGTGGTTGCCAAAGAAATTCCCAAAGAAAAGGCCGAACCTCAACTGTGGCCTAAGAGGAGGAATGGAGGACTATGGGGTGAGGCCCCAGACAAATCAGCAATATTATTTGGTTATCCCCATTCATGGGCTGCCAAAGTTGCAGCGACCAAGGTATTATTCTAATCACTTCTCTTATTCTGTTAAATTTTGGTTTGTTAACTTGTGTAAGTAAAACAATTTTTTTTTTATTCTTTGTAGGATCATACACAGGCGATCAAGAAATTGGTTCGTCAAAGGGCACAACATTGGCCCTTAACTGAAGAATGTACGGCTGTACAAATTCTTGTAAATGGTACCGGGTTAGCTCCCGGAATTACAAATTCAATGTGGGAGTATGACAGCGTCGTATGCGCAGCGTTCAGGGAACGTTATTGGCCTGAGACCGTACGTTTCATCTCCCATTCGGCGAAATGACTATAACGCCGGATGATGTCCACTCAATTCTAGGGCTGGAGGTGGAAGGTAAATCTGTCTTTGAGGGTTTGACAACAACATGTCCTGGAGTGATATTTATGCACTTGCCAAAGAAACACTTGGATGGGAGAAGACCGAAGCTGAATCGGAATTTAAATTGGTGACTGGAGATAAATCGGGGATGCCAAAGAAGAAAGTTCAATACATGAGCAAGAAAATATTGCTGCGGTCACTACGGGAGAAGTTTGGAGGGACCGCGAAGTTGGAAATGGCTGGGGTCGTCATAGATGACACCAGAGCCATTCGAACAGCCAGAGCTTATCTGATATATATGCTCGGCACCATCTTCTTTGGTGACAACTCGGGCAACAGGGTGAACGTCCAGTATCTACAATGGCTTCAGGGTAATCTCGGGATGACCCATCAGTACTCGTGGGGAACTGCCACCCTGGCCTACCTACTTGCTAACCTTCAAAAAGCTTCGAGGGTCAGGGGAACTGAGATTGCCGGTAATACCGGTCTGCTTCAGGTAATTTATTGTTTGAATTTGAATGTTCAATTTTAATTTATTTTTTTTTCATTTTCTTATATTAATATTAATTATCTTTATAGGCATGGGTATACGATCACTTTCCCAGACTGGCTCCTCAAACAAGCGTTGATGTTAATGGACCTACGGGAAAGAAATTCGTCTTCACCGGGACGCAGGCAAAATATAAAGAAATGCTCATAGCAAAGATGAGAAAAGAAATTGATGCTTTCACGGTCGAAGATGTTGTTTTCGATCCTTATGTGAAGATTAGCATAGAGGGTGATGGACATGTTGAAGATTTACGACGATTGTCGGACGTGGCAGGCTACAACGGCCCTTTGTACCATCCGTTTGGGTACGTGATGTCCAACCCCCGGCGAACTCTCCGCCAATATGGATACGTCCAAACAACGGTTACACTGGAAATGTTTAAATTGTGTGTGAATGGGTCGATGATCGAAGGGCCAAACATCGTGTTAAACTATGAGCCAACGCCTTAAGTCGCGGTTTGGAATAACCGCAATGATCCGAAATACCAAGTCCAAAGGAATGAGTTAACTCCCTCTCCGGGCACAAAAGAGGCTGCAGAAGATTACTTGGATTGGTATCGCCATTTTGGTCATCCAACTATCATCAACAATGATCAGGAGACTCTGGAAATCAACACAGGAGATGGTTTCTGGAAGAAGGCATATTTCAATTTGGTACGTACATTATTTTTGTTATTAATGTTTTTAAGATTTATTATTAAACACTGATCCTACTTTAATTTCCATATGTGAATAGAAAAAGAAAGCCGTTGCATTGGCGGACTCTATTAATCCATGCCTAAGCACAATTGATGTGAGGACGCGTGACCAAGTCCAAGCTTTGATTAGGGAGGTTCATCATGAAGTTGAGGATGTGCAGCGGACTTTAAAGAGGAGTAGACCCAGTACAAGAGGCGCGACTACAGATGCGAGTACTACTAGGAGAGAGCCCCAAGCATCGGATGAAGAGACACATGATGAAGCCGGGGATGCTCAACGTGGTGCTCGTACTCGAGGCGGTCGTGTTGGAGCTCGTACTCGTGGCGGTGCTGCTCATCGTAATGTTAGGAGCAAAAAAAGAGCTCGTCAAAGTCATCGACCTACCCCTCCTCCTTCTCCCTAACTCTATGTCTATGGACAACAAAGTTTAACGTATGTGTGAATTAGTTGTGAAGTTAGATTTGAAATTTGAATTTAACATGGACGTGAAATGAAAAATCAGTCGCCAAAATTTAGTTACCAGTTATTTGAAGTTGGAAACCAAAAAACTTATATTTTTCCAGTAAAAATACCCAGTCACATTATTATTACGGTTGGGTATCAGAAATAAACCCAACCGTAAAACTGGCAAAATGAAAAATAAGACAGGTTTACGGTTGGGTCTCTAGCCAAAACCCAACCGTAAAACTGTCACATTTTTATACTACAGTTTTACGGTTGGGTTTTTGATGAAAACCCAACCGTTTATATGAAAGAATAATGTTACGGTTGGGTATTGGATGGAAACCCAACCGTAAGGTTTATGACCTTAACACATAAATTCCCTAGGATATTACGGTTGGGTTTTCAGCCATAACCCAACC
>JAJJMC010000896.1:5636416-5663339 GCA_023531435.1 Papaver californicum
TAAACTGGAAGGTTTACGGTTGGGTTTTCACTCAAAACCCAACCGTAATATTATTATAATTGTTCAGTGACTAGTTTACGGTTGGGTTTTTACTAAAAACCCAACCGTAAACCTGGAAACATTTTGTAGTAACACATATGATAGTTCAAATTTTTATATTCCAAAAAACTATATTCATATTATGATTCCTCCAACATACATATTAACATTCTGACTCCGACTCAGAAACAAATGATATGAATTGAAATGTCGGTGAGGGTTTTAATGCCTTCCAGAGTTCGAAATTGTGCTTGAATCTGTGACACCAAGACTTGGCGATATCACCGTCGTACCCATCCTGTAAAGGGGGTAATGGACTTCCTTCTTTCAACTTTAGACCAACAAAATGGCAGTTCTGCACCAGCCCAATCACGCATCTTCTATTTGCCAATTGTTCGACAAATGTTGATCTTGTTGGTGCAAATGTTAAACAATATCCATTTGAGATATAATGGATGACGCAATTAAAAGCGTTGGCAAGGATTTGGCCACATATTGGCATGCTCATCCAATACTCACTAGTGCAATTCTTATTGCCTATTAAACGCCTTTCGAGAGCAATGAACTCCTCGTTTAACAACGACTCTTCGTCTCTATATGCACATATCATTGGCTTGTATATATCCGGGTAAGAGCGTAGTTCAACCGCTGACTTATGCCTTACAAAAGTTACTTCGTCCATACCCAACCCTGCTGCTCCGCTAAATGGTCCAACTTGTTCGATGAATACATGGTATCCACAATTACCATCACCGGCAACATCGTCGGTGGCCTTTATGTAGGGACGAAAAAAAACTGGGAACGATGACATATAATTTTCATAAATAATTTGCTCGGTTCGGACGATTTTGCCATTCTCATTTCTTGAATAGTTAGATGGAAATTGCATCAATCTTCTTGCAATCCGGATCGTATATGGCTCTTCAACTACTAATGTATTGCTTTTAAGTTTTTCTTTTCTTCTTGTTAATTCTTTCATACTAACTCTTTTTTTTCTTCTTGCTAATTCCTTCATACTTACTCTTATTGAGTTTGGGTGTGGAGGTACTTTTCCCTTGGCACCAAGTTCAATTGTTGAACTATCTTGAGTGGGAACCGCGGGACCCTTTCCTTTAATATCTACTACACTTGGTCCCCCTTGTTCCGTTCGACTTAATTTTCGTTGAGCATCGTCCTCCTTCTCATCCTCTGCTTCATATTCATTTTGCAAATGCTCAAATGCACAAGGGTTTCTTTTCTTTGATTCTTCATGCAATTCCCTAGCTTTTTTCCGTCCCACGGCCCTCGATTCTTTGGTAGAAGGCCTACCTTTTCTCTTCCCTCTAATTGGTTCCTTGACAGAGTACCTTGTGTGCGGAAACACGAAGTAACTCAAGTTTGTCAACCAAATTTGCCTTTGCGCCTTATTTAATGTATCGTATTTCTTAGCTATAGCCTTTCCAACGTGGGTGTCGGCAAACGATGCACCAAAATCTTGCTCGACGATGGGTTCATCGAAAGACAATTGTTGCCAAAACGGATCAATATCTTGAATTGGGATCACACCGTCTTCTTCGTACTTGGGCATCATATGCCGGCAGGGAAGTCCCAAACTTGACATGTTAGGACAAACACACTCTTCTTCTCCGTGTAAGTTGCCCAATCTATAATGCTTTATTTCGTACATTATCTTCTAAATAGCACAATGCGACACCTTATAAAAAATACTTTGGAGCAATGGTTCGTCTTTATAGCTGACGTGTTTTCTAGAAAGGCTTTTTTCAAAAGATTCCTTAACTCTGTCAAGGTCACGGACAAAATAATCGTGCATCGCTTCGAAGACCGTAACAAACCCACCATCACAATTATGAAGCTTCTTCTTCATTCTGTTGTGAGATGACTCCACGGTACTTGTAGCTTGGTTGTCAAAGTGCCTATATTGGTTTGTGAACGCCGCTACAAACTTCTCTTTGTGGGGATTCAACCAATTGTCCATCAAATAGTTCACAACTTTTGGATAATTAGTCCAATGCAAGCATAACATACGAACATTTTCTTCATAGTCTTCCTTGGTGATAGACCATGTCAAAGCATCCCATTCAGTTTGGAAACTAGCCTATTTTAGTTCCGCCAACTTGTTATCCTCCTTGAATTTTTCTTTGGCCGCTTCTTGTTCTGATACCGGAAATTTATTAATTCTCTCCATCTTGCTTCTCTTTGTTGGCCGAATAATCGTTTTACACTTGTTTTGAATATTAATCCACAAGTGGAAGGTGCAAAGAAGATGATGAGCATCTGGGAATACCCTTGCAATGGCATTCATCAAGCCTTGTTCTTTGTCGGTGATAATTACCTTAGGGGTATAACCTTCAACGTAGAATAATTTAATTTGTTCCAATGCCCACACATAGCTTTCTTCGAGCTCGTTTCTCAAGAAGCAAAAGGCAACACTAAACGGGGACTTGGTAGAAGTTTGCCCTACAACATTCAATACCGGGAGCTCATACTTGTTAGTTTTGTACGTGCAATCCATCATAAGCACTTGATGGGAGCACCGTGCTAACTTTATAAACTCGGGATGAGCCAATATAATATGCTTAATTTCTTTATTTTCATCTTCTTCGTGAAACATGGTGTAGTTTTTTGTCTCCCCCAAGTACAAAAGTTGTTGGATCGGGTCCCTTTCTTCCCATTTCTCACGCTTCAACTTGGCTTTGGCGTTGTAGATTGTCTCCAACGTAGACACATTATTTGAGTTTATTTTCTTCAAGTGCCCGAGTATATCACTGGGTTTCAAACGCTTATCCGTCATATCGTTTACGATGAGCTTTTCTTCCTTGGTAAGCCGGGCCATAGAAGGATGCGTTAACAAAGTCTCTGGTGGTAGGTGGTTGTGACGACCGCATACAACTATAGACAATAACCACTTATTCTCGTTGTTCTTATGAAATTGAAGTTTGAAAGGACATCCCGTCTTCTTAGTGTAAGTTTTTCGTTTGATCTTCGTCTTTGGTACATACTCAGTACCCTTCTTTGCATGTCTTGTGTATTGTCCACTACACTCACAAACCATTTGAAAGCGGTTGTGTTTTTGTTGGTTGTTACAAACACATGATGAGTTTCCCATGTTCTGTAGCCCACTTCTTTGCATCTTCTTTTTTATCCCATGTCTACATGGTCCAAAAACATAAAGTTAGGTTAAAAAAAATGGCATTATGACAATTGTCGATAGGGATTAACAACTTATCTATAACCTACCAGGTCGTTCAAATAGTGATCCGTAGTATCTATAGTTTCAATATCATTTGGAGGAGGCTGATCATACATTGGTTGAGGTACAACCGAGACCTGAACAAAAAAAATCAAGCCCAAGCGTCAGAAAAAACACTAAAACCAATAAGTTTACGGTTGGGTTAGAAGCATCGGACCCAACCGTAATAGCGTCATACCCAACCGTAATATCGTCATACCCAACCGTAATATAAGGAAAGAAGTCAACCCAATGTTACGGTTGGGTTTGCAGCCAAAACCCAACCGTAACAAGTGCAGTAAATACCCATGCACGTAATAAGTTACGGTTGGGTTTGTGGTAAACACCCAACCGAAAAACTGTAAAACTGTACTTTCCAGAAACACAAATGGATACTTACGGTTGGGTTTGTTGAGGAAACCCAACCGTAACTATACTGTTGTAACAAAAAAAAAAAATTTATGCACTTCAGTTCCTTAAATATCTGCAAAAAATGAAAAAGAGAATAAGTTAGAATCATACCTGACTATTCTCAGCAGTTGTATCTTCACTTTGACGACTAATATCTCCATTTGCTTTAGTTTCACCATCACAACTTACACTTAAAACCTCTCTACCATCCAAATAATCATACATTGTTGGGTCTCCCTCAATGGGTATGTAGAATTTAGTTTGGCAATCATACAAGGATTCACACTCCACAAATTTGCCAATAGAATCACTCATTTTGGTGTTTTCAAAATTTTGGGTTAAAACTCTCTTATCTCTCTTCCACTTTTCCCACCAACACAAAACAAATACAAGATTGATTTAACCATAAAAAATGAAGAATATATGAAACGAAGATGATCATTTACGGTTGGGTTTCAATAAACAACCCAACCGTAAATAAAATTCCAATTAAAAACTTATGTTTACGGTTGGGTAACATAATTAAACCCAACCGTAACATAATTTGCAATAAAATAACATATTTTTTACGGTTGGGTTACATTACATAACCCAACCGTAAATGATCATCGCACTAAAACTAACACTAAAAATGACGGTTGGATTCTAAGCCAAAACCCAACCGTAATATAATTTTCACAAAAATCAATAATATATTACGGTTGGGTTCTAAGCCAAAACCCAACCGTAAATTATCACTCAATAGTCACAAAAAAATTACAATTCCAACGGTTATTTTTTTTCAAAATCTAGCCGTTGGGAATTTTTTCCCTATAAAAGGTAACATTTCCTTTTATAATTCTCATTATTCTCTATCCCTTTCATTCTCATTATAATTCTAGACTTTCCAACTCATTCTCGCCATACCCTTTCAACCATTTAAAATGGTTCGATACACGAATGATGAAGATGTTGCAATTATTCGAGGGTGGGTTACGATGATAGACCACGCTTACGAGAGAGCCTTCTATAACAACAATAGAAACGTTGATATAGCTGAAAATTGGATGGACTGTCAGGAGGACGATTCTTGGTGGGAGGGTGTGTTTGAAATGTTTGTGGCATTACACGGGAATAGATATCGGAGGACGATCAGTAACATCAAGGGACGCTTTCAGGCGTTGTATGAAGAAATGGAAAACCTAAAACTGGAAATGAAAATGAGAGTTGAAGCATTTCCCGACGAAACCAATGTGGAAAGAGTAAGTGTGTCAATTAATAAATGGTTCTTTCTTCTCAATTTTTTTTAAAATAATGAAACTTTTAATTGATTTATTTTTTTCAGCATGTCATGGCTAGGGCGCAGTATAAAATCAAATATGGGAAGGAGTTCAAGCATACAGATTGCTATCGTATCTTGGAACATAGTTTATATCTTGAGTTTCGCCGTTATGATTAAGTGTTTAAGTGTTTAAGTTTAATCATCTAATGATCTACTGTATTTCGTTTCATTTAGTTCTTCCTTTAATGTTAAAAATAAGGTTTTTTACAACTATGGTATTTCATAAGAAAATGAACTAAACCCAAGCATAACTAATTTTGTCTTAAAAACTTCTCTTACGGTTGGCTTCCATGGCTCAACCCAACCGTAACTAGAATCCATACTAAAAATTCATATTTACGGTTGGGTTCGATTACTAAACCCAACCGTAACAAAAAATTGAACAAACACCAAACTTTCTTACGGTTGGGTCTCAAGGAAAAAGCCAACCGTAACCAAATCGTAAAATATACACTAAAAGTAACACTAGAAGTTACTGTTGGGTTAGGTTACTCAACCATACCGTAACTACATTTCACTCAAAATATCATTTTACGGTTGGGTTCGATTACTAAACCCAACCGTAAATAAATTGTAAAAACACCTCATCATCTGTTACGGTTGGGTTTTGAGGTGAAACCCAACCGTAAATTCTACGGGAATCTCAAAATTTCTGAATTTACGTCCTCTCAAAATACACAATTCCAACGGTTTTTTTTTTCAAAAATCTACCCGTTGGTGACTTTTTCCCTATAAAAAGAAACCTTTACTTGTCACTTTCTCATTATTCTCTATCCCTTTCATTCTCATTATAATTATACACTTTCTCATTATTCTCACCATACCCTTTCAACCACTAAAAATGGTAAATACATACACGAATGATGAAGATGTTGCAATTGTTCGAGCATGGCATACGATGGTAGAGCATGCTTATGATAGAGCCTTCTATAACAACAATAACAACGTTGTTTCACAACAAAATTGGAATGAGGGTTTTGATATCGATGAATGGTGGAATCGTGTATTTCGAATGTTTGCGGCATTACATGGGAATGTAAACCCTTGGGTTACGTGGAGAGCCATCAAGAGACGGTTTGAGACGTTGTATCGATGCATGAACA
Source organism: Papaver californicum (assembly GCA_023531435.1). Classification (NCBI taxonomy): domain Eukaryota; kingdom Viridiplantae; phylum Streptophyta; class Magnoliopsida; order Ranunculales; family Papaveraceae; genus Papaver; species Papaver californicum. Next base: position 5,642,520 of record JAJJMC010000896.1, read on the forward strand.
ACTTAAAACTAGAAATGAAAGCTAGATTCGAAGCAAATCCCTATGAGAACTTGTGGAAAGAGTAAGTTTGTCGATTAATAAATCGTTAATTAAAAAGAGATTTCTAAAATTCAAACTTATAATTGATTTGTCTTTTTTCAGAATGTGTTGGCTATGGAGCAATATAGAATCAAATATGGGGAGGAGTTCAAGCATACAGATTGCTATCGTATTATGAAAACAAGTCGGGTGTTTGATTTTCGCCATTATCTTTAAGTGCTTAAGTGTAATCATCCAATGTTCTATTGTATTTCGTTTCCAATCGTTTATTTCCTTTAATGTACTACTTTAAATCTATTACAATACAAGGAATAAGTTACAAAGTTGTGTTTTAAACCCAATTTGGAGTATATTGAAAATCAAAAAACAGTTAACAGGACAATTTACGGTTGGGTCCGATAACTAAACCCAACCGTAATACATTTTGTACAAACACCACAACTTGTCTACGGTTGGGTTTTAAGGCAAAACCCAACCGTAATTCTGTGTTGAACTTGAAACAAAAATTAACAGAATATGTTACGGTTGGGTTATAAGCCAAACCCAACCGTAAATTCAACTGGATACGGTTGGGTTTTAAGGCAAAACCCAACCGTAAATATGTGTTGAAAATGGAACATAAATTATCAGAATTGTTACGGTTGGGTTATAAGCCAAAACCCAACCGTAAATTCTACTGGATAACACAAATTTAGATTATCTAATTTGTGTTTTTTTTGTTTTTTTTTTGTTTCAAACACCCAATTTACCTTCAATCTAGAAAAAATGATTGAATTATTTTAAAATTTTGCTTTTTAAAACTCAAAATTAACCAAAAAAATCAATTCTCCTAAGGATAAGTTACGGTTGGTTTTTCCTTTAAAACCCAACCGTAAATATGGGAAAAATGTGGTTCATCAATTTCTTCAACTTACGGTTGGGTCTGGTTTAAAACCCAACCGTAACTAGGGGAAAAATTGGGTTCATCATTGTTCTTTGAGTTACGGTTGGGTCTGGTTTAAAACCCAACCGTAACTTGGGAAAAAGATGGTGTTCATCATTGTTCTTCGAGTTACGGTTGGGTTTTGTTGAAAACCCAACCGTAATTTTGGGAAAATATGGTGTTCTTCGGTGTTCTTGGTGTTACGGTTGGGTACGACATGAAACCCAACCGTAACATTCTCTGAATCACAAAAAATTAAACTTTTATATCGTGATTTCATCTAATTTGTGCCATAAAAAGATCAAGAGTTTAATCTAGAGGTATCTAAATGCGACTATGGTTTATTGAATCAAAATCTAGGGTTTAAAAAAAAAACCCATAAAATTTTCTTAAATTTCATCAAGTTTTTCTTCCCACCAAACACAAATTCAAAAAAAAAAATTGATCCTAAAAATTTGATTAAGAAATATTTTATGTTTAATTAATCATGATTAGCTTAATCTAATCTTAACTAATTAATGTAATTAACATTAATAATCAGGGATAGTTTGGGTATTTGATAAGAATTATGGATAAGGGGTTTTGAGTTTTACTTCATAGTGTCCCTATTTCGTCTTATTATTGGAGCCCCTCTATTGATGTGGGAGCCCCTATATCAGGCTTCTATAAAAACTCCAAACGGCCAGAGAACTTTACCATGGTTATGTTATGGGTGAGATCCGTACACGTGTGTAATCAGCGCAGAATATTCATATTATGTTGGGGAAGGACCCAATGACATGGTTAGAATAATATCAGTGATGGAACCAGGTTTTAAGATGGAGGGGACTAATTTTTTTTGATAAACTAGATGGACTAAACTATAAAACTTCGAAAAACATGGGATAAATTCTAAAACTTTAAGGATTATATATGAAATATTAAAAAAACTAATGGATAATTAGGGTTTATGAGAATTTTAGGGGGGGCTAGAGCCAGGTCTAGCTACCTTTGGTTACGCTACTGAATGATATTATGTTGATATTTTGGTACCATTTTTTTTTATAAAATTCAAACGGAAATGAATTTTAATAGTTGAAATTAAACTTTATGGATGATGAAGTTTCGTATCTCGAAATGCACTCGTCTTTTATAGGAATGTAGAGCTTTATAAAAAGAACATATCACCAAAATATTAGCTTCAAGTTCATTTTAGTTTTGAGTTTTATAAAAAAAATGGCGCCAAAATATCAAGATAATGTCATCAGATCCTTTCCCCATTGTTGATAATTGATATAGGGTCATCTCTATCATTTCAGAGGCTCGGGTCCGAATTTTTAAAAAAGTGGATCTATTTTTTTAATAAATGGATATGAATAATAAATAAAAAAACAACGATTAAATTAATTGAACAATTCATTTATACATGCATATAAAAGTCCAATAAGAATTCAAAATAATCAAAATATTAGTTAGTAAAGGTACACTACTAATTAAGACCATTATAAAAAAAAAGGTACACTGCCAAATTTTCTAATATTTTTTATCTTTCCTTTTGCTAAAACAATGACACCACACAAGTTGTAAATGTTTTAATGCACTCGTTTTTTTGTAGGAATGTAGAGTTTTATAGAAAGAATATATCACCAAAATATTACCTTCAAGTTTATTTCAGTTTGAGTTTTATTAAAAAAATAGTGCCAAAATATCAAGATAACGTCATTCTAACCATATCATCGGATCCTTCCCCATGTTATTGATAATTGATATAGGGTCATCTCTATCATTTCAGAGGCTCGTACCAAACTTTTAAAAGTGAATCTTTTTTTAATATATATGGATATAAATGATAAATAAAAAATAACGATTAAATTAATTGAACAATCCATTTATACATGCATATAAAAGTTCAATAAAAATTCAAAGATAATCAAAATTTGAGTTGGGAAAAGGTACACAGCTAGTTAAGACCATTATTAAAAAAAAAAAAACTTAAGAGCGCTAATTTTTTAAATATTTTTTATCTTTTCTTTTGCTAAAACAATGGTACTAATATACCACACAAGTTGCAAATGTTTTAATAAAAGATTAAATTTAGTGATTTATCATAACTTTCTAATTTGATAAATTCTAGGACGCATAACTTTAAGGGTTAACAAAATGGAAAAAATACTTTTAATAGGTATAACCAAATGTTATAAAAGTTAACATTAACTAAACTATTAATTTATTATAATCTAAAAAATGGAAAGAAGTTAAAGAAGACCTCGTCCATTAGAAACTTTTCCAGCTTCCATGTGCAGTAAGTATACATGGCGAAGCTCTGTGTTGGTGTTTTATCTTCTTTGATCTCAAAACTATTCCGAATAAAGTCTCTAATTTTCAGAGTTTTCATTGTTTGACCTTCTTTGTTCACCATCCTTGACTTGATTTATATATAGGCAAGAAGGTTGGTTGGGTCTTAATTTCACATTATCGAGAAGAGTTGTTGTTAACAACCAACCCTAAAACAACTTATAAAGAGTTAACCAATATTACGTCCCAAAATCCTTGCAAGTTAACATGTGGAAAAGAAACTAGTGTTAGTGAATAAATTTGTCCCAGAGAAATTAAAGAAATCAAGTCACTGCAGATTCCTATAAAAGAACATTTCAACACTTATTCATTTCTTTTTCCGTCGAATAATTTACAATCAACTACATTAGCCATTCTGCATTCTTCCTAGGATGGTCGACCATCTAGCCCTAGACCTTTGAAGGCTTTGGGTTGATATCTGCATGGCATCGTCATCAACTGACGTTCCAGTGACCAGAACACCATAAGTGCCACTTCATATTTGGGTTTCTTAAGGACTTGGCAAAGAAAATGATCAAGAAGATGATCAAGAGAGGAACAAGGAGGTCGAGAATGAAGGCTCAAGGGGACCGCCAATTACGCATTAATTCCCCTAAACAAAACATATCAAAGTACTTTTTTTCTTTCATATCATGGATTGAATCCTCTCAAATCATTCTAATAGCAAAGCATAATATCAGTGAGTGGGGTCGGCAAACTACCTTAGCTTGTTTACATTTCTTCGGTGTCTTGAATTGGTTCTTTTAGTTTACTTAGTTTATCATTATAATTCATTATCTAATGTGTATCTGTAATGCTTCTTTAATTTTAGTAGATTCATATCTACCTGATGTAGTTAACAGTTATTAGTGGCTTATTAATAGTTTAACCCCTGCGTCATTTGTGTTTTATTTCATAGATAACTAGCCTTGTAATAGTCCATTTATACCTTAAGTACAATGGTAATTCAAGCTCATTCTGAAGAATTTTTTGTTGATTCTGCGACAATAGAAATAATACTAAACAGAGAAAATTATTAACATTAGAAAAATCACTGAAATGATATACACTCTGATGTTGATGCACACATTAGGACAAAGCCACCTGCTCAACAAATTGTCCTTAACACAATAGTTCGCGGATACTCCTCAAAAATGAGAGATGCTATACCCCAACAACGAAGATGTGTCCAGGATAGAACTGTCTGTTATGATTTGAATTAGCACAATACAAATCACCCTCAAACGAACTCAACAACAATTGATAGAAGGGAAATAAACACACAGTTGCGCAAAACAAAGCAAGAAGAGGAGAAAAGAGCTAGGGATAGTAGCCTGCTCTGGAGTGCTTTGAAAATATATTTTTTTTTCTTTTATAGGCAAAAAAGGAGTGAAATTAGCGCAGTAGTTAATTGAGAATAAATTTTATATTTAATCAAACAATTAAGTGTGAAATTTAATTTGGTAACGGTAATAAAACGACCAAAATTCATTTTCAATTATGACAAGAATTATATTCGTCGGGTCAGATGCCCCCACAATTAAAACAAAATTTAATGTTTAAAAAACGTAAGACTTGGTTGGGCCGCAGCCTCAGCCACACCCGCAACACACTCAGTCCCACAACCTTAGCCACGGTCACACCAGCACCCCCACCCGCACCCGCACCCGCACCCGCACCCACAGCCACACCCGCACCCGCACCCGCACCCACAGCCAAGTCAGCAAGCACGCAAGCCGCAACCGCAAGCGTGCGTGCTTCGGTGCGAAGCACCGCACATATGTGAAAAGTATATTTGTTCTAACTAGCCCATTGCCTTAGTCCTCCCCCAACCACAAAAGCTTCTAAAACCTAAGGGCCCTCCCTTAGTTGCAATTTTTGTGGTAATAAAGAGAGGACTCATCTCTAGTCTCTCCAATGTGGGACTAAAGGTTCTTCATTCACAATAATGAAAAATGAGCTAGTGTCCCTTAGTGACTTCTAGGTCCTAAGGTCCATTCCCACCAAGACCAAAATACATTTTAAACTTCATTTTTCTCCAACAATCCACCAAGACCAAAAAACATTTTCAAAGAACACATCATCCCTAGATGGTAGCACTCATTTGGTTTTCAGCTTCTAGTTTATATATTTTAAAGGCTTCTAAGTCATCATCCTTACCTTTAAGTAAATATATGTGACAGTACCTTGTACAGTCCTCTATAAATGTGACAAACCATTTTTTACCACCTCTAGTTTGAACTGATTTCATGTCAACTAGGTCTGAATGAATTAATTCTAAAGGTTTAGAATTTCTCTGAATATTCTTCTTATAAGATTTTTTAGCATATTTTGATTCTACGCATATTTCACATTTATGTTCATTTTACAAGGTAAATTTGGGTATGCAGCCTATGCTAGCCAGTTTATTCATGGATTTATAGTTTACATGACCAAGTCTACCATGCCAAACATTCAATGACACACAAACATAAGAAGAATCAATTTTATTCATTTCAACATAGGTTACATTCAGTTTATATAGACCCTCAGTCTTATAACCCTTTCCTACATAGTCTTTACCCTTAGTTACAATAACTTTCCCAGATTCAAAAACTAGTTTGAAACCCTTATCATCTAATACACCACAAGATACAAGATTTTTGCAGATGTCCGGAACATGAAGAACTTCATTCAATGTGAGAGTTTTTTCATAAGTGAGCTTCAGCCCAACTTTGCCTTTTCCCGCAACCTGTGCTGCAGACGAGTTGCCCATGTAGAGTTTCTCTCATTCCCCTACCTTCTGATAGGAGGTGAACATATCTTTGGTTCCACATACATGCTTGGTAGCACCAGAGTCTACCCACTAGTCTCTCACATTGGTTACCAAATTAACTTCAGACACCGTGCCAAAAAACTCGATCTTGTTGGTTTCAACCAAATTAGCATTGTTTTTCTTGTTATTAAAGTCCTTACGTTTTCTACAATGCATTGCCATATGAACAGAAATTCCGCAAACATAACAAGCACCTTTAATTTTACCAATGCCGGATTTGGGTTTCGGGAAAGTATCTTTTTTGTGCGGACCAGGCTTGCGGTTGCTGCGGTCGCCCTTTTCAGTCTTGTGTTCAGTCACATGAGCCTTGTTGGACATGTCTCTTACGGAAGATACATTCTTGTCTTTGGAGCACAACAATTCTTCCACTTGTATCTTCTTACCCAATTCAACCATACTGAATTCACCAGTTTCATGTCTCAGTCTTCGTTTGTATTCAGACCAAGAAGAAGGTAATTTCTCAATCACCGCAGACACTTGAAACGTTTCATCTATGACCATACCTTCAGCAATAATTTCATTGATAATGCGCTGAAGTTCAAGAAATTGTTCAACCACAGATTTGTCATTTTGTATTCCAGGAACCGGGAAACTAAAAACTTTTTACTACCAGCAGTTTCCGCTTCATATTTTGCTTCTAAGGCAGCCCATAAGTCAAATGCATAAATTTTTTCTTTTGCATTATAGAAATCATACAAAGCATCTTCTAGACAGTTCAGAATGTGATTTTTAACCATATAGTTTTGTCTGCCGCAACTTTCAAATTCTCTTACATTACCCGGATCATTCAAAGTTTCATCAAAAGGTTTCAGAACTAATTCATCCAACATGTGGAAACTCAGAAATAACAATATCTTGGATTGCCATCTTTTGAAGTCTTTGCCACTAAATTTTTGTGGTTTGTCAACATCACTTTTAGCCATTGAAATAGAAGAAATAGCTATTGTGTTAAGATTGTTGGTTCTGCAACGCAAATAACACTAAACAAAGAAAATTGTTAACGTTAGAAAATCACTGAAATGATATACACTCTGATGTTGATGCACATATTAGGACAAAGCCACCTGCTCAGCAAATTAACATAATAGTTTACGGGTACTCCTCAAGAATGAGAGATGCTATACCCCAACATCGAAGATGTGTCCAGGATAGAACTGCCCGTTATGATTTGAATTAGCACAATACAAATCACCCTCAAACGAACTCAACAACAATTGATAGAAGGGAAATAAACACATAGTTGCGCAAAACAAAGCAAGAAGAGGGGAAAAGAGCTAGGGATAGTAGCCTGCTCTGGAGTGCTTTAAAAATGAAAATTCTTTTTTCTTTTATAGGCAAAAAAGGAGTGAGATTAGCGTAGTAATTAATTGAGAATAAATTTTATATTTAATCAAAAAATTAAGTGCGAAATTTAATTCGGTAACGGTAATAAAACGACCAAAATTCATTTTCAATTATGACAAGAATTATACTCGCCGGGTCAGACACCCCCACAATTAAAACAAAATTTAATGTTCAAAAAACGTAAGTATTGGTTGGTCCGCAGCCTCAGCCACACCCGCAACACACTCAGTCCCACAACCTTAGCCACGGTCACACCCGCACCCACAGCCACAGCCAAGTCCGCAAGCACGCAAGCCGCAACCGCAAGCGTGCGTGCTTCGGTGCGAAGCACCGCACATGTGTGAAAAGTATGTTTGTTCTAACTAGCCCATTACCTTAGTCCTCCATAGCCTCAAAAGCTTCTAAAACCTAAGGGCCCTCCCTTAGTTGCAATTTTTGTGGTAATAAAGAGATGACTCATCTCTAGTCTCTCCAATATGGGACTAAAGGTTCTTCATTCACAATAGTGAAAAATGAGCTAGTGTCCCTTAGTGACTTCTAGGTCCTAAGGTCCATTCCCACCAAGACCAAAATACATTTTAAAGTTCATTTTTCTCCAACATTTTTTACGTTGTTAACCCTGAAGAATTTATCACCAAGGTATTGACAAAAGACAAGTACTAACTACCAATTGCTTTTAGACTGAGGACTTCAACTCTTATTTACTGGGATTTTTTCAAGCTCCAACTCCTATTATCAACATTGACTGCTTCAACAACTTGATTAATTCAACAATCTAAGATAAGTATCTCTGCTTCTTTCAACTGTCAACATTGACTGCTTCAACTGAACTTTTATTGGATTGTCTTAGTTCTTTATTTCTAATTATTACAACCCGTCACCATAGTTTTTATTGTGAGTTTTCTGTTAGGGCCCAATCAAATCCCTGACTGTCACGTTTAGTTACTTCAGAAGCCAACTTTTCTAGCCTCTTTTGCACCACTGCATACAACACTAATTGGTTTTAAAATTTCTTACTCTGGAAACAATCTTCTCAATCCCCTGAAGAATCGGAAGAAGATTAAGTTACTTTGCAAAAGAGATGAATATATTAGCGTGGAACTTTCAAGGCATTAATCAACCACAATAATTTAACATCTAAAAGGTCTGAATCATATGGCCTCACTAGACCAAACACTACAATTCCAACATCATTTAACTATTCCCAAAACTGGACGTCGATGACGCATATGCCTAATGTGGAAATATGAACTTAATGCACAAATCCTACTTCATTCCCCAAGTTAAATTTATGCCCTTATTACACCACTACCACCAGGGCGACCTTGGTTGTGCACGAGTATCTATGGGTCACCACACCCCGATGCTAGTAATGATTTCTGATATAATTTCTCGACAATCTTTCCCAATATCAACACACCTTGGATATTACTTGGAGATTTCAACGAAGTTATGAAGCTGTCGATAAAAATAAGGAGGAAGACAAATAACTTTGGGAAAAAACAAAATTTTCCTCAGTATATAATATATGAAATGGGTTTCATAAATTTGAGATTCTGAGGTTGCCCATATACCTGGACAAACAACTAGCAAAGTCAAGATATCATAATGGAAAGACTAGATCGGGCTATTGCCACACAACATTGGCGAACAACCAATCCACATGCAGGAGTTACTCATCTGCCGGAATAGCGCCGGACCATACTCCAATCCTGTTCCAGACAAAGGAAATTAATTGATAGGGACCAAGATTTACAAATTTGAACACCTCTGTCTTACTCATCAACAAGTGAAACAGGTGGTCATTTCAGTTTGGACCCAACAACATGACATGGAATCCGCACTGTATATCTAACTTAAGCTCATAAAAAATAGTCAAATTTTTACCATATGGAATAATTTTTTTTTGGTCACCTCCTTATAATGATCAAGAAACCAACGATCTAGATAAAATTAGCACGACACCAATGTGCTACCATTGCGGAAGCGACTTGACGTACTGGTTATTTGTAGAAAAATAACTTAGAATTCGTCACATGACCTTGCTTGAGTTCCATGCAACTTATTGGAAACAACAATCCAGAATTCTATGGTTGCAATCAGGTAATAGAAACACAACATTCTTTCACACAAAAACCAATATACATCACAGACTCAGCAACATACAACAATTACGGGATCAATAAAATAATTGGGTCAATGAAAAAAATACCGTTGTCCTGCTCATGATTGACCATTTCATTGAGCAATATACGACACCAAATACAGTGATATGTGAGGGCGTTTTTGCAGCAATCACTCATAAACTAACTTCGTGATAATGTACCAAGATTACAGAAGAAGTAACCCCCAAAGAAATCAAACAATCTCTCTTTTCTATTGGTTCTGAATGTGCTCAGGGTCCGGATGGATATACTAGTAGGTTTTTCAAAGTTTTTTTGAGATATCCCATCTACAACTGATGGATATGGTTCATAGTTGTTTTGATTCGCTTAGTATTCACCCACTCATGAACCACACAACCCTCTCATGAATACCAAAGGTATAGATCATCCATCAAAACCATCACAATTCATACCTATAGGACCTTGCAACGTCACTTATAAAATAATTGCAAAAATTCTAGTTAATCGCAGACGAACGCTTCTCAAATTTCTCATAAGCCCATATTAAAGCGCATTAGTATCGTAGAGATCCATACATGATAACATAACAATTGTTGGGGACTATTCTATTATATTAAACCTCAATTCTCAACAAAGAGCCAAAAGTTATTAAACTGGATATTCAGAAGGCTGATGATAGCTTAGACTGAGGTTTTATTGGACACGCATTTACCAAGCTGGGGTTTCCAACGGTTTTCGTAGAATACATTATGTTGTGCATTTCAACAGTTACCTGCTCGATTAACATTAAGGCACGCGATATGGGTATATCACTCCGAGTAGGGGTATTAGACAAAGGGACCCGTTAGTATCCTATGTATTTATTATTTGTGCGGAGATTCTTTCAACAAACTTGGCAACTTTGGAAATCCAGAATTTCATAAAGGAATTCCGTATTTCACACGAATCCCCACCGATTCTACCTCTTATGTATGTAGATGACCTCTTCATCACATATAAGGCGTTTACAGAAAGTAGTAATCAATGTCATCTCAAACATTTGCTTCACTCATATGACACTTCGACGGGCCAGCTTGTTAACACAATGGAATCTACTATTATACATCATGCAAGGCAGCATGAGGTAGATAAACTTTAGCAATTTTCAACATGCCAACCACTTCAAGCCCCTTAATATACCTGGGAGTCCACTTTAGACATGGGATATCTTTTCACCACATCTTCGTACCTCTGCTTCAACGCCTGACACGAAAATCAAAAGGACGTGGATGACGAAATGCCTAATACTGTAAGGATGGTTTAATACTTATAAACACTTCTCTCACCCCTACTTCTAACCACCTTATGAAAACATAACTTCTCCCTACCCGCGCACATAAAAAGATTGACGATATCACCAGAAATATTTTCTGGAGGCATGACTTTTTGGTTAGAAAAATACACCCATTATAATGGGATAAATTAACCAAACCCAAAGCTGAAGTCGGCCTAGGCATCTGAAATAGTAGAGATCATAACAAAACTCTACTAAAGAAAAAAGTTTGGAGCCTACATGAGCAACATGACTCCATTTGGGCCAACCTTTGCAAAGAGAAATATCTTAAATAAAACCCATATTTGAGGATAATTTATCCAACCCATCTTCTACCAATCCACAGTGAAGGCAATTGGCATCCCTTATACCTACAATTAAACAACATATTTTCTACCATATCAGGAACGATCTGACAACCCTATCCGGGCAAACTGGATCCTGCAGTTTACAAACCTTGTTCCTACACAATGCTCTCCCTATCCAGACTGTAGTTGACATCATAAATCTGTTATCTCATAACTGGATACATGATAAACTAAACCACCTCCCTCCTCTCGCGACCCAGAAAATCATAAATATCCACATACCTCGAGATAACCCCTCGGATTAGATTATCTGGTCGCACATAAAATCAGGAAGATACACTACAAATTCGGGATACAAATGCCTAATCTGAAAACCGAATCAATTGCATCAAAAACTTACCAGCCACCAATTTCCTACGGACACTATTGTGCCCAAAAAATACAGTTTTTCTTGTAGAAAGCAATTAAAGAAGGTCTACCGACCTTCACTATTCTAAATCGCATCATCTTACCAATACCACCCTATTCCCCCATTGCAATATCGATTTAGAAACTGTTGTGCACATCCTCCTTCAGTATCAAGTTGTTATAACAAATATTCTCACTCGTTTAACAAATCAATCGAATTCCACCTATATTTCTCCTAATATTCTTAACCCCTGAACAACAATCTCACAACTATTACAAACAACAACCCCTCCCTCCCTTTATCATCACCTTATTTTTTTGGTCCTTGTGGATAGCCAAAATGAACTAATCTATCGCCAAAAGCCACCAAACTAAGAAGACATTTTACAGATGACAATCAAGTTTCATCAGGAATTCAATTGGGCAAAGGAGATCCTACCTCCTATATTGTCTGGTATTCCACCATCTGTAAACCCATCAAACACCACTCGGTCAACAATAACCATCTCGGTAGGTTGGGTCACCCCTAACCTAAAATGGGTTAAGATCAATACAGATGGATGGCAAGAGGGCATCCTGGGGATACAGGTGCAAATTTTATTTGCAGGGACTCGACGGCAAAAACTGTACCACCGCGCTAATAGCTGAGACATGGACCATACTAATGGCAACAAGAACAACAATTGGGAGATAATAGGCAAAAACACAATTCAAAATGGACTCAGAACACTTGCTTTGATTCATAAACTCAAATATTGGGCCACCTTGATATATAACTCGAATTGTTATCAAAATCAGGCAAAAAATACTTCAAATTCCACAACGTACTATCCATCACAACTACAAGGAAGGAAATCAAACAAGAGATGGTCTACCGAATCATACATCAAATGTAAGTCAAGCGTGAATTCTCTCTACCACAATTGGGGACACCATATGACCCCAATTTTTTTAAATCAATTGTATTACATGATTTAATAGGTATGCCATACCCTCGCCTAATCGCATTCTAATCTAATAAATACCTTTCATGCTTCAATTTTTTATTAAAAAAAACTCCAAAGTAGCCTTGCAGGAAATCATATTGAATTCTAAAGTTCATCTACTAATGCATTAGATTACTGTACTTTTAAGTTTATAATTGCACTGTCACGCATTATGTCAAGATACTGAACCTGATTGAAGGGTCTTAACGCAAATCAGAACCTCATTCTCAAAAGAACACCAGCCACGGATAGAAGAATTAAATTTACATCCTCTGAGCAAAGCAAAAGTTCTACAGATGGTTGTCTCCAATACGTCAAGAATGGAAGCTAAAACTGGGATAATGTGTGCCCGTGTAATTCCTCTCGCTTGAGTATGCTTAACCAGACTAAGTAAATTCCTTTGCTTCCCAATTAGGCAACACATTGTCAAAGCTAAACCAATGTAGAGTGAACAACCCAACCTCATAATGATTTTGCCACAATTTGGCTAGTTCACAAGGGGTAATTTCATCTATAGTTACATTTTTACGTAGCCAAGCACCATTTAACCAATTGTGATGGTATCACAACCCCACATGTAATTAAGAGGATAACAGATACACGAGAACTATCAAGCTGCAAAAATCTGGAGAAGAAAGATCTTCGTCATGGCAAGGACTAATAAAAGCGTCCCTCCCAAAAGGCATATCTTCAGAACCTGTCTACTTCTCCTAGAGTTGAGCACAGTGATGTACCCAAATATCACCTCCAAAATGGACTCACCGTCCAAATAGTAAACCTGAAAAGATTTATTTGTGTGCCATTATTGTTAGTAAACATGTTGTAGTTACACTATTCAAGAAGCATGCAGTAGACAGAGTACTATACATGACCAGCTTGTCCTTAGTGAACAAGTCAAAACAAATCCAAGCTCCAGTTCGATATTTTATGTTCTTTTACTTTATTTTGGTGCAAACTGATCCAATATCCGAGATAAAAAACAAAGACGCAATAAAAATCCATTGACATCCTATTGGTGTCAGTCTCTGGCTTAAACTAGTATGTTACTATTTAGCAACACATGCTAATAGGACCCGTGATAAGGGCGAGTTCATTCTTACAAACACGTGCTGGCTAGGATACATACATGGTGCATTAGAATATCGTGGCAAACTGATGACAAAATTACAACACACAACAGACACATTGCGAATTTGACATGTAAGGACACTAAGAACAACATACCGGAAGACTGTTGAGTAGGGCCAGCGCTAAAGATACATGGAATGTGCACGTTATCATCCTCTCCAGCCTATTTGGAAGGGACAGGCCCAAATTGAATGTTGAGCGAGGCCGATATGCAGTTAACTTAATTGAATTAGCCATAGGAAGTGCATCTCCAAAGAAAACAAAGGTCCCACCACAATTTGTTTCTCCACTATCAAGACTCACAAAATCTGCTGATGAGTTTATCCATGGAGACAAGCACTCAGCCAAATAAGGACGTGAGTAAGAAATTTGAATCCAGGTCAGGCCTGGCGACAGGACTGGCCCCATGCACTTCTCGTCCTATAGAAGACATGAAAATCAATCATTTAGTTAAGCTCAACATAATCAGGTGCAATTACAGGACACCTAAGCCGCTAGCACAATATACAAGAGTGTTTGAAGCAGTCCCATAACCCAAGTCATTAAGTTGTAGTTCAACATGTAAGACACGGGCTCTCATAGTTCCTCTTTTAGTACAATTTTTTATTTTTGTAACCGTCAATCAAATAACGAGCTAGTTTAACATTTGGACGATTGCCCATCTAATTTAAGACCATGATAGTAGTTAGACAATAAGAAAGTGTTAAAGTCCCACCTGTGAACATTCACATCTGCTTATGTTCATTTCAGTTGCAGGCCATCCATTGCCGCATTTTTTAAGATGAACGATATCCTTAGCCCTCAAGCAGGCATTGCTCTCTTTTCCTTGACCATCCTCGCTGCTTCTACCCTCTAACACACTCATATTAAAGCAAGGAATAGTTGAGAGTAATGTGAGATCATCAGCACATGTAGACTGGTGATCCACCACTTGAGCGTTCTCGTTATCTTGTACCCAAGAACTAGAGATACAATAACCTTTTCTTTTATCAGCTTTCTGGAGATTTGCAGAATCTTTGTAGAGATGAAATCCTTGAAGTCCCTGGTCATTTATCAGAACTATCACATCCATCCAATCTTGGGGGCTGTGAACTTTTAGCCCATCAACTGATATAACAACATCACCAGGAGACAGATAACCAGATAACGGAGACATTGATGTCACATCCAAAACCTGATCCAACGTTAAAATATACTGTTTATAAACGCTTTCAAAGTAAAGCAAGAGAGACATACAAATTCATTGAAATGCGAGAGAAATAGTACCATAGGGTTCTCTCCATGACTGTAAAAAGGATACAATACTGAAGGCAGAAGAAGCAATGCCAGTGCACAAACTGCACAAAACTAGAAATGAGGTTCAAATAGTCAGCTTCTGTGTTCATATTTGTACACATACAAATCAAAGCTTTCAGAACATAAAACATGATTCAACTCGTCAGTTCTGAAATGCGATAAGAAACACCCTCTTATTTGATGTTTGCTTCAAGCAAGGTCCTGGGCTTGTAGGTAGCATGCCTCTTCTTACAAAAAAAGTTCTTTAAAAAAAAAAAAAAAGAAAAAAAAAGAAACTCACCACTGCATTATGCCAGATTCCAGCACAGTAGATGCGAAGAACAGCAAATTTAGGTAAGCTTTGCAGTATTTCATAGTTGAAAGCGACCAGAGCCCCAGGAAAGAGCGTTGCAAGAAATATGGCAATGTATTCGATATGAACACCCTCACTGTTCTCCATTGAAGTTGTGCCTACAATACCAGCAATGAGAAACTAGCTTTCTGAAATCCAGGAATAAAATCTTGGGATGTACTACTGACATGACAAGCCAATTTTCATACTTGGGTCTCCCACTCGGGGCAAGACCAAAGGATTGAGTCTTCTATCTTGGCAAGGTACCTAGAATTGTCAGAATAATACTCCTTTATGTCATGCTCACTGTAATCCACCATTAGGATAGTAAGAACCAATCAAGAGTGATGTTAGCAAAGGATAGTCACGATGGCATCACATCTACCATGAAACCAGGAAATAAAATCTCCGAGCACCAACAAATATGATTAGAACTTAGATAAAGAAGGTAAAAGCTATTCAAAACTACAGATCAACAAATGATCCAGATTAGAACAGTTCTTCAAATCTGAGCTTGTCACCATGTCAAGTCAAAACTACATCATTATCTCAATGACCAAAACCAGAACACATTAGATATTTGACGACACCACTGTTGTTGTCTAGTTACAAGTGTTCAGACTCATTCATGGTTGCCCCCAATTTCAAATATGGCGGCATTGTATTCACTGATATTGAAAGATTATCTTACAGAGTACTATCGTTTGATGTAAGTATCCAACACTGAACGTATTTCTACATTCATGTTTAGCCATGTGAATTAGTTTTCCTTGTGACCAGGGAACCAGATTGTCAATGTAGTGATTGGACTTGGTAACATTTATAACTGAAGGGTGTCCATCAAAATTCACCATAAAACAGTTAAGCATATTTACCTATTAATGATTCCAAAGGTATTAGCATGCTGTTTGAGTTTTTATTCCTTGAGTTACTAGTATGAAAAGAGTTCTAGTCTACAAATACTGTGTTAGTTGTTAGACATATAAAGGACAGATTTCGACTAGAAGGATGAAGGTAGATTGCAACGCATAAAGTAAAGTAACCTTGAAAGGTATAGTTGTTAACGTCTTTTGTCAATTAAAAAAAATTTACGCTTCTCTTGAGCAATCATTTAGTGCTGTCATTTCTCCTGTTCTACTACTGTTTACTGGAGTTCTAGGCTGATCACTAGCACATCTGAACAGCGACTTCCAAAAGCTAAAAAGCAACATTGTTTGAGAGTTTTGCTTCTGACTTCAGGGAAAGCAACTTTTTGTCAAGTCCCGTGTAACATAGTTATTTTTTCGATTGACTTACCACTTCCAATTCTAAAGAAACAGTTCATCACACAAAGTGCTCAAGATTATTTCTAATTCTACACAGAGTAGAAGAACTTCTACGTCCAAATATTTAACTCGTAAGTTGAAAAGCCACATCTTAAGTGGTAATCATCCTTCTAAATCTACTTTGAATAGCTTTGTTAACAAATCATCTCATCCAGGTTTTCTCTGAACAAGATCCAGAATATTAAGGTTTTCCTTCGAGTTTTGATTCCAGTCTTCTGGTATAAAATCACTTGGTCACTCAGTATGGTCAGAAAGAAAGTTGGTCGTTCATAATCCAAGCTCTTATTAAAATTAAATAGGAAGCAGATGCTACGTCAAATGACCTATTTAATGATGTTATTCAGTCAAGTGATTTTATGGGTGAGCACTGAGCATCAAAGATTAAGCATGATACATCAAAGTTTCCATATTCAAGTTGCTTAACTTAACCTATCTGTGAGATAATGCACACATAAGTGGTTTTCATGCACTTTTCCTGATTACTATACTGCTCCAAGATAGTAAGAACATTGGAGGTTACTCACAAATAAGAAGGTGATTACGAATACGAACCTAGCGGCAGAAATAGCATGCCCGAATTCATGAACGGCTACTGATATTAAGGTAGAGAAGATAATGTATCCTCCATCACTAAGCGACATGCCCAAACCAGGAACTTTTAGCACCTGTTAAGAAGAAACATACAAAAAAATTCAGCTTATCATCAGAATGACCATCCAGTCGAATTTAGTAAATCAAAAGTTTCACAGCAGGGCAAGCCACATACCGAAAGCGGCGGCAAAGAGAAGAAGCCGAATACTAGATCATTTGAAATGTCAACATTGCCATTGTACAGGCGTACTATAGAGGTTGAATTCCAAAGCAGAACCTTCATGAGGAGAAAACAAAGAGAACATGAGAGTCCAACTCAGAATTTTCTAATTTGAAGAAAAAGCAATTAAATTGAAATTGCTTCTTAGTCTAACCAGAGTAGCAACAAGCAATGCAGCGAAGCTAAAAGTAATCCCCATGGAGAACCAAATTCTCAAGAACCTTGAATGTTTACGACCAAATGAAAAGAGAAAGCCATTAAAAGCAGAGATCTTGTAATCACAGTACCTACAAAAACATCAATCAAACAACCAATCAACTAAGGTGTAAAACTGATATAAACATATACAAAAACTTCAGACTAAAACAAGAATTAATTTCACATAGAACGAATTGAATACATTATCAGATACATAAATGCCTCGTATTAATTAACTAGACTTAAAAATAAATGCATCAAATATGAAACTCTGATACTCTGATAATTAGCAAGCTACTCCTTAAAAGAGTAGCACAGTGCTAAAGTCAGCATATCCACTGAACATAAGTCTCACATGTCCTATTTATACTAGGATGGGTGATAGGAGTAGCACCATGGTAGCATCCTCTAAAACTACAATCTGAATTTAGGGTTTTTACTTTAGTTAACTAGTACTACCAACAGAAAGAAATCTAGTTAATTCAGGTCAAAATTGAAAAGCGAAATGCAAAATTGAAAATTATAACTAACAAAGATCAAAAAGATGCTAAAACACCAAAGTTATAGAGAGATTACCAACAAGTAATTGTGTGAGACAGACACTGACGGTGCTGATTCACCGATGACAGCAGAGGTAGGGGAGTGTTACCCCTTCCGAACCTTCTAACTCGCCGTCCGCCGCCGCCTATCATCTCCCAGACACTCACACGGTCGTCATCACCATCAGAGTCTTACCTCAGCTGGGAATTACCATCTGATACCAACATTATGGGCCCATTTGATAGCTGGTCCATCCATTAAGACTATATTAAACTATTAACTATTATATAATTCTATATATGACTTTTGTTTTTGTGTTCGTTAGTTAGATTTATCTGTATTTCATTTTCGGACAGGTTCCTGAATGACAAGCCTAATGATTATCTTATTGATGATACTGATGGTAGTGACAATATCGAGATTGATGCTAACCGGAACCGGAGGTTATCCATTTAAAAGAATTTTTGGGACTATTTATAACGGAAATACTATTTTCTTTCTCTTTTTTCTCCCGAGTCTAATTATGTGCACACTCCTATAAAAAAAATATTTAGTTGATATATTTATTTGATTAGTTGATTAGTTAACGGATGATTCTATTATTTTTTATGTTTAGAATCTCGATCTTTGTTACATAATTCCCTAAATTAAATCAATGATGAAGATTAGAATGTTACTGCACACTCATTAAAGAGTGTCCATAAGATCGGACTCTTCTCCTCCCTACTCTCTCCCTCGCTAACGTGTTATATGTGACGTGTATATATGACAAATTTATTAAAAGGTTACACATGATTTCTTCTTATTGTAATGTTTCTTCTTTTTCTTTTTCTTTCTCCCTCCATTAAGACTGTACTAGTCAGAACTGGAGGTCATCCATTTAAAAGGATTTTTTTGGGACTGCTTATTTTTTTTTAGTACGTTTTTTACATATTCATTTGATTGGTTGATTAGTTAATGGATGACCCTATTATTCTTCATGTTTAGAATCTCGATCCTTGTTACAAAACTCCCTAAACTAAATCTCTGGTGGATATTAAAATGTTACGTGCACATTCGTTAAGGAGTGTCCATAAGATCATACTCTTCTCATCCTACTCTCTCACTCGCTGACGTGTTATATCTGACGTATACAAATGACAAACTTATTAAAAGGTTACATGTGATTTCTTCTTATTTTAATGCTTTCTTCTCTTTCTTTTTTTTCCCTCCATTAAGATTGTACTAACCGGAACCGGATGTCATCCATTCAAAAGGATTTTTTTGGGACTGCTTATTTATTTAGTATATTTTTTAAACGGAAATACTATTCTCCTCCCTTTTTTCCTCCCGGGTCTAATTATGTGCACACTTCTATAAAAAATATTTATTTGATATGTTCATTTGATTGGTTGATTAGTTAATTGATGACCCCATTATTCTTCATGTTTAGAATCTCTCCCCTTGTTACATAACTCCTAAATTAAATCAATAACGGAGATTAAAATGTTATGTGCATACTCGTTAAAAAGTGTCCATAAGATCAGACTCTTCTCCTCCCAACTTTTTCCCTCGCTGACATGTGCAGATGACAAATTTATTAAAAGGTTACACGTGATTTCTTCTTATTTTGATATTTTTTTCTCTTTTTTCCCCTTCCATTAAGGTTGTACTAACCGGAAATGGAGGTCATCCATTTAAAAAGGATTTTCTTGTGACTGCTTTTCTGAGTACACTTTTTAAACGGAAATGCTATTGTCCTTCTCTTTCTCCTTCCGAGTCTAATTATGTGCACTCTCCTATAAAAAGTGTTTATTTGACATATTTATTTGATTGGTTGATTAGTTAACTGATGACCCCATTATTCTTCATGTTTAGAATCTCGATCCTTGTTACATAACCTAAATTAAATCAATGGTGGAGATTAAAATGTTATGTGCACACTCGTTAAGGAGTGTCCACAAGATCAGACTCTTCTCCTTCCTACTCTCTCCCTTGCTGACGTGTCATATCTAACGTGTACATATGAAAAATTTATTAAAAGGTTACACATGATTTTTTTTTATTTTAGAATTTTTTTTCTTTTTTTCCCTTTTTCTTCTTTGTCCTTTTTCTCGGTTTTTCCACCTACTTCCTCGAAAATGCTTGACGCCGCCCAACTTTTATCATAACTAATTCCCCAATACGTGGTATAAAAAAGTTAGGGGAGGATTTTTGTATACCGATTAAATCGGGGTTGTTAACAAGAGAAAGGTAAAGAAATAAATTTTTGGTTTCTCTTACCTGTCACATGGAGAGATAAAAAGGACCCGACGTGAAAAGATAAAATGTTGTTTGTTTTATGTTTATTTAGGAACAAGAAATAAGAAAAAGTTATAGACGAAATTACTTAGAAATCAATGGTGCTAGAATCAGGGGATTAGAGGAGATAAATGGAAGTTTTATGCCTTTAACAAACCCAACAACATTCCCAGAAGAAGAAATAAAAACAATCAGTCTATGTGAAAAATATGCTCGGAAAAAAATTTAATCTAATGTGTAAGCTTTAGTTAACACATAGCTTAACACTTTAACAACTTAGTGTCGTCTGCCAAAATATGTAATGTGAAATAAAAGATAATCGATAAATAAAATACATG